>AP028454.1:1871186-2445295 GCA_036509395.1 Antheraea yamamai
CGTTTGCCACCAATGTTATAAAAAAAACTCTTCAATTCTTAGGAGCCTATTGTGCTTATGTTCGTTGCTGTGTTGCAACATGACGCAAGCATTGTAATTACATTACTTAAGGTGCATTATGTGTGAAGCGATGGTAGCCGAGTTGGTGGTAGAAAAAACTATCGCGGATTATTGCCAAGGTTGCGTTCGTACCAAACGTTACTTATTGTACAACCAATTGAAATCATATCGCATACCATACCGATAGGTACCATACCGCAAAAATGCGCATATTTTAATATACTTAAGGCGGAACGGAGTTCGCGGGCACTGCTAATACAATATATTTATGTACACAAAAAATGGAAAAATAAAGTAAATTTTCAAAAAAAAAGTATTAACCGACTTCAATATCAATCAAAAACCCATAAGGCACTAAAAAGCGGAAAATAAATAGTTTATCAAATTAACCAAATTAAATAAAACATATGAATATGTGTGCTACCTAGAGATATATTAGAAGTCGGTGCCAACTGAAAATCGTATCATCTACATAGGTACAAAAAGTTTAAGTTCACTCTCGCGTCTCTGTAATACTTTTCTACCTGGAACAAATTTGAAATTTCGTTTGGCACCGATTTCCAATACATCTCTAGGTAGCACACATATTCATATGTTTTATTTAATTTGGTTAATTTGATAAACTATTTATTTTCCGCTTTTTAGTGCCTTATGGGTTTTTGATTGATATTGAAGTCGGTTAATACTTTTTTTTGAAAATTTACTTTATTTTAACCGACTTCAAAAAAAGGAGGAGGTTATCAATTCGTCTGTATTTTTTTTTTATGTTTGTTACCTCATAACTTTGGACTGGGTGAACCGATTTTGATGATTCTTTTTTGTTTGAAAGCTGGTGCTTCCCGTGTGGTCCCATTTTAATTTGGTCCAGTTCCGACAACGGCATCCAGTGCAAAACCGTATAAGTTTTAAATTTGCATTAATTATGTAAACGACAAATAGACGAATAACTCAATATCACGCTAACCGATTTCGATGATTCATTTTTTATTGGAAAGGATGTACTTCAAGGGTAGTTTGATGAGAATTTGGTTAGGTTCTGATCATGGGATCCGTGACAAAGTAAGAAAACTTTCAAGAAACGAGCCTACTCCTTTCTCAAGGGCCGGCAACGCATCTGTGTTTCCTCTCGTGTCGCAGGTGTCCGTGGGCGGCCGTGATCACTTACCATCAAGTGACCCGTATGTTCGTTTGCCACCAATATTATAAAAAAAACTCTTCAATTCTTAGGAGCCTATTGTGCTTATGTTCGTTGCTGTGTTGCAACATGACGCAACCATTGTAATTACATTACTAAAGGTGTATTATGTGTGAAGCGATGGTAGCCGAGTTGGTGGTAGAAACTATCGCGGATTATTGATAAGGTTGCGTTCGTACCAAACGTTACTTATTGTACAACCAATTGAAACCATATCGCATACCATACCGATAGATACCATACCGCAAAAATGCGCATATTTTAATATACTTAAGGCGGAACGGAGTTCGCGGGGACTGCTAGTAAAATATATTTATGTACACTAAAAATGGAAAAATAAAGTAAATTTTCAAAAAAAAAGTATTAACCGACTTCAATATCAATCAAAAACCCATAAGGCACTAAAAAGCGGAAAATAAATAGTTTATCAAATTAACCAAATTAAATAAAACATATGAATATGTGTGCTACCTAGAGATGTATTGGAAGTCGGTGCGAACTGAAAATCGTATCATCTACATAGGTACAAAAAGTTTAAGTTCACTCTCGCGTCTCTGTAATACTTTTCTACCTGAAACAAATTTGAAATTTCGTTTGGCACCGATTTCCAATACATCTCTAGGTAGCACACATATTCATATGTTTTATTTAATTTGGTTAATTTGATAAACTATTTATTTTCCGCTTTTTAGTGCCTTATGGGTTTTGATTGATATTGAAGTCGGTTAATACTTTTTTTTGAAAATTTACTTTATTTTAACCGACTTCAAAAAAAGGAGGAGGTTATCAATTCGTCTGTATTTTTTTTTTATGTTTGTTACCTCATAACTTTGGACTGGGTGAACCGATTTTGATGATTCTTTTTTGTTTGAAAGCTGGTGCTTCCCGTGTGGTCCCATTTTAATTTGGTCCAGTTCCGACAACGGCATCCAGTGCAAAACCGTATAAGTTTTAAATTTGCATTAATTATGTAAACGACAAATAGACGAATAACTCAATATCACGCTAACCGATTTCGATGATTCATTTTTTATTGGAAAGGATGTACTTCAAGGGTAGTTTGATGAGAATTTGGTTAGGTTCTGATCATGGGATCCGTGACAAAGTAAGAAAACTTTCAAGAAACGAGCCTACTCCTTTCTCAAGGGCCGGCAACGCATCTGTGTTTCCTCTCGTGTCGCAGGTGTCCGTGGGCGGCCGTGATCACTTACCATCAAGTGACCCGTATGTTCGTTTGCCACCAATATTATAAAAAAAACTCTTCAATTCTTAGGAGCCTATTGTGCTTATGTTCGTTGCTGTGTTGCAACATGACGCAACCATTGTAATTACATTACTAAAGGTGTATTATGTGTGAAGCGATGGTAGCCGAGTTGGTGGTAGAAACTATCGCGGATTATTGATAAGGTTGCGTTCGTACCAAACGTTACTTATTGTACAACCAATTGAAACCATATCGCATACCATACCGATAGATACCATACCGCAAAAATGCGCATATTTTAATATACTTAAGGCGGAACGGAGTTCGCGGGGACTGCTAGTAAAATATATTTATGTACACTAAAAATGGAAAAATAAAGTAAATTTTCAAAAAAAAAGTATTAACCGACTTCAATATCAATCAAAAACCCATAAGGCACTAAAAAGCGGAAAATAAATAGTTTATCAAATTAACCAAATTAAATAAAACATATGAATATGTGTGCTACCTAGAGATGTATTGGAAGTCGGTGCGAACTGAAAATCGTATCATCTACATAGGTACAAAAAGTTTAAGTTCACTCTCGCGTCTCTGTAATACTTTTCTACCTGAAACAAATTTGAAATTTCGTTTGGCACCGATTTCCAATACATCTCTAGGTAGCACACATATTCATATGTTTTATTTAATTTGGTTAATTTGATAAACTATTTATTTTCCGCTTTTTAGTGCCTTATGGGTTTTGATTGATATTGAAGTCGGTTAATACTTTTTTTTGAAAATTTACTTTATTTTAACCGACTTCAAAAAAAGGAGGAGGTTATCAATTCGTCTGTATTTTTTTTTTTTATGTTTATTACCTCATAACTTTGGACTGGGTGAACCGATTTTGATGATTCTTTTTTTGTTTGAAAGCTGGTGCTTCCCGTGTGGTCCCATTTTAATTTGGTCCAGTTCCGACAACGGCATCCAGTGCAAAACCGTATAAGTTTTAAATTTGCATTAAGTATGTACACGACAAATAGTGGAATAACTCAATATCACGCTAACCGATTTCGATGATTCATTTTTTATTGGAAAGGATGTACTTCAAGGGTAGTTTGATGAGAATTTGGTTAGGTTCTGATCATGGGATCCGTGACAAAGTAAGAAAACTTTCAAGAAACGAGCCTACTCCTTTCTCAAGGGCCGGCAACGCATCTGTGTTTCCTCTCGTGTCGCAGGTGTCCATGGGCGGCCGTGATCACTTACCATCAGGTGACCCGTATGTTCGTTTGCCACCAATATTATAAAAAAAACTCTTCAATTCTTAGGAGCCTATTGTGCTTATGTTCGTTGCTGTGTTGCAACATGACGCAAGCATTGTAATTACATTACTAAAGGTGTATTATGTGTGAAGCGATGGTAGCCGAGTTGGTGGTAGAAACTATCGCGGATTATTGATAAGGTTGCGTTCGTACCAAACGTTACTTATTGTACAACCAATTGAAACCATATCGCATACCATACCGATAGATACCATACCGCAAAAATGCGCATATTTTAATATACTTAAGGCGGAACGGAGTTCGCGGGCACTGCTAGTAAAATATATTTATGTACACTAAAAATGGAAAAATAAAGTAAATTTTCAAAAAAAAAGTATTAACCGACTTCAATATCAATCAAAAACCCATAAGGCACTAAAAAGCGGAAAATAAATAGTTTATCAAATTAACCAAATTAAATAAAACATATGAATATGTGTGCTACCTAGAGATGTATTGGAAGTCGGTGCGAACTGAAAATCGTATCATCTACATAGGTACAAAAAGTTTAAGTTCACTCTCGCGTCTCTGTAATACTTTTCTACCTGAAACAAATTTGAAATTTCGTTTGGCACCGATTTCCAATACATCTCTAGGTAGCACACATATTCATATGTTTTATTTAATTTGGTTAATTTGATAAACTATTTATTTTCCGCTTTTTAGTGCCTTATGGGTTTTTGATTGATATTGAAGTCGGTTAATACTTTTTTTTGAAAATTTACTTTATTTTAACCGACTTCAAAAAAAGGAGGAGGTTATCAATTCGTCTGTATTTTTTTTTTATGTTTGTTACCTCATAACTTTGGACTGGGTGAACCGATTTTGATGATTCTTTTTTTGTTTGAAAGCTGGTGCTTCCCGTGTGGTCCCATTTTAATTTGGTCCAGTTCCGACAACGGCATCCAGTGCAAAACCGTATAAGTTTTAAATTTGCATTAAGTATGTACACGACAAATAGTGGAATAACTCAATATCACGCTAACCGATTTCGATGATTCATTTTTTATTGGAAAGGATGTACTTCAAGGGTAGTTTGATGAGAATTTGGTTAGGTTCTGATCATGGGATCCGTGACAAAGTAAGAAAACTTTCAAGAAACGAGCCTACTCCTTTCTCAAGAGCCGGCAACGCATCTGTGTTTCCTCTCGTGTCGCAGGTGTCCATGGGCGGCCATGATCACTTACCATCAGGTGACCCGTATGTTCGTTTGCCACCAATATTATAAAAAAAACTCTTCAATTCTTAGGAGCCTATTGTGCTTATGTTCGTTGCTGTGTTGCAACATGACGCAAGCATTGTAATTACATTACTAAAGGTGTATTATGTGTGAAGCGATGGTAGCCGAGTTGGTGGTAGAAACTATTGCGGATTATTGATAAGGTTGCGTTCGTACCAAACGTTACTTATTGTACAACCAATTGAAACCATATCGCATACCATACCGATAGATACCATACCGCAAAAATGCGCATATTTTAATATACTTAAGGCGGAACGGAGTTCGCGGGCACTGCTAGTAAAATATATTTATGTACACTAAAAATGGAAAAATAAAGTAAATTTAAAAAAAAAAGTATTAACCGACTTCAATATCAATCAAAAACCCATAATGCACTAAAAAGCGGAAAATAAATAGTTTATCAAATTAACCAAATTAAATAAAACATATGAATATGTGTGTTACCTAGAGATGTATTGGAAGTCGGTGCGAACCGAAAATCATATCATCTACATAGGTACAAAGTTTAAGTCCACTCTCGCGTCTCTGTAATACATTTCTACCTGGAACAAATTTGAAATTTCGGTTGGCACCGACTTCCAATACATCTCTAGGTAGCACACATATTCATATGTTTTATTTAATTTGGTTAATTTGATAAACTATTTATTTTCCGCTTTTTAGTGCCTTATGGGTTTTTGATTGATATTTAAGTCGGTTAATACTTTTTTTTTAAAATTTACTTTATTCACACTAATCAGAAATAGACGCGAACACGATACTTACGCTGGCTTTATTACTACTTTAACACGTTCACTGCCGACCACACGACTGTATGTACTGTACGTGAAGCCGCGCCACACGGCACCGTGTACTACGTTTTTATATTATATGACACTGTGTCGGCGTGGTAAGAACGATCGTTTAAAGAGATCGACAGTGAAAATATGAACATTTAGAAATAATCGATTTTATTGTACGAAAAAATCGATATCGGTGTTTGTAGTTCTTTGAATCGATACAAATGTTGCAATCTGGTTTTTGGGCGGAAAAAAACGCGCATCGCTTCTGCTTTTCAAATATATACATAGGCCCTTAGTGTGGCGTCATCTAAGTACAAATGGTCCCTTAATGTTACATGAGATTTTTGTTAAATGATCCTAAAAATGATAACATTTTTCTCAGTAATCGGCGCTGTCGTGGACGTCCAGTTTGATGAGCATCTTCCTCCGATACTCAACGCTCTTGAAGTCACCGGTCGAAGTAAGTCGATGATTGTCTAAATATATAAAAATCTAATGTCGTGATGTTTGTCCACGATGAACTCGGGAACTATTCAACCGATCTTCACGAAACGTTGGCATTTACGTATAATTTGGTCCCACTTGAGAGATATACAGGCTGAATGTTTAGACGGTAGCAATATTTGTGGAGGGTACTCTGCAATCGATTCTCGTTCTAAATCAATAAAAATTACCTAGAAAAATACAAAAACTATACACAATCCTTTACGCGTCTATGTTAAAGCAAAATGTCATTGACCATCGAGTGATTTCAATTTCACTGGAAAGGGAATGTGGGAACGTCAGGAACAAATCAAAAGTGTCTATTGCCCGTTTTATTGTCGAAAGTTTTTAACTCAGGGTCGCCCATTGTAGCTTTCGACACCGGTCATGGCATCTAGATTGTGTTTATACTTTTGTAACTCTTAGAACAAACTTTAACTTAGGTTTTCTTGGTTGTTTATTAATGTTTGTTTTGATATTATTATTTTATATGTTAAATGTGACCATGAAGTGTCATCCTAGAATACTGCGAGCCTTTAAACTTTCACCTCGTATATTTCGATTAATGGCCTCAATATTTTTTTATTTGCGGATTAAATGATTGTCAATGTTGATTATTGTTATTAATTGTAAGTTTCATTAGTCTCAAACAGATGGCGCTTTACATTAGTTTGTTGACAGAAAACTGTAGGACTGACTGTTATAGATATCTCATAGATGGCGCCAAGTTTTAAGCTATACTAATGTTATAAAGAGGTAAAGCTTGTGAATTTGTGACGTTGTAGGGGGTAATCTCTGGATCTACAAAACCGATTTTGAAAATTCTTTTACCAATAGAAAACCCACGTTATCTGTGAGTGTCTCAAAAATGGAAAGACTTTTTTGGGGAAGTCGGATTAGCAAAGTAAGTCGGAGAAAAAAGTTCGAACGAAAACGTTTCCTACGAACGCTGCTTTAACGATGAGAGATATATGATTGAGTTCCAAAGAAAAGTTGTAGAGCTTGGTAATGTCTACAAAAAAGTCATAGACAGGATATGTCTAACTTTTATATTTAAGTCACGAAAAGTCGCTTTTTAAATAAATGTTTACCGCCCAACGTAGTGGGTACTGGTCATCTAGTTTCAAATAATTCAATAACTGAGCCACAGCGACGCGTGGCCGGCTCAGCTCAGTAGGCTATAAATATGCTGGGCTTAACTGCACTGTTGCGACAATGCTAAAATAATTCGAAATTATTTTTTCTTTATGTTCGATAGGTTTTAGCGTTGGAGCACGATCTCGTCTGATGGTAAGTTACGACGTAATCTAAGATGGTAAACACGATAAATCTAGAGGGAGCTGGCTCTCTTTAGTGCAGCTGTCGGAACACACCAACAGGTACTTGAGGATGGTAGCTAGCCAGGCCGACTTAGAAGAAAACCTTTCCATCATGCTATGGTGTCATCACGATGTTATCCTACACCGCGCACTCAGACTCAGTTCCAAGGATTCGAGCCTAGGTTTTCTCTTATTATTTTGTACGTAGATTCTACTGTAGGGAAGAAGATTTTTGTGTTTGATGCCTGAGTTTCCGTTTTGTACCTTTCGTTCCATTTTGTTGTCGATCTTTTTCTCACTTCCTTTTTTATTGTTGAGATTGGGCAACGGTCGTAATTGGCTTTGGTTTTTAGATACAGAGCTGCTTGTTTAGAGAGCTCGTCTACCCTTTCGTTCCCTGTTGTTCCTTCGTGTGCTCTGATCCAGTTTAGTTCGATTTTCTTTCCTCCGTTCCGTAGTTGTATGATTTTTTGTCGTGTTGGGAATACTGTTGGATTATAATTTTCTTGGTTCTGTAATGTCTCCAAAGCTGATTTTGAGTCATTGTAAATCTTTATGTTTGTGTTTATTTGTGGTTTGCAGGGCTTGGTTTATTGCAAATAGCTCTGCTTGAAAGACTGAACAGAATTGTTCTAGTCTGAATTTTTTCTTTTGTGTTTCAGTTTCCCCTTTCCATACTGTATAAACTGCTCCTACTTTATTTTGGATTTTACTGTCGTCTGTATAGATTCTTATTTCGTTTTCGTTCTTCTCTTCTGTTTCGTGCGTCCGGTTCTCGATTACATTATAGTCTATTTTCTCTATTTGTGCAGGGTGGGGTGCTTCAAGGTAGATTACTTTAATTTCTGCTTCTCTATCGGCAAAGTTACCTCCCATCGGTTTTCCTCTTTTAATCTCGTATATCTCAGCTGCCTCTTTAATTCTTAAGTCTAATGGTAAAATTCCTGCTAGTATTAATGATGCATTTCCCGATACTATTTTGTATGTTTTAGCAATCTTTTGGCAAAAGCCTCTTTGTACTGATTGAGCTGTTTTTTACTTTTAATTTTCTCTGCTCCAGTGTGCCATACTCCTGCTGCATAAAGAATGATTGGTTCTATAACTGATATGTATATAGTTTTTACAATCTCGGGGTTTAGACCCCATGAAGTTTTCGCTGTTTTTGCGACTTATTTGAAAATGTTGATGGATTTCCTGCACGTGTTGGTGATATGTTTATTGAAGTTAATTTTGTTGTCTATAGTCACACCTAATATTTTTATTTCTTCTACTATTTTTATATCGGTATTGCCCATTTTGAGTTGTGGTGGGTCCCATTTGATTTTGTTCGTTATTATCTTTGCGTATGTTTTGTTTGGAGCAAATTTAAGTTTGTTGATTTCCCCCCAGTTTTTGATATATTCCAATGTTCTGTTTGCTTCTCATTGTATAGAGGACATTTCTGTCCCCGAGAACAGTAGTACTATGTCGTCCGCGAAGGCTTGAATGTGGATTCCTTGTTTTGTTAGGTCTGAAATAAGTGGATTGAGTATTACCTATATTCCAAAATATTGGACCACTTATGGAGCCTTGCACGCATCCCTTACTGGTTTTCCTAGTGCACCTTTCTCCTGCGTATTTGACTATTACTTCTCTGTCCTCGAGGTAATTTCTCACCAGCTTTCTTAGATTTACCGGACACTTGTGTTCCATCAGCTGGCACTCTAGTGCTGGCCACCACGCGCAGTCAAAAGCTTCCTCTATGTCTAATGATACCATGAGGTTTATTTTCTTTTCTCTCAAGTTACTTTTTAGTTTGTTCATTAGGTCTTAGAGGGAGTCTTCCGTACTGCGCTGTGGGGTAAAGCCGTATTGTCTCGGACTTAATTTCGGGTCTATGTGCCATCTTTTTCAAGTTCGCCTTGTTAGCAACCACTCTCAACTTGTAAATCTGTCGCCGACCACCTATTAGTGTGTTCCTTCAGCTGCACTTGAGAGCTAATATCTAGGTTTAGCGTGCTTACCCTCTTAGACCACTTGCGCATTTAATATCAGATCAGATTGTGGTCATACGCTAAAACCAAATATACCCGGCTTGGATACTGTCAACAATTCATTTGATAAATTGTAAATACAAAGAATCACTACGTTATTATACTAGCTTCTGCCCGCGACTTCGTCCGAATGAAATAGTAGCGCTAACACGCAGCGGAAGCTCTCGAGGGGGAAAAAATCCCGATTTTGAAATATTCTTCATTCGTGCTCCGCTCCTATTAGTCTTAGCGTGATGATATATAACCTATAGCCTTTCTCGATAAATGAGCTATATAACACTGAAAGAATTTTTCAAATCATACCAGTAGTTCCTGAGATTACCCCCCACAACCTCTTTATAATATTAGTATAGAAAACAAAGTCCTCTGCCACGTCTGTCTGTTTGTTCGTGATAAACTCAAAAACTAATGAACGAATTTTCATGCGGTTTCTCCAGTAGATACAGTGATTTATGAGGAAGGTTTAGGTATATGATTTTTTAAGGTTTTTTTTTAATATCAGGGCAGGACAAGGTAATCTAGATGGGTAAATAAGGTACATATGGGTATAGTAGTAGTGTAGTAAAAGGCACCCAAGTTTAGGGTCCTTGAGGGCACAAGTTATCGGCTCTCTTTTGTATTTTACCACAACACAGTGAGTCTGTACCTAAACTCCTACAAAGTATTTAAAAAAACTTTCAACTTTAGAACCTAAACTTATCCTGGAGGTGGCTCAACACTTAGGCGACGATACCTGTCGAACGATAGCAATGGACGGTACTGAAGGTCTGGTCCGAGGACACCCAATAGTGGACACGGGAGCTCCGATTACGATACCAGTTGGAGAACACACTCTTGGGAGAATTATTAATGTTATCGGTGAACCTATTGGTAAGTTGTCTTACGTTATATACAGTAGTAGCTATGCCCGCGACTTCGTCCGCGTGCAACATAAAGTAAAAAACAGTGATTGATAAATTCATTTGAATGTATTAAGTTCATTTACTTTTTTTTTTTCTTTTTTTTATTGTAGCTCGGCAAAGTGACTGTACTGTGCCTGATGGTAAGCACAGTACAATCCAAAAACAATGGCGACCACCGAAAGACATACTATCCATCGCCGGTCGCCGCTGTCATGCCGGCCTGATAGCGACCCAGTCAGGGACAGCCCCCCCCCCCGGTTGCTGGATATACACCGGCTGATCCCGGAACGCGACACGCCCAAACGTGTCACTATGGCGGGTGTTCCACCTGGTGTACGGTGGTCGCGATCCAGTCGGGTACAGACACCCTACCACCCCGCAAATAGTTATTTTTAACTATATTATACTTATCACTTTTCCCTCGTACTTAAGTCGCGTCCTCATTAGAATTACAATAACTTTTGATAAAGTGAACCGATTTTAATGAAACAAAGACTAAATGTTACTTTAAGAGATGCTTTTAAGGTGAGGTTTTATTGTGAACCCAGTACTTTAGCAATGATGCATGTATAGATATAGATTCATAATTTATGAAAAAATCGCAAAATGGCAGCGGTTGCACTACTCTTGCAGCTGAATTTACGTCGTCGCTGTGTATTCGCTCCGATTAGAACTGAACAGTGGGAGGTCTGCTTTCCCTTTATATAACCCTGCTAAATAAAGTACGAAAGATGCCTAGCTACATAGTCTGTGAAACTTAAATATATTTATCGCTTCATCTGTTATTATTTCACGTAAAATTTACTGAATGGATTTTTATGAGATTTTAAAGTTATATACACTAGTCACAAAAATTAAGGGATATAAAGAAAAACAAAAACAATTTATCGGAAAAATTAATAAAAATATAGTACTTTAGGGGCAGTAAAAAATATTTTTCTAGCGCTTTAAACTTTTCAGAAGTTTTTCAGGATACTCTGAGTTATGAAAATTACTAACAAAATCCCTTGTTCATCTATTACATCCGAAGTTACACGAAATGTCCAAATATTCTTAAATATGCTAACTTCGTCCGCCCGGAATAGTTACTTTGGGCTAACGCTAACACGCCGTGGGAAGAAAAAGAGGGAAAAAAACCCGACTTTGAAACATTCTTCATTGGTCCTCCGCTCCTATTGGTGTTAGCGTGATGATATATCGCCTATAGTCTCTCTCGATAAATGAGCTATTTAACACTGAAAGTAGTTTTTTTTTAATCGGAGCAGTAGTTCCTGAGGTGAACGCGTTCAACCAAACAAACAAACCCTCCAGATTTATAATAGTATAGATTATCGCTTGGAATTTTTTAATTAAAAAATATTTATGGCTTCTTATTTGGCATGTTTTACAGTTTGTAAAATCCTCAATCAATTTCCTATACCATAATTATTTCCCCAGTTATTGATTGTCAAAGAGCCCTTTTTTGCTATGATCGATGATAAATCTGCACCAAGTCATCGTACAGATCTGGTGAGCAGCTCAAATTAAAGGGAATTAAATTTCCTAAAAGAGCGTCACGATTAGATTATGAAAAAAAAAATAGTTGGGTCCGTGGTCCGTTTTTAAGATAATATGCAAAAAATTGGAAAAAAAAATCTTTTCTTTTTACATTATAGGAGGCAAACGGACAGGTGGGTCATCTGATGTTAAGTGATCATTGCCGTCCATAGCCACTAGCAACTCCAGGGGAGTCGCAAGTGCGTTGCCAGCCTGTTTATGGGAGAGGGGTGGTGACCGAGCGAAAGGCAACAATGCGTGCACTGTTACTTGAGGTGGGTGTTTCTGTGGGTCGAGTGGTACTACCCCGGACGAGCCAACCCATGCTGAAACCAGTAATAGCTTCAGCGTGCCTCTATTACCTGCAATAATCGGTGGTTATCTAAGCATCCGAATCCAAAAACTGGCCGCTTGAAGCTAGAGTTTGCTTTTTTTTACTGTACCGCCATTTGCTGTCGATTTACAACCGGTTTAAAATCACCGAAAAAATGTTAAATTGGGAATATATTGTGAGGAAACCTGAACCTGAGAAATCTTCCTGTGGTACCATTGTATGAGGGGAAAACATAGAACTGGGGATTTCTCAGAGTTAGAAATTATGTCCATACCACCCTTCGGGAAAAGGTCTATAGTTCTGCAGTGGGTCTCTCACAGGCATATATGATGTTATATAAGGACAGTAAATAAATCTATGGCACACAGATGAACGTGGCCCGATAGAGACGGATCAATTTGCACCGATACACGCGGACGCACCGCCCTTTATAGAAATGTCGGTGGAACAAGAGATCCTTGTCACGGGAATCAAGGTGGTGGACCTCCTCGCGCCTTACGTCAAAGGTAATTACGAACGAAGTAGTAGTTGCAGCTTATCCCATTGATAAGCTGTTATGATATAAATAAGAATAGGGTGCCTCATAAAGACACGCGACAGACGTTGGCACTTTTAGACTTATAAATTAGACAGAATACTAAGTTTTACGTCTAACGTGTGTGAATTAACACTCGATTTTTTAAAATTATACATTGGGTATAATATCTCCCGTTTGTTTAGTAAAAAAACTGGTATTTTGAAATTAGTAACAGACACTTCAATTTTGTTAATGTGTTTCTATAGATTTAATTGCATAATCAATCATTATATCTATTTTAATCAGGTGGTAAGATTGGTCTATTCGGTGGTGCCGGTGTGGGTAAGACGGTACTCATCATGGAGCTGATAAACAATGTGGCGAAAGCTCATGGTGGTTTCTCTGTGAGTATTCTTGTAAATGTGAAAAATTGTCACGTTTTTTTTTATGTCATAGGAGGCAAACTAACAGGCGGGTCACCTGATGTTAAGTAATCACCGCCGTCATAGACACTAGCGACACCAGGGCCGTCGCGAGTGCGTTGCCAGCCTGTGTTAGTCGGATGGGGGTAGGAGGGAGGAGAGAGGAAGAGGAGAGAGGACGGGAGGTGGGCCTCCGACACTCTCGCTGACCGAACAAAACGTAACAATGCAAGCACTATTACTTCACGAAACTGTTACTGAAAAAGAATTGACGTATAAAGTTGTCAATTTAGTACGCTAAAAGTAGGAACGCTCTACGCGCTGGAATTATGACCATTTAGTATCTCATGGATCGCTATGTCATAAAATCTTAAAGAAATAAAGACTTCTCAGGTATTCGCCGGCGTTGGTGAAAGAACTCGTGAAGGTAATGATCTCTACCATGAAATGAAAGTCGGCGGAGTCATCACAGACGACTATAAAACTTCCAAGGTATGTCCGTCTGAAACTATAGTTAACTAACAGCTAACCGTAACTTTATTTCCACTGTTTATTACTTAAACCAGAGGTTCCCAGATTTTTTTGAAGTGAAACTTCTAATGCTACTTCCAACAAGGTTGCGTTAAACGTTTAACGCTACCATGGAGGGGGTATGAAAGCACTGTTGCTTTAAACGTTCAACGCTCCTGGGGAGGGGGAATAGAAACAGACAGAGCGAGGAAAATAATCAAACATTTCGTATCTCACTTTAGTTATCATAATCCCATTGTAAATGTTATAGATTTGAATATTTCTCCACTCGAAAATGATAATTAAAAGATGCGATCAATTGTGAATTGTAAGCAATGGTAATAAAGTTTGTCTTGAAGAAACAATATGATTTCACTAAACATCAATTTCCACCCCTTCCTATTTTCATTTCCACATTACGAAGTATCACTTCTTCCGCGCGGAGGGACTCCACGCACTACTTTTTTCTCATAGACCACTTTCAAAATGTAGTTGGTTCCGGTGGACCCCCTACAGTTACATTTCTACCATATTCCCAGAAATCAATAAAAATGTGAAGATTAGTTCTAACTATGGAAATTTGCGTTGCGTACTGAATATGGAATAATGCTAGTTTTTACTAGTAACAGTCGCTGAGCTTCTTAAAATATTATCTGCCTACATTGATAGGTGAAGTCAAGCCAATATTTTAGTTCTTTAGAGGTTCAGCCTATATTTAATGTCTGTAGATATAATAAAACAAAGATCACTTTTTAGTCTTTAATATAGAGACGCGTGTTACAAGTGTGCAGGCCGAGACTGAACTGCTCGCCGGTACATAATAATGCAATTCCACAAAATACATAATTATGTCGCTACAGTTCTATAGAAAACAGATATAAACAGATATTCAGGCCGGCATAACAGCGGCGACCGGCGAGGTATAGTATGTCTGTCGGTAGTCGCCATTGTTTTTGGATTGTACTGTGCTTACCATCAGGCACAGTACAGTCATTTTGTCGAGCTACGATAAAAAAAAAAAAAAAAAACAGATACATTTTCGTGGACCCTTACGAATTGTGAACCCCCTTTTTTTGTCACACCAACGTTGACCCGCGTCGAGTCTCCCGTGGACCACTTTAGGAAGTAAGGACCTAAATAATATACTTTATGTTGTCATGATTTCTATTTTGGTAATTAATTTTAGTGATTTAATGTGGACTGAATGATTAAATGGACTTACATCTACTTCCGGTACCGCGATAACTCATCTGATATGCGAGCGAAACATTAACACTAGCGCCTCCCGATTAGAGAGTTCGGCTTATAAAAGGAAAGATGTCGTTCATCGAGGAGTCACTCCTATGTCGAAGTTATTGTAGGGGATCTTTGCCCGATTAAATAGTTACAGTGCCTATAGAGTTTTAATATCGGTTTTCCTGACTCACCGACTAAACGTAGTTTCGCAATAATGTAAGAAGGAGAGACATAAAAAAATAGAAAGTAAAAATACATGTACTTTGCCAACAAAATTTCGTTGTAAACAAGGCTACCCATTTGCTTCTCTTCTCATAAGTTATCTGTATTACAGCGCTTGCCCTTTTTTTTATGTTATAGGAGGCAAACGAACATGTGGGTCACCTGATGGTAAGTGATCACCACCGTCCATAGACACTTGCAACACCAAGGGAGTCGCAAGTGCGTTGCCAACCTGTGTTTGGGGGAGAGGGGAGTAGGGAAGTGGGGGATGGGGAGGGGAAGAACGGGGAAGGGGAGAGGAGGTGGGTATCCGGCGCTCTCACTGACCAAACGAAACGCAACAATGCAAGCACTGTTACTTCACGTCGGTTTTCTGTGAGAGGGTGGTACTACCCCGGACGAGCCGACCCATTCATGCTGAAACCAGTAATAGCTTCAACGTGGCTTTACCACCTACTAAATACATATATACATCATACATAACTTAACCTTGTAGTGATTAAAAATTCGGAGTTTATTTAAACTGTAATAATTTCTTCTAATCTTAAACTTGTCATCAATTACCTGAACACAGAAAGCCATATGTACAAATAATTTGATGTAGGGTTATACATAAGCTTATAAGAGACACAATGCAGGGTCATCGACTATTCTCCGAAGTAAAATATGGGCATAATCACGACGCTGGCTGGCGCACGTGGTGTTGGTGATTTCAAATTCCTAGAGTTCCACAGTTCTATATTGTTCCCACATACGGTGTTTAATTATTTGAAGTTTTCACTTCAACAAGATGGTGGCCGTCCTGTTAGAGAATTCCAGGGAGTTTTTGTGGCGAGCCAGAATCCATGATCCGTGGTATTCTTTCTAAAACATAACCAATATTACATAATATAAAGCCAAATAAGACAATATTTATTCATAATCTATATCTATACATATAATAAGAATGTAAATCGAACGTGTTGTAGTCCGGTGAAGCTGTTAAGACCTTGCTAGGTCAATATAGTCAGTTCAAAAAAAAAATGGACCATGTCTGTACTTTTTCGATTTTCGTGACAAAAATTGTTGCAGGCGTCTACGAATCATTACATAGTATAAAATAAAGTCCCCTACCGCGTCTGTCTGTCTGTCTGTTCGCGATAAACTCAAAAACTACCGAACGGATTTTCATGGTATTTTCACCGGTGGATAGAGTAATTAATGAGGAACGTTTTAGTATATAATTTGTCAAGGAGTTTTTCATAATCAGGGCGGGACAACGTCTGCCTGGCCCGCTAGTAAGTAATAAAACACATTTCAATCATTTTTAGAAATTTCTGTCTATCTGTTTGTATGAACACGCATCACCGCTAAAGTACTGGGTTCACAATAAAACCAAAGAAGATCATAAAGCATATCTTCGAGAATAACTTAGTCTTTGTTTCATTAAAATCGGTTCACTCTATCAAAAGTTACTGTAATTTTAATGGCGATGCGACTTAAGTAC
Organism: Antheraea yamamai; assembly: GCA_036509395.1. Classification (NCBI taxonomy): domain Eukaryota; kingdom Metazoa; phylum Arthropoda; class Insecta; order Lepidoptera; family Saturniidae; genus Antheraea; species Antheraea yamamai. Next base: position 1,887,978 of record AP028454.1, read on the forward strand.
GAGAGAAAAGTAGAGAAGTAAATGAAGTTAATATATTCCGATGGTCTTTTATTAGACACTGTTTTTTACATTAGGTTCTACGCGGAAGGAGACGCGGGCACAGCTAGTAAAATATAAAATCCACTATATAACATTCCAAGATCCCGCCAAAAACTCCGTTGTAGGGTGGGTAATGAAAAAGCTCATAGTAAAACGTTTTCTTGGTCCATTGGCCCAGGTGTCATTGGTTTACGGGCAGATGAACGAGCCACCCGGTGCACGGGCTCGCGTCGCTCTGACAGGACTGACGCTGGCCGAGCACTTTAGGGACAAGGAGGGACAGGATGTCCTGTTGTTTATTGATAACATATTCAGGTTCACACAGGCTGGATCTGAGGTAAGGATAAAGGATTATAAGGTTGAAGAATACGAGATTTTAGGGTACAATGGTACTTCCAAGTTAGCTTCCTCTGTACTTGACACACCATGCCCGATTATAAAGGGACTTAAGTTTTATCGTTAAGCTGTTGCTCTACATTTGTATTTAAACACATTAATTGAAAACATCTGTAGGCACTGTGAAAAGTAAACGAAAGTGAATCATCACACTTGGGTCGGTGGCACTTAATCGGATTTATTCGGCCCCAGTCGTCATCAATAACATTTACTATCTGAAAGCGAATCTAGTGATATACCCGTGGAACCTATTTAGGCAAGCGATTTCCCAGGTGTCAGCGCTGCTAGGGAGGATACCATCTGCTGTCGGATACCAGCCGACGCTGGCCACCGACATGGGCACTATGCAGGAACGTATCACTACCACTAAGTCTGGCTCCATCACCAGCGTCCAGGTATGTTGAGCTTAAGTCATATTCCGAGCACATTTCATTAAATGAATGCTGGTCCAATGGTCGAACTTAGACCATAGAGAAAAAAACTTTCACTATTTTTTTTATTGGTAATATTAAAGCTCGACGATAGCTAGAAAACAAAAAGAGAATAAAGAAAATCGGCTGAGAAACAGAGGAGGGAGATGTTGTTCACAGTTACCCTATTGTCTACTTATATATAGACTAGCTGTGCCCGCGACTTCTTCCGCATGGAACCTGATGTACAAAACAGTGACTAATAAAGTCATCTGAATGTATTAAGTATAATTACTATATACTTTTCTCTCGTACTTAAGTCGTGTCGTCATTAAAATTACAATAACTTTTGATAGACCGAACCGATTTTAATGAAACAAAGACTAAATGTTACTCGAGGATATGCCTTATGGTTTTTTTTGAGGTTTCATCGTGAACGCAGAACTTTGGCAGTGATGCGAATTCAAACAGACAGGCAGACATTTCTAAACATTATTGAAATGTATTTTATCACTTATTCCAAAACACACACTTTAGATTTACATTCTTATTCTTATGTGAAAACGACTGTAGCAGCGTTTTCGAAAATATTAATTATTTCGACCGCTGTGACGACGATACTATGGCCCAGTGGGGTAGGCAGCAAACTACCGATGGCATCGGGTATTACACCGCTGGATCCTCTCTCACAAATGACAGGGCAAAGAACAATCTCAATCACCTGATGATAGTCTAAGGCCAAGACCGTGGACCTCGAGCACGTATCCATCGCAGCGCCATCCACGAGACACATATATCAGCCGTGTGTTATATATGATCGTTCAGCACGTCACTATACACGCAATATGTTCATGCATAAAGCGAGCACAATACACAATTATTTGTATAAGAGGTTTAGAACACAGGGTATATGAAAACAGCAATCAAACCCAGCGACGAGCGAACTTTATGTAACGTAGTAATACCGATGTCGTGCAAAAGAACAAGTTCATAGTATGATTTGCTAAGTTAGCGGCAGCACAATGTTTATGGTTTACGCGCACTCGTTGGTAGTGAGAAGCCCATTACCCGTGATTGGTGTTTAAGACTACATCGATAAATCGGCCCAAACGACCACCATGTCTTGTTATCGACGCCTATCTAAACTTAAAAGACATCCTCTATTACGTCGTTGGCTTGCAAACAGGCAGTTTACGTCCCTGCTGATGATCTAACCGACCCGGCTCCTGCCACCACGTTTGCTCATCTCGACGCGACGACAGTACTCTCTCGGGCCATCGCGGAGCTGGGCGTGTACCCGGCCGTGGACCCCTTGGATTCCACCTCTAGAGTCATGGATCCGAACGTCATAGGAGCGGAGCACTACGGCGTCGCCAGGGGAGTTCAGAAGATTCTACAGGTATTTAGATATATACATATAATAAGATTTTGAAGGTGGTAGAGCCATGCTGTAGCTATTACTAGTTTTAGCATGAATGGGTCGGCTCACCCGCGGTACTACCACCCGACTCACAGATACACCTACGTGAAATAACAGTGCTTGCATTGTTGCGTTGGGAGGAGAGCGACGGAGGCCCACCTTTTCCCTTTCCCTTCCCCTTCTCCTCCCTCCGCTCTCCCATACACAGGCTGGCAACGCACTCGCGACTCCCCTGGTTTCGCTAGTGTCTATGGACGGTGGTGGTCACTTAACAACCGGTGACCCACATGTTCGTTTGCCTCCTTTTGACATAAAAAAAAAGATTGTAAATTTAATGTGACTGTACTTTTTTGATTTTTGTAAAAAAATAATTGTTGCGGGTGTCTGGGAATCATTATCATTACATAGTATGAAACAAAATCCCCTAGGCTGCTGTGTCGCGATAAACTAAAAACGCCGACGGTTTATGCGGTTACAGTAGATAAAGGATCATAAGGAAGTTTAGGTATATTATAATTTGTCTAGGTTTTTTTTTTATAATCAGTGCGGGACAACGTTTGTCGGGTCTGCTAGTAAGTAATAAAATACGTTTCAATCATTTTTAGAAACGTCCGTCCATTTGTTTGTTTGAACACGCATCACTGTAAGCTCAAGGGATAAAACTTAAGAAAAAATAAGTTCGTTTTGTCTTCTTCAATAAACGTCCCCAAAAGTTTTGTTTTTATGCGACGCGACTTAGACGAGAGAAAAGGATAAGTAATGGCTTAATACATTCAGATGACTTTATTAGTCACTGTTTTTATTACATTAGGTTCCACGCGGACGGAGTCGCAGGCACAGCTAGTTGTATGTATATTTGTAGCCGGTCTAGTGCCGGGACACACCAACAGATCCTTGGTAATAGATGTTCAACTTGAGAGTTGTAGCTAGCTACGCGGGGTTAAAAAAACCCTACCACCATACCATGGTTACATGACCCAGTTGCTAGGACTAATCCTAATTGGTTCTAAGGCCTACGCTATCATCTAAGCTATCACCGCGTCAAAGTATTTCACTTAATTATTCTCGTTCAACTGTTTCCAGGATTACAAATCATTGCAAGACATAATAGCTATACTGGGTATGGATGAGCTCTCCGAAGAAGATAAACTAACCGTGGCGAGGGCGAGGAAGATACAGCGGTTCTTGTCTCAACCATTCCAGGTATGTTGGATCTAGAACTATTATAAAATAAAGTCGCTTTTCGCGTCTATGTGTTTCCTGATTTCTTCTAAACTCTGCAACATATCTTATTATAGTTTTTCTTATCGTTTAGGGGATTTGTTCCGTAAGATTTAAAATATATAACGCAATTAATATTTATATGAAGTAGAGCTAAGTCAATGTATAATATGTTTCCCTGTAATGCATAAATTTCACTTCGATCGTATGGCTTTACGATACACCCAGTTTTTTTTAATAATTATTTGTTACAATGTCACCTATGCGTCGTTGTTATAACTGATAATTTATGTTTGCGTACCCTCAGGGCTGTAGCTAGAGTCGAATTTGAGGTATGGCAGCAGTGGTTACAGGTAGGGCGGAAGTAAAAAAAAATCATAATTGAAGTTCGAAAATGCTTAGATACTGTCGCTACATTTTTTTAAATCTCAAACTATGAAGAAACAATTTAATTATAATAATTTATCTTAGTTTTTGATAATTTTAAGGTGGGGCGTTGTAATTTCAAGGTAGGGCATTGCCCCACAATGCCCCCCCTAGCCACGGCCGTGCGTACCCTATATTTTGTTATCAAATAATATGAACCATGAATGTCTCTTTTAACTTATTATCTAAATGTAAATGTAACGAGTCTGGAGTCTAGAAATAAGTAATAAAATACATTTCAATCATTTTTAGAAATGTCTGTCTGTCTGTTTGTACAAACACGCATCACTGCTAAAGTACTGGGTTCACGAGAAAGTCTCACGAAAATCATAAAGCATGTCTTCGAGTAACATTTAGTCTTTGTTTCATTAAAATCGGTTCGGTCTATCAAAAGTTATTGTAATTTTAATGACACCGCGGCGTAAGTACGAGAGAAAAGTAGATAAGTAAATGAACTTAATACGTTCAGATGATTTTGTTAATGACCGTTTTTTTATATTAGGTTCCACGCGGACGCTGTGGCGGGTACAGCTAGTAATTAATAATTGTTTTGTAGGACATTAAAAATTAAGTTATAATTAAGTAGCATGTAATATTTTTGAAGTGAAGTGCGAGTATATATGGCAGGGAAGGGGAAAAATTTTCATTACGCGTTAAACGTAAGGTAGGTATGTATTTGTGTATATGTGTAAGTATGTATAAGTGTCTGTCTGGGTCTTGTAGTATACCAAAATGATATGTATAGTATAATAATATGTATAGTTCAGTATTTAGACTACAGGACTTCGTATAACATATAGTCATAGTGCTCATAAGAGCATTCTCATACACCAGGTGAATGTTTAAAGGGTGACACCGTTCTATCCTGTGGTAGTTCATGATCACATTTAACATATAAAATGATAATATCAAAACAAATACTAATGAACAACAAAGAGAACCTTAGATAAAAGTTGTTCGAATACTTTTAAAAGTATGGGAACGATACGTTTAAACGTAAAAAATCACACATGGCTTCAATAAACAAAATTGAGTGGTCGCTTTTCAAGGGTAATCATTACGTAACTGCTTATCGCTGGAACGCCGCACGGTCGAACAAAGGGAAGCGGGGCGCGGGACGAAGTACGGGGCGCGGGCTGGAGTGCGTAGTACAGCGTGATGGTTTAGATTTACAATTGGATCCGGTAGGTGGCGCTGCAGTTGAATTTTAGGATTTTTTTTATTATCAAGGCGGGACAACGTCCTCCCGGCCTGCTAGTATGTATCATTACATAGTATAAAACAAAGTCCCCTACCGCGTCTGCCTGTCTGTCTGTTCGCGATAAACTCAAAAACTACCGAACGGATTTTCTTGCTGTTTTCACCGGTGGATAGAGTGATTAATGAGGAACGTTTTAGTATATAAGTTGTTAAGGATTTTTTCATAATCAGGGCGGGACAACGTCTGCCGGGCCCACTAGTATATATATAAGCCAAAGAAGTTTCATTTTCTCTGAGTGTGTACACTGATACACGCACGACTTTTTTATGTGTAGTAAAATCTAACTATCACTATCACACTCGTAATATTGGCGGAGTTGTGCTCTTCGCACCGCATTCGACTTTGTTGACCCCTTATATAAGCACACATGAGGTCGTTTCGATCTCCTATCATAATTAACGAGTAAAATAATAATATAACGCGGTTGCAAATGTACGTGGGGTTGAATATAATTTTTGTATTTCTCTAGATTATTAGGTTAAATATCAAACACCCAATTTTTTTTTACTAGATTTAGAGCGAGAATCGAGTACTGGGTACACTCTGTCAATACTGCCAGTGTTCAACCAGTCACCCTGTATATCCACGGGCTAATATAGTATTTGGATAGCAAAATATATGGATACGAATTTGTCCAGGTGGCTGAAGTATTCACCGGGCATGCTGGCAAACTTGTAAAACTTGAAGATACCATAAAGGGTTTTAAAAAGGTGACTTGTATTTTTTTTTCTATTTTATCCGAAGCACGAAGGAGAGCCTTAATTGCACCACCTCTGTACATCAACTAAAAAAAATGTCAGTGCCAGTTCTCGTATATATAGTTTTAATAAAAATATATACAAAAAGGTGATAGAGTAATCTTTTGTCCGTCTGTAAGTGTTCACATGAGTTTTGAATGACTTCACCTATTGGTCTCGTGTTTATCGAGACGATGATTCATGTTTAGTATCCGATAGATGGCGCAGTAGTCAATTTTAACGATCTCTATATTTATTGACTAGTTTTTAGCGGGATTTTGAAATATTATGTATTGGTTTTTATATTTTATTCAATATCTTGAGTTGTTTGGATCTAAATTTTGTAATGTAGGTGGTGTTTTACGTGATATAGTTTGGATATAGTGCACAAGTGAAGTGGATGAGAAGTAATACCACGGAGCATGGATTCTGACTTACCACTAAAACTCCCGGGAAAGTTCTACGACGGCCACCATCTTGTTAGTTCATTGAAATGAGTGCAAGGAACTTATAATATCATTACCTACTTGAGAACGGCAGTAATAATCTACTAGAAGATTGTCAAAAAACTATAATAACTCAAATTCATAGTCAATAAGATTTAGTGCTAAAAGGGACCATCGTAAACTTGGTTTCCGATAGGTGTATCTGTGATTTAGTTTTGACAATCGTAGGTAAAGCTAGGGTACGGTAGAGTAGGGCTTTTTGTAAGTCCGCCTGGCTAGGTACCACCTTAAGGTTTAAAATCTATCGCCAAACATCTGCTGGTGTGTTCCGGTAGCTACATTTGAGGGCCAGCCCTCTCTAAGTTTAGCGAAAATCTATAAAGTATTAAAAAAATGACAATGATAGTTAATGTGTCAATACCTTTAAAGATCCTTTGTGTAGGTGGTAGAGGCACGCTGAAGCTATTACTGGTTTCAGCATGAATGTGTCTGCTCGCCCGCGGTACTACCACCCGACACACAGAAACACCCACCTCAACTAACAGTGCACGCATTGTTGCGTTTCGTTGTAGGTGGTAGAGGCACGCTGAAGCTGTTACTGGTTTCAGCATGAATGTGTCGGCTCGCCCGCGGTACTACCACCCGACACACAGAAACACCCACCTCAACTAACAGTGCACGCATTGTTGCGTTTCGTTGTAGGTGGTAGAGGCACGCTGAAGCTGTTACTGGTTTCAGCATGAATGTGTCGGCTCGCCCGCGGTACTACCACCCGACACACAAAAACACTCACGTCGACTAACAGTGCACGCATTGTTGCGCTTCGCTCGGTTAGTGAGAGCGCCGGAGGCCCACCTCCCCTCCCCTCTCCTCTCTTTCTTCCCCCAAACACAAGCTGTCTACTCTCTTGCGACTCCCCTGGTGTTTTTAGTGTCTACGGACGGTGGTGATCACGTAACATCAGGTGAACCACCTGTTCCTTTGCCACCTATGACATAAAAAAAAGATCTCGTAATCTCTTCTGCCTCACTCATTCACTTTCCTATATGGAGATATTTTAACCAAACAGTCACAAACTGCAATGCGGTGAACTCTTATTATCTTCATTCATTGCTTAGGTATTCTTTTCATTTCTTATTTTTCATTTATGGTTGTTAATGCGCCTTTGTAATTTTATTATCTGCTCCCTTATTTTTACCCTGCCATGTGTACTGTGGAAGTCTCATAAATATACCTCCTTTGGCAAGTAAAAGGGATTCGTAAACTTGCGGCCAAAGCGATTACTAGTCTACGCAAGCAGAGTAAGATATATTATTTATCTCAAGCCTTCTGATATTAGCATACGAGGTAGTTACGCTGTCACATCCAGCTAAAGTGGTGACGCGATAGTTGTTTAGCATTCAACCGTAGTCACATCATGGATATGTGATCCGAGATGACAAGACGCTAAACCTGAGGAATGACTCTCAAGTGTATCTGCCGGAACACACCTTCAACTCTAGGGTGGTAGCTCGCCAGGCAGGTTTAAGAAAAGCCCGACTACGAAAGTATATTTGATCAAGATGTTTACCTTCATGATCTGGTTCATTTGCAAACTATTATCGCTTCTCTCGGCCTACATTGACAAGCAATTTAGTTGTCTACTAGCTGTGCCCGAGCTCTCTCGTACTTAAGTCGCGTCGTCATTAAAATTACAATAACTTTTCATAGAGTGAACTGTTTTTAATTAAACCAAGACTAAGTGTTACTCGAGGACTTGTTTTATTATGTTCAGTAGCTTTAGCAGTGATGCGTGTTCATACAAACGGACAGATATTTCTAAAAATTATTGTAATGGATTTTATTACTTATTCCAAGACACGTGCAACAAATTTGTTCACAAAAGTCTAAAAAAAAGTGTGTGTGTACTTATGTACACGCGTTAGAAGTTATACTTTTTTGGCGTAACAAGATAAAAATCTTTTCAAAAATTTTATCTTTCGCCTTATTCTACGTTTGTAGAAAAAACAACAGTAACAATAGAAAAAAGATATTTAATACATTGAAAGTTTTAATACAAAGAAATACAAACAACAAATACAAAGAAACAAAATGTTGACTATAGCTAACTTCAGGGTGTCGGTTTTTCGTGACGGTGCGCGCGCGCATCGTAAAAATTTACTCTCATCATTTTTCCCTAACGCGCTAAAAGAAATATAACTTCAAAAATACAGACACGATATATTTACATTCCTATTATATGTATAGATTTGGCCATATTCGAGTGTTTATAATTTAAACTGATTCTCAAAATCTTCAGATATTGGACGGTGAACTGGACCACATACCAGAAGCGGCCTTCTATATGGTAGGTACGGTTGAAGATGTTATTGCAAAGTCCCACGAGCTGGCAAAGAACATTTGATAAAGTCGTTCGACCACAATGCTCTGATCTACTTCAGCCAAATATTCTTAAATGTATTGTCTAATATTATTCAAGGAATATAAATTACATATAAAAGACCATGTGTATAAATTTTAAATGTTAAAGAAACTTCATAAAATAGGTCACACGTATGTGTGCTTAGATATTGCAGTTACTGTAATTTTGCGTTGCGATGAGAGTAGTGGGAAGGGAGGGGGCAGTGAAAAAAATCAATTCAATGTCCGCAGGTTCGAACCCCGACATGAACATACGATTTTTTTGGGAATTTTAAATTTTATTGAAATTGGTAAATTATCGACTGACGGTGAAGGAAGACGTTATGAGGAAACCTGAATCTGAGAAATGTATTTTCACTGTATGTGGGTAAAAATAGAAGTGTGGGTTTCTCGTAGTTTGGAATCACCAATACCTTCCTTCGAGAAGAGGCCTATGACGCTGTAGTCGGTCTCTCCCAGGCTGATGTGAACGGTATATTTACCATTGTTCATATGGATCACCCTATACATATTTTAGCATAAACAACCTTATGACGTCACTTATATACCATCAACGACAAAAGTGAGATCTAATTGGGTGCCAAGTTCAGTGGTCAGTCCTTGAATTTATTATAACACCATAAAATATGTTATAACATCTTAAAATATCATTTCTGCTTATAACTTGGTATAATATTGAAGCCCAAGATCTGACTTGGCTAGCTCGAACATACATATATATATTTGGAGCACATATCGTAACATTCTAGAGTATTGTTCATCAGTATGGTCCCCGTGCTATAAAAGTCCTATACATAGACATGATTGAGTCCATCCAGCGACGCTTTTTAAGGATACTGTGCAGTAAGTTTGGTTTCAGAAATAGAATCACCGAATACAAAGATAGTCTTCAAAAATTCAATCTTAAAAGCCTTGAACATCGAAGATCTGTAGCTGACTTATGTATACTTCACAAAATAGTAAACGGTACCTTTGGTAGTGATCTACTCGGGCAAATCAATTTCAGAATACCAACTCACTCAGTACGAGCTCATCGATTATTTAATTTACCAGCAGTTAATGACAACGTTTCAAAAAACAATCCGCTGTATCGAATGTGCAAGCACTATAACGAATTCTGTGTTCACAAAGACATATTTAATGACAGCTTTAAAAAATTTAAGACATATTGTATTAGAGACATAGACGTATGATAGTTGTGTATCCCCAATATTTATTTTGCCATCACACTAGGCTAACTGTGGTTATTGTTAAAATTGATAATGTTGTGTATAATTTTATAATTGGATTTCAGATTTATTATGTTATAATAGTTTTGTTACCCATATAATTTCAATCTGTTATCTGTAATTGTACCTTTTTGTAAAAAAAAAGACGTGAGGCACTCGGAGACTGCCACGGTAAAGCTATTGCATAGCATTTTTTATCAACTTATGCAATTATAATTATTTATTTATTTTATTAATGCAGTATTTTTTTTCCTTTGTTTTTTTTTCTTTGATATTAATTCAAGTTACACTTTGAGCGTGGTGACCGATAAAAAAAAATTATTCATTCAAAAAATTTGAACAAAAATAACGATATTAAGAGTTTGATCATCGAATTTCGCGCAATGTACATTTATATAGATATAATATCATATATACTTTCTCTGCGCGGCATTAATGTGTATTACCTATACATAAAAAAATAAAAAAATAAACAAAGGTACTAAATAGTACACGTGCTTGGTTTAATGGTTTCTGTTATATATGAAGAATTATATGAAGAATGAATTTACACATATAAATATATACATACATATTGAGAATCTAAATTGAGAATTTAAACTATATGTGTGTGTGTGTGTGTATATATAAAAGAGGGCTACTTTTAATATCGCTTATTTTAATATCAAAAATTTTGGTTATCTTTATAGCAGTATTATATATAAATTAACAAAAAATAATACTGCATTTGTGATAATAATAATAAAATGAATGTATATAGAGTACTAACTCATTTTCTTTCACTATTTTTTCGTGACTTTCTTCATTAATAAATGCACTTTGTTTATTCATATTTAAAACACTTTGTACACAAATTATACGAGTACAGATATTCACTGTTGTACATAGATGATAAATACCTATACACCTATATACTTTCTCACAAACAGCTGATTACGGTAGTTTTCCAATACAACCAATGCCACCTAAAGGCGGGTTGCTGAACTAAAGAGACAAGCGTGATATTTCAAAAAGTCATTAAAAGTTCTGGTATTTATCGATAGATGGAAAAACTAAAAAGTGTCACCGCTGTGCCGGTCGGAGTGGGGGGTGTTAGGTTTTTTTCGTTACGGAATTTCTGGATTCGGTCCCCACGCTCAAGGCCCGCGATAGAAGCTATGCAATAGCTTAATAAAAATAAATAAAATATATATCTCGCAAGTCTCAATACATGGCGGCCGAATTTGAAATGTATGTATATGTGAAATAGTTTTTGAGATATGAAGTGAAAAGTGGCTCCAAATGGTTCGTGTAATATTTACACAGGGTACCGCGCCCTCGCCATTCTGTTAACTTGAACTTAGCTTTACACGCTGTTGCGTGTCTATATATCTAAAATAATACAAAGTACATATATTAATACCATTATAAGGTTAAAATTTGTATCACTTTTGACATACGTTAAGACATCGCCTTTTTGATTTCGAAGTGTTAAAGTTCAATGACACATGATTATTAAATTTTTTATGTTCATTTTATTTCTTTGTGAAAGTTTTAAACAAAAACATACAAGTGACCTCAAAAGCCTCGCTTTGGTATAATAATTTCTAAATTTGAGTTACACAAAATTAAGACTTTCATATGAAGTAATTTATAGGTGATCCCGATTGAGTCAGAAGTGAGATGTGCTGGAAATGAGCGTGATGATAAATAAAACGACATAAATAATCTTTGTACAAATCACAATTTATTCATTAGAAATATTTACAAGGCGTCTATACGAACGCGGGTACATACAGAACTTATGTAAAAATAAAAATTCATATCTACCTCCCATACGGTTTTAAAGAATAAAAGAATCATACATCACACGACATTAACAATAATAAAATTTGAAACAAATATAGGAATTGTATTGCCCGAGATGCTGCGAAAAACCCCGGATGTGGGACATAGAAGAACGCAGAACAAAGGAATAAGTGTCGAATTTGTCGACCACAGAGTACAAATATATATAATGATCTAAACATCAATAATTCATTATGGGAATTCAGGGATAAATTAAAATAAATCGATCTAAGTTAGGAAAGTTGAGACAAAGCTGACGTTTCAGAACGGAATGGAGTGTTTCTATCCTTCAGGGCAAGTCCAGTAATTGTTATATTTATCAGGACGATAATCTTTAGTTCATTTTTCTAAAGTAATCATAATAGAACTATCCAATAAATTCATGTGCCAAGAGTACATTTTATAAGATATCTAGCTGGACAAGGAAGCGAGGAATAGGATAAGGTGGATAAATTGCCCAAAGGTGTCGACGTACATAATAAAAAAAATATTGACAGTCGTAAATGCAAATAGAACGTCATATTGACATGAGTAAACTGGTATAAGTTTATTCGACACTCATATAAGTAAGTATGTCATATTTTGACACGAGTAAGAAGTAGGGGTGTGCGAATATCGTTCGATATTGATATTCGATTCGGAACGAATAATTCGTAAGTTCGAATTATTCGCACACCCCTAGTAAGAAGGTAATGTGTCGTTTCATTCCAATCTTTTTTCTAAGATCTTCAAATATTACACGTATAAAATTAAATCTTATGTAAACGATTGAAAATGAACTTCTTTTGGATTGGAATTCTTAAATGGAACGACTGGTATGTCTATTGGCAGTCGTATACGCAAATAAAATTTCATATGTTGACGCGACTAATAAGTTATTGGATCTTTATATCACAGGAGGCAAACGAACAGGTGGCTCTCACCTGATGTTAAGTGATCACCACCGCCCATAGACATTAGCAACATCAAGGGATGTCGCAAGTGCGTTGCCAACCTGTGTTTGGGGAGGGGAGATGGTCCTCCGGCGCTCTCGCTGACCGAACGAAACGCAACAATGCAGGCACTGTAACTTCACGTCGGTTTTCTGTGTCGGGTGGTAGTACCGCGGGCGAACCGACACATTCATGCTGAAACCAGTAATAGCTTTAGCGTGCCTCTACCACCACCTATTGGATATTATGTTAGCAAATTAAGGTTTATAGTTTGTTGGTGGTAGAGACAGACTGGAGCTATTACTGGTTTCTACATGAATGGGTCGTCTCGCCCGTGGTACTACCACCCGACCCACAGAAACACCGACGTGACGTAACAGTGCTTGCGTTGTTGCGTTTCGTTCGGTCAGTGAGAACGCCGGAGGCCCATCTACCCTTCCCCCTTTCCCACCTCCTCCCTCCCCCCAAAGACAAGCTGGCCCGGCTGGCACAGGTGACCCGTCTGTTCGTTTGCATTCTATGACATAAAAAAAATAGAATATCACATTTGAATAAGAGTAAGAAGGAATTGTTTTTTTTAAATGTCAAACGAACAGGTGGGTCACTTGATGTTAAGTGATCACCACCGTCCATAGACACTAACAACACCAGTGGAGTCGAAAGTGCGTTGCCAGCCTGTGTTTGGGGGAAAAGGAGGGAGGGGGAGAGGAGAGGGGAGGAGAGAGGGGTTGGAGGGGAGAGGAGAGGGGATGGAGGGGGAGAGGAGAGGGGATGGAGGGGGAGAGGAGAGGGGAGGGAAAGTGGGATATAAACGTCAAGAGAGCGTCATATGTTGACACAAGTAATCTATACTAATATAATAAAGCTGGAGGGTTTGTTTGTTTGTTTGGTTGAACGCGCTAATCTCAGGAACTACTGGTACGATTTGAATCATTTTTTCAGTGTTAGATAGCTCATTTATCGAGGAAGACTATAGGCTATATATCATCTCGCTAAGACCAACAGGAGCCGAGCACAAATGAAGAATGTTTCAAAATCGGTGTTTTTCCCCTTTTGAAAGCTTTCGCTGCGTGTCAGTAACCAAAGTAACTATTCCAGGCGGACGAGGTCGCGGGCAGAAGCTAGTAAGATATAAGTTTGTTGGAAATTATATAAACAAATAGGATTATCATACTTCGATAATAGTAAGTATTGGTTTTTTGACTGACATATACATATATATACAGTTTACACACAGAAAGTATCTCCAACGCTATTATACACTGTTCATCAGAACACTAATATATGAACCGTTTATTTTGAAAGTGGTGTAAGTCCATTTTTGAGAAAAATGAGCTATCACGTAATTCATGCTTAATTTAATGTAATTTTTTTATATATAACTAGTCCATGTTTAATTTCTCAAAAAAATCCCATGTTTTGTACAACTTAAAATCGGTCGGTAAATGAAATTGCATAATCATTGATTATGAAAGTGGTGTAAGTCCAATTGACAGAGGTAGGTGGCACAGCAGATGGATACCGATCAGTGTTTTGTTATTTTTCATTTATTTTATACTAGCTGTGTCCCGCGGTTTCACCCGCGGACGATTTGCATTGTTTCCCCTCCGTGTTTCCACTACTCGTAAGTTAAAAGATAGATATTAAAAAATTAGAGAAATGTATTAGAAAATGTACAGCGCATAACCTGTGAGAAGAAAATAAATACGACAAGGCTGTATGACTCCGTATCTTTGCCCGTATTTTGGCGAATTAAAAAAAACAACAGTAGTAAAATTATCAATTTATTACCTCTACGTCCTGGAAGACCGTTAAAATTTGAAAAAATCGCCCTGGAGCCTTTGTACCAAAATGCCAGACCTATTACGTACGAAAAATATAAAGACATGAAGCAGCTACTACCCTATATACCTCCGGTGCATCATGCATATTTTGAAACACTACCACATGCAGAGAATAAGTAAATTCTTGTAATCAGTATATTGTAATGACAATGTAATTGCCGTCTAGAATAAAATTTTATGTGTTGTTATGCGTATTTGTAAACAAAATTGAAATTAAACGATTTTTACAATTGTCTAATTTTGAAAGTGGTGTAAGTCCATTTACAGCACATAAATATGTGTTATCGTAGTCTAATTAGCTAAAAACAAATTTATATAAACAAATTAAATGTTCATAAAACAATAGAAACAATGCCAGACCTCATATGATTTGCCTGTATTTTTAAATCAACAAATATAGTAACCTTTAATTTTCTCGAAACAAAAGAAAATGGACTTACACCACTTTCAAAATAAACGGTCCATATATTAGTTGTTACGTTTCCAAATGAGTTAAATGCATTTTAATCTTTCATATTATATCATGTTTATATTTTTAACATTTCCAGTTTCTATACACCAAGAACGAAGGTCAAATTTTGCCGTTAACAAAGTATTTAGTTGTATTTTTTTTTTATATCATAGGAGGCAAACGAACAGGCGGGTCACCTGATGTTAAGTGATCACCATCGTCCATAGACACTTGCAATAACAGAGGATTCGCAAGTGAATTACCACCTTGTATTTGGGGGAGGGGGATGTGGGGAAAGGGGGAGGGGAGGTGGGTTGTCCGGCGCTCTGACTGACCGAACGAAACGCAGCAATGCAAGCACTGTTACTTCACGTCGGTTTTCTATGTGTCGGTTGGTAGTACCGCGGTCGAGTCGACCAATTCATGCTGAAACCAGTAACAGCTTCAGCGTGACTCTACCACCTCTAGATACGTTACATGTACAAAATTCGAAGGTCTTGTGTAAAATAACGTAAAATATTAGGAACGGCTAGAATTCTCTTCAACTTCAACACGTAAACATTTCAAAGCAACATTCAAAATGATTAAATATTTGAACATATAAAAAAAATAAAATTTTAACCGATCGCTACGTATATGCGTCACTATTCGTTAACGGTTAATCGATATCGATTACTTCGTAAAGTATAGAGAATTAAAAAAAAATAAGTCGAAAGCTTCCTTCAATTATTTCATTGTAATTCAATAATAACTCTTAAAACACATTAAAATTCATTACGATATCTTTCTTTATTTCTTATGTTTTTTTTTTAACTTTGGCAACCAATCTTTTATTTTTATTTTTTTGTTATTGTAGCTCGGCAAAGCACAGTACAATCCAAAAACAATGGCGACCACCGAAAGATATACTATCCATCGCCGGTCGCCGTTGTCATGCCGGCCTGAAAGCGACCCAGTCAGGGACAGCCCCCCCCCTCCCCCGGTTGCTGGATATACACCGGCTGATCCCGGAACGCGACACGCCCAAACGTGTCACTATGGCGGGTGTTCCACCTGGTGTACGGTGGTCGCGATCCAGTCGGGTACAGACACCCTACCACCCCGCGACTACCACTACCTCTTTTAGATTATTACTGCCATTGTCGAGTAGTTAATATTATTACAAGTTAGTGTCGTGCGATCATTTCAATGCCAATGTTAATGTTCCAACAAGATGGCGGCTCCCTTGTTACAACTTTCCAGGGGATTTTTGTGGCATCTCAGAATTCATGGTCCGTGGTATTATTTTCCATTCACTTCACTTATACACAATAAACAAACTATATTACATAAAACATCACCAATTTTACACAATATAGAGTCAAGTAACACAAGATTACGAATAAAATATAAAATCCATTACATGATAGACGAAAATCCCGCCAAAAACTCAATTTCTTATGTATTTAGGGATTTAAACCCTCGGGTTCCGAATTCAGATTTAAATTTCAAAATGGCGGACGATATGTTTTTAAAACTGTCTCTTCATACAATATCATAAGGTCTACATTGGTTTGTGTATGGAGCTTAAATCAGTACGGTTCTTGTGACTCGAGGGTTAAAAAAAAACTATATTTTTCTAGGCACTACGCATTGGGCTACGTGTGAAATTGGGGTAAGCGGTGTGATGCTTATACTATACTCTCTTCTGTACATAAAATATCTCATTAAAAACAATAAACGACACAGATGAAGTATCGGATATCAGTTATCTTAATATTTCATAACAAACCCTCGATCTCTTAACTAATATTTTTTTTTACAAATACAAAACTTACATTCAAACTCTTTTAATCCGGACAACGATATTATTTGTATAAATGCATAGGTCAAGTTAAGTTGGACTATAGATCCTTAAAGAATTCCGAGGTTAATAAAAAAAAAAGGAAACCAAAACGACATACAAATTCTATATCAACAGGCGTAGATACAAAATTATGGTATAAAAAACCTGAGAGGAGGTAATGGTTGCGTGAATTTATCATAACTGTTCTTAATAATAAAGAAATACGGTAATTGCATCGATACAGATTCAACAACCCTATAAATCGATTATGAAGGGATTATGTCGTTCAACAGGAAGAAAGACCTTATGTGGTTTGAGAACGGACAAGGAAGGCGGATGTTGATAGAAAAAATTTATAAAGGGCTCATGTTGCTTGAGTCCAGAATCAAAATGGCTAATTGTTTTTTGATTATTCAATAGAAAAACCTTATTGTGTTTGGGAATTCATTTGAAAGGAAACATGTTGCTTGAGACATGATTGGGAAGGCCTCATACAACTTGAAGCAAGACGCATGACTAAAATGACTCATGTTGCTTGATACATTCATAAGGGCTCGTGCTACTTGAGACCTGATAAGGAAGGACTAATGTTGTTTTAAACCGGATTAAGAACAGCTCATAATGTTTAAGAGCTGATTAGGAAGGGCTAATGTTGTTTAAAACAGGATTAAGAACAGCTCATAATGTTTAAGAGCTGATTAGAAAGGGCTAATGCTGTTTAAAACCGGATTAAGAACAGCTCACAATGTTTAAGAGCTGATTAGGAAGGGCTAATGTTGTTTAAAACAGGATTAAGAACAGCTCATAATGTTTAAGAGCTGATTAGGAAGGGCTAATGTTGTTTAAAACAGGATTAAGAACAGCTCATAATGTTTAAGAGCTGATTAGGAAGGGCTAATGTTGTTTAAAACCTGATTAAGAACAGCACATGATACTTTAGCCTTGATAAGGAAGGACTAATGTTGTTTAAAATCTGAATAAGAACAGCTTATAATGTTTAAGAGCTGATTAGGAAGGGCTAATGTTGTTTAAAACCTAACTAAGAAGAGCTCATGATGCTTGAGACCTGATAAGGAGGGGTAATGTTGTCTAAAAACTGACAGCTTATGATAGAGACCTGATAAGGAAGGGCTACATACCGTTATATGACGAGGGCTTTGTTATTTCGTAATAAAAAGTATTGTCAAGGAGATTCACCTAAATCCCATAAGTATATGCAAAATTGATATTCCAAACAAATTACCCTTATTCTTTATGATAACACATAATTCATTTCCTACCACATATATTCTACACTAGACAACAAACAGACATCTCTGAAACTTACATTTATTATTACATACTAGAATCTACGACACGAAAATCGATTCTAATCCCGGTCTGCGTTAACCGATTGCGAGTGAAAACTAATCGACTATTCGAGTAAATCGAATTCGAGCCGGACGACAGACAAGGTGACACCGGATCCGGTAAAATGGGTGTACACTATTCAAATTAACTGTTATCACCACACATATGGCTAAAAATAAGCGCTTCCAATTCACTTCGAGAACCCTTAGTAGTTAGTGGTGTCTTTGAGACTATTCGACTCGGTACCTTATATAAACTTGCCAAACTGATATTAATTAAAAAAGAACTTCTTTGTAAAGAGACCTTTTTAAAAAAAAGTAGGGTCATATGCAAAAAAATCCCACGAAGTTAAATAACTATATTGGTATATCGACCATATGTGGTCCTGGACCAACAGGTTTACGGCCAATTATTTCGGTTTTATGACCTTCGATCGTAAGCGATGCACACGAAAAAGTCTAGAATCGATAAGTACGTACGTATTATGCGTCGTACTATCGTAGCGTATACCACACTATGTATGTAGCGTACTATTGTACTGTACACTATATTAGAGTGTAACTAATTATGCAGTAACCAGGTAGGGATAATGACGTCTTCACAAATACGCTATTTAAGTAGCATAATATAAGTTCACATGTTTAGTTAAGTAAAGTAAAGGAGCAGTTATTGTGGACATCTACTTCTGGACAGAACACTAAAATTTTAAGTAACAACTTTTATAAAATTTTTGTAAATGTAAAAAAATTATTAATATATATGTATATATATATATATATATACACTAGCGGGCCGGGCGGACGTTGGCCTACCTTGATAATTAAAAAAAAATCCTAAAATTCAACCGAAGCGCCACCTACCGGGTCCAATTGTGAATCTAAACCATTCTCGGATTCACTGGAACACGCACACAATTTCATCAAAATCGGTCCAGCCGTTTAGGAGGAGTTCAGTGACATACACACGTACAGAAGAAATTTATATATAAAGATAAGTCGCTCCTGTAAACATGACTAACTCGATGTAGTAACATAACTATCTGTACTATTATGGTGTACACTGCACTAGTGTATAACCCACTACACTATCTCGACGTAGTAACTTATAACTTCCTCGTACTATTGTAGTGTACACTACACTAGTGTATTACCCACTACACTATCTCGACGTAGTAACTTATAACTTCCCGTACTATTATAGTGTACACTACACTAGTGTATAACCCACTACACTATCTCGACATAGTAATTTATAATTATCCGTACTATTGTAGTGTACACTGCACTAGTGTAACATAGATTATATTAGTGTATAAGTAGAAGTTGAACACAAGGTGTTATTGTAAGGCGACAGTGAGACTTTTAGCTATGTATATGGATGCTTTAGTACAAGCAGTTGACAATTTTCTATAACCACAGTATATATCTAGTTTCTCGTTTAATAGGGTGTTATAGACTAATATACATTAGTTACTATCTAATCGATATAATTTAGTTTTAAGTTCTAACGATTCCATTATCGATAAACTCACGTTTTAAAACCTCTATAAGTCTCATTCCCGAAAAAACATACCGAAGTCACAGAATTAAAAAAATCAATCACTTGTTACATATCGATTCAATTGAATTGGAATGATTACTTATCCATTAAATATATCGCAAACAGATAAATTTAAAAATATAAAAAAAAAAAACTTACTCGTCCATATATGAAAATGAATTGTGCATACAAATAAAATCTATTGGAAATTTGAACACAGACGATTCGATAATCGATTACAAGACGAAAGGAATCCGATTACGATTAATCGTATTTAGTTTTCACTCACAACCGCCGATTACGAAATCTCGTTCGTAATTTTTTCTTTAACTAATATTATACTAGGCGTCGCGCGCGGCTTCGCCCATATTATCGACATGTCGCTTGTAGTAAAACTTATACCGCCATCTGTGCTCGACATATTCATAGCCTGAAAAAAAACATTCCAGTCTTCAATCGAACATTGGTTCAAACATCGACGAGATGTTCTGAAAGACAGTTAATATGGCAGACTTATTTGAATCTATTTTCCTTCGCCATCTCTATATACATTCTGTATAATAGATCTTTAGATGTAGCAAAATCGATTATTTAATCGATCTTTTTTCTATTTGCACAAAAATAGAACCAACAATAATAGAATTTAAAAAAAAGGTCATCAAAAAAAGAAATAACAATTTAAGAGATCGATTTTTGTATAATCGATACTCTAGATCTCGGTTTTTCTCATGAATCGATTCGATCAAGACAGCGATTCGGAGTGTTAATAAAATGTAACGAAACATACCGTCAGAGGGCGTCTAGGAGGTCATCATATCGGTGACGGAGGCTGGAGCACTCACAGAGGAGCCCTTCAGCAGGTCGTGGATATCGCGTCGGCATATCGACAGGTTCTGCGTAAATCTACAAAAAAAAACACCGTATTTGTATAATTTCCTATAACTATTAGTTTAATAATTCTCCCTTATTTTAAAAATATTCCTATAGTTCGAACTAATTATTATACTATTATATTATACTAAACTAATAATTCGAAATTCGATCGAACATCATTATTCGATTCGATTCGAGCATTATTCGATCACCCCTACATTTGAACATTAAATGAGCATTATTCGATCACCCCTACATTTGAACATTAAATGAGCATTATTCGATCACCCCTACATTTGAACATTAAATGAGCATTATTCGATCACCCCTACATTTGAACATTAAATGAGCATTATTCGATCACCCCTACATTTGAACATTAAATGAGCATTATTCGATCACCCCTACATTTGAACATTAAATGAGCATTATTCGATCACCCCTACATTTGAACATTAAATGAGCATTATTCGATCACCCCTACATTTGAACATTAAATGAGCATTATTCGATCACCCCTACATTTGAACATTAAATGAGCATTATTCGATCACCCCTACATTTGAACATTAAATGAGCATTATTCGATCACCCCTACATTTGAACATTAAATGAGCATTATTCGATCACCCCTACATTTGAACATTAAATGAGCATTATTCGATCACCCCTACATTTGAACATTAAATGAGCATTATTCGATCACCCCTACATTTGAACATTAAATGAGCATTATTCGATCACCCCTACATTTGAACATTAAATGAGCATTATTCGATCACCCCTACATTTGAACATTAAATGAGCATTATTCGATCACCCCTACATTTGAACATTAAATGAGCATTATTCGATCACCCCTACATTTGAACATTAAATGAGCATTATTCGATCACCCCTACATTTGAACATTAAATGAGCATTATTCGATCACCCCTACATTTGAACATTAAATGAGCCTTATGAGGCCTATAGCGTGGAATGTGGGGTGGTGTGTGGGAGGTGTACCGTGGAGTGTGGAGTGTAGAAAGATGTAGTAGTTAAACAACTCACCTATCCCGATTCTTGGTGAGCAGATTCGGTTCGATCCCAGACATGAGTCCGTTGAACCACTGCGCTAACTGCTGCTGCTTCTCCCTCGGCTGCTGCGCTATCATCTCGGACCTGATGCAGGAGAACTGCTCCTCGTTGAGGAGTATCAACCCGAGGAGGGGGCGCGACATCGACCACTGGTTGCAGCAGTCTTCGAACATTATCACGTTCAGCACCTGCACCATGCACAATTACTCGTAAACGGGCATTTTTTTTGTAACTCTGGTTTTGGAGCACACGTTTTCAACAGTTGTAACTCCGTAATTTTTTGGACCTCAAAAAGTGCAAAAATATACGTCTTGTTATTTTGAGTATTTGCGGCATATAATGGTAAGATACTGTTGTAAAAATTACAGAACGAAAATCACGAGATATTATTCATAGTTTTAGGTTGATTCCTATACATAGAAAACAGTTTTATTTAATCTACTGTTAAACTATAAGTCCAATTTAAAAAGTGCATTTGTGTATTACTATTGCGTCTCATTAGATAAATCGAATAGCGTTTAATTTTATGTCAAACTAGCCGTGAAATGAGGTTTATCATCAGCAACATATTTGGAACTGTTGGGGTCAGCTGATGAGGATTCAGGAACAATGAAACATTGGTTGACTTCAGTAACTTCAGTGGACTGTATATTTTAACTTTCACAATGTATATAATCGTATGTAACGAGCCGGTGACAATACATATTTTTCGCGGTTTAACACTACAATTATAGTCTTACAATTAGTACATTATACGTGCCGTACTGCCGCACGTTCATCCATACATTTACATAGTTCACATAAATTTACATTATATTTTTATTGAGGGTTCCGTATAACATTAGGCAAATAATAATAATAATCGTATTGGCGGTTACATTTGAATCGTTACATAAACGATATTTCTAAACATTACATAAGACATATAGAACACAGCAAATAAGAAATACGACAGTTTATCTGTACGTATTATGTAAACAAATTTATACACATAGACATAGTTTGTCTGTCTATACCAGACACATTAAACCTGCACATATATCGTGTTTCTTAATATAATATGACATCCCATTACGCATAATGAGCATTTGTATAGAGAAATATATAGATATACATAAGAACTCATCTGTTCGTAGTAAATAGCGAAACTAGAGAAACATTTATTAAACATTTATTTACATTTTATTTCTAGCTCATCTGTCCGTAACAGGAACCATAACCCACAATATAACTACCTCAGTGCTCATTTACACTGTATAAGGAACTAATGAAACAATGGCCGAAAGATGTTATTATAATTATATAATATCCCTATATTGTCAATAAGTAATACATTTATGGTCTAATATCTTATTAGAAAGACCCCTTCTATCTTCAAAATTACTATTAATAATTATAATGTTGTATTGTAAACGATTAATGAGCTGATGTCTTGAAATCTTGCATAAATATCAATCAAGATATAAAACTTTATATCTGTCAAAGCAGTTTTTAATATTTGACAATTTAAATAAAGCTCTCGTTGAAGTCGATATAATCTTAATATATATATTTCTTGTGTGCGTGTGTATGTGACTGAACTCCTCCTAAACGACTGGACCGATTTTGATGAAATTTTGTGTGCGTGTTCGAGTGGATCCGAGAATGGTTTAGATTCACAATTGGACCCGGTAGGTGGCGCTGCGGTCGACTTTTAGGATTTTTTTGTTTTCAAGGCAGGACAACGTCCGCCCGGTCCGCTAGTATTCTTATATATTACTATGGTCACTAAGTTATGTAGACGCAAGCGCGGTTAATAAAACAAAATAGCCGCCGAAATGAACAAAAAGACAATATGATTCAAATTACATACATAGATACAGATATATGGATATCAATTATATTTATTCTTGGAGTCCAGTACAACGCACTCATACGCACATGTTTACAGTGAACAACATACTTTTACTAGATTTATGCGGACGAAGTCGCGGTTAACAGCTATTCTAAATTAAAATAGACAGAATTATTTTTATAAGGACCGCCATCTGCCTGTGAAAGTTCCGTAAAAATCTGTCTAACCGTTTTGGAGATAGCACTGCGGGTAAAGCAACGGTTAACGGCTAGTCTAAATTAAAATAGAGTAAATTACTTGTTATCATGTCCGCTATCTGGCAGTGAAAATCGATCCAACCGTTTTGGAGATAGCTATGCGGGCAAAGCCACGGTTAACAGCTAGTTTAAATAAAAATAAAGTCAATTACTTGTTATGGTGTCCACTATCTGTCAGTGAAAGTCCCATGAAAATCGGTACAGACGTTTTGGAGATAGCATTGTGGACGAAGCCGCAGTTAACAGCTGATCTAATTTAGAGTAGCCTAAGTAACCCGCTGTAATTTTAGCTATCTGCCAGTAAAATTCCCGTCAAAATCGTTCCAGACTTAGTATTATATTACAATAGTAGCCTTAGCAGTAATATTAGTATAGATTATGTATGTATGCACATATATACATCATATATATCATCACGTCAAGACCAATAGGAGCGGAACACCAATGAAGAGTGTTTGAAAATCGTTTTTTTAGTGTTAGCTCAAAGTAACTATCCCACGACGACAAAGTCGCGGGCAGAGGGTAGTATAGTAGTGTACACTGTAGGTGGTAGAGGCACGCTGAAGCTATTACTGGTTTCAGCATGAATGTGTCGGCTCGCCCGCGGTACTACCACCCGACACACAGAAACACCCACCTCAACTAACAGTGCACGCATTGTTGCGTTTCGTTGTAGGTGGTAGAGGCACGCTGAAGCTATTACTGGTTTCAGCATGAATGTGTCGGCTCGCCCGCGGTACTACCACCCGACACACAGAAACACCCACCTCAACTAACAGTGCACGCATTGTTGCGTTTCGTTGTAGGTGGTAGAGGCACGCTGAAGCTATTACTGGTTTCAGCATGAATGTGTCGGCTCGCCCGCGGTACTACCACCCGACACACAGAAACACCCACCTCAACTAACAGTGCACGCATTGTTGCGTTTCGTTGTAGGTGGTAGAGGCACGCTGAAGCTATTACTGGTTTCAGCATGAATGTGTCGGCTCGCCCGCGGTACTACCACCCGACACACAGAAACACCCACCTCAACTAACAGTGCACGCATTGTTGCGTTTCGTTGTAGGTGGTAGAGGCACGCTGAAGCTATTACTGGTTTCAGCATGAATGTGTCGGCTCGCCCGCGGTACTACCACCCGACACACAGAAACACCCACCTCAACTAACAGTGCACGCATTGTTGCGTTTCGTTGTAGGTGGTAGAGGCACGCTGAAGCTATTACTGGTTTCAGCATGAATGTGTCGGCTCGCCCGCGGTACTACCACCCGACACACAGAAACACCCACCTCAACTAACAGTGCACGCATTGTTGCGTTTCGTTGTAGGTGGTAGAGCCACGCTGAAGCTATTACTGGTTTCAGCATGAATGTGTCGGCTCGCCCGCGGTACTACCACCCGACACACAGAAACACCCACCTCAACTAACAGTGCACGCATTGTTGCGTTTCGTTGTAGGTGGTAGAGGCACGCTGAAGCTATTACTGGTTTCAGCATGAATGTGTCGGCTCGCCCGCGGTACTACCACTCGACACACAGAAACACCCACCTCAACTAACAGTGCACGCATTGTTGCGTTTCGTTGTAGGTGGTAGAGGCACGCTGAAGCTATTACTGGTTTCAGCATGAATGTGTCGGCTCGCCCGCGGTACTACCACCCGACACACAGAAACACCCACCTCAACTAACAGTGCACGCATTGTTGCGTTTCGTTGTAGGTGGTAGAGGCACGCTGAAGCTATTACTGGTTTCAGCATGAATGTGTCGGCTCGCCCGCGGTACTACCACCCGACACACAGAAACACCCACCTCAACTAACAGTGCACGCATTGTTGCGTTTCGTTGTAGGTGGTAGAGGCACGCTGAAGCTATTACTGGTTTCAGCATGAATGTGTCGGCTCGCCCGCGGTACTACCACCCGACACACAGAAACACCCACCTCAACTAACAGTGCACGCATTGATCTGACCAGTCGACTGACCAGTGAGAACGACGGAGGCCCACCCCCCCTTCCCTCTTCCCCCCCCACCCTTCCCCCAAACACAGGCTGACAACGCACTTTCGACTCCCCTGGTGTTGTTAGCGTCTATAGACGGTGGTGCTAACCGGCTCATAAAACCGGCCCAGAGTTTAACAACTTTCGATAATAAAACGGACATATAAACCCTGTTGTTTGTTCAAACTTGGAAAAATTGTCCTTTGTTAGTTGGTTGGCTTCACTTTCACTTCACCCGACGGTCATTGACACTGTGCTTTAACATAGACGCGTAGAGGATTGACTATAATTTTTGTATATTTCTAGATAATTAGGTCAAATATTAAGCACCCGTTTTTTTAATGGATTTAGAACGAGAATCGAGTACAGAGTATCAGCCATAAATATTGCTACTGTCTAAACATTCAGCCCGTATAAATCCGTTTTGGGTATTCTATGCAAAATCGGATACTTTGAGAAAAATAATATATATTTCCTCAATTTCGTGATGTTTTGATACCCCGGTATACAACATGCAATCGCTCATATAAAATGTTTTTTTTTTAAGTTTTACTGTCATTGTACATCTAGAACTAAGTTCAAATTATGCCATTCATAAAGTTTTTAGGTTTATTTTTTAATTTAATTTTCATATTTGACACGTACAAAATACTAGAGCTAAAATTGTATTCAGCTTATTTTGAAATGTAACGACAAATATATCGAAATGTCACCACTGTATATGAGAACACTTACGGTAGCGAGCAACTGCTGCATGATCTCCGGCCTCCGTTGCAGCACCTCGATGAACATGTTGCTGACCTCAGGCGGTGGATGTCTCGGGTTCGTTACTTTGTTACTCGCTGAAATAAAAATCATACTTGTTAATATTACACATTATAAAACCAAAGTCCCCTGCCACGTCTGTCTGTCTGTCTGTTTGTTCGCAATAAACTCTAAAACTACTGAACGCATTCTCATAAAACTAGTGAACGGAGTTTCATGCGGTTTTCACCAGTAGATAAAGTGATTCACGAAAAAGGTTTAGGTTTTTTTTTTGTATTATAGCGGGCAAACGATCATGCGGGTCACCTAACGGTAAGTGATCACCGGCGTCCTTAGACATCAGCAACACCAGGGGAGTCGTAAGGGCATAACCGGCCTTTTAAGTAAATAATTTGTCAAGGTGTTTTTTTATTGTCAGGGCGGGACAACGTCTGCCGGGCCTGCTAGTATTTTATAAATCCCATAAATATATACTTTTTATATATCTCATAAGATTCCGATACTTTACTCGTAAAAGTCGATAAAATACGTTGTACTAAAGTGGGTACTCACTCTTCTGTACTAATTGCTTGAAGAGATACGTGACGATGTGGTCCAGAGTCGCGCAGCATCCCGTGCACACGCTCGTATCTGTAACAATGTACAGACCGTACAATTAACACACTATTTATATAGATACTGACTGGCCTCGAGTACCTTTAATGTATATACAGCGCTAGTGGTTGTCTGGTTGTATGTAGTGTGGTGTCTCTTTGTATGTAGCCTGGTTGTCTGTTTGTATGTAGCCTAGTTATCTATTTGTATGCAGTGTAACGACCGGAAGCACATTGTATCGCGCCGTGGTACTGCCCACCGGAGGCACTACCGTACGTATGGCCTAGTATTGCCACCGGAAGGGTCGCCATAGTCAAGCTAAGGCATGTTTTATGGTGAGATGTGGGTAGCCAGATATAAAAGGCCGTGCGTGCTTCTACTCGGGACAGTCTTGCACCATATGAACGCATATACATATATTAATTTTCTACAAATATTTATATTTATTATGGGTTTTCGTTGATAATACGAAACATAATTCTCTCTCTTTCTATCTTTATCTTATGTCTTCCTCTCAAGTTCCGTTCGCCTCGCCCGATCACACGTTTTCGTAACGCTCGCCGTCACGCATCTACCAGCTTACTCCCCAAGTCAAGCGTGCATAAACAAGTTTTACTTCAAATAAGTCATGAACATATACACGGCGACGTTTACTTTTACAATTGTGTTCTTACAGTAGTGTGGTTGTCTGTTTGTATGTAGCCTGGTTGTCTGTCTGTTCGTGTTACCTAATGCGGTGAGGCCTTCGGATATGGAACCGAGGATGTAGAGCGTGGCGTCCGGCTGCAGGGACGCGAGGAACGGCATGTGGTCCTGCGCGAGACGCTCCAGCAGTACGTAGTACGTCTGCGACAGCTTCGGGTAGTCCTGGATCAAATTACACACGTATATATTACTAGCTGCTACCCGCGACTTCGCTCGCGTTTAATGTAGTAACAGATGCTCCTTTCTCTATCGCTGATAACGTGTGTACGCGAAATATCATAACGATCGGTCGAGTAGCTAAGACGTGAAAGAAAAACACACAAACAGACTTACATTTATGTTTATACCTTTTTTTTTGAAGTGAAACTTGTAATGCGACTTCCAACATGGTTGCGTTAAACGTTTAACGCTACCATGGAGGGGGTATGAAAGCACTGTTGCGTTAAACGTTCAACGCTCCTGGGGAGAGGGAATGGAAAGAGACAGAGCGAGAAAAATAATCAAACATTTCGTATCTTACTTTAGTTATCATAATCCCATTGTAAGTGTTATAGATTTGGATATTTCTCCACTCGAAAATGATAATTAAAAGGTGCGATCAATTGTGAATTGTAAGCAATGTTAATAAAGTTTGTCTTAAAGAAACAATATGATTTCACTAAAAATCAATTTCCACCCCTTCCTATTTTCATTTCCACATTACGAAGTTTCACTTCTTCCGCTCGGAGGGACTCCACGCACTATTTTCACTTTATTTCCTTTGGGGAAATTTATCATTTTTGACATGTCAGTCCCATCGTAACTTATATCTAGGTACATATACATTATACACTTATTATCTAGAACTCTTAAATCTAAATATACAAATGGACTAACTACTAAATATACTACACAGCTTTTTGTCATATCCGATACGAATTATATATAAGAGTTGTTGAGGTATGTATGCTTGGTACACATATATGTTTCAACAACTCTTATATGTATGAACAGTTAGCTTAGCTTAGGTTAGCTCAGATAGGTCGCGAATTGCATGTATCAGGCAACAGCCCAAACCGAGGTGTGCCGTGCACCCTTGAGCTAGTTGTAAAATGAAATCGGCTGAGTGCCTTAAGTGCTCGCCTTAGTAGTCCGGTGAAGCTGTCAAGACCTTACTAGATCAATAGCGTAGTCAGTTCGAAAACTACAAATAACATAAGTGATAAAACACGAATAACACGTCACAAGTGATAAATTACGAATAACATAACTGATAAATCACGAATAACACGTCACAGGTGATAAATTACGAATAACATAACTGATAAATCACGAATAACACGTCACAAGTGATAAAATTACGAATAACATAACTGATTAATCACGAATAACACGTCACAAGTGACAAATTACGAATAACATAACTGATAAATCACGAATAACACGTCACAAGTGATAAATTACGAATAACATAACTGATAAATCACGAATAACACGTCACAAGTGATAAAATTACGAATAACATAACTGATTAATCACCAAGAATATATCACGTTGACCATATAGCATTAACATTGAACCTGGACAAAATACACCGTGATTATTCCATTTTCACACCGACAAAGTTATTACACACATTATAAAATGAAATACAAATATATACATATTTATATATCTACATATTGTATATATACATCTTAATATATATATTTCTTGTGTGCGTGTGTATGTGACTGAACTCCTCCTAAACGACTGGACCGATTTTGATGAAATTTTTTGTGTGTGTTCGTGGAGATTCGAGAATGGTTTAGATTCACAATTGGACCCGGCAGGTGGCGCTGCGATCGACTTTTAGGATTTTTTTTGTTTTCAAGGCAGGACAACGTCCGCCCGGTCTGCTAGTATTTGTATATATACAAATAACATGTCAGCGATAGACACAACCCGAATGTATGAAAACATGTGCTAAGTGTAAAACGGAAGAAAGCGTTTCAAACACAAACAGACATACTCACCAATAGATCGTTTTGTGGTATACTGAGTAACAACTTCACGAACATGTTCAGAGCGTTGTCCAGCGCCTCGTCGCCGTATAACCTGGAACATTACAACGTTCTTTTATATATACAGAGTGAATGTTTAGACAGTCACAATATTTACGGAGGACACTCAGCGCTCGATTCTCGTTCTAAATCAATTAATAAAACAGGTGCTCAATATTGACTAAATTATCTAGAAACACAACAATTATACTCAGAGGTATACGTAGAGGAACGGGTCTATGTTAAAGAACAGTGCCAAAGACCGTCCGGGTGATTTCACTATCACTTGAAAGTGAACGTGGGGACGTTAGGGACAAAACAAAAGGGTTTATTGTCCGTTTTATTACCGAAATTTATTAACTCCAGGTCGCGCACGGTAGCTTTCGGCACTGGTCATTGCACCTAGGTTTATTACGATTGTGTTTATACTTTTGGAAGTCTTAGAACATACTTTAACTTAAGTTATCTTTGTAGTTTATTAGTATTTGCTTTGATATTATTATTTTATATGATAAATGTGACTATGAAGTATCAAATCGTGGAATACTGCGAGTGTTTAAACTTTCGCCTGGTATATCATCACACTAAGGCCAATAGGAGCGGAGCACTAATGAGGAATGTTTAAAAATCAGGGTTATTTTTCCTTTTCGGAGGTTCCGCTACGTGTTAGCGTTAGCCCAAAGTAACTATTACACGCAGACGAAGTCGCGGGGTGAACCTAGTATATAATAATGTACCTGAATACTCCGAAGTTAGCATAGTTTCCACACAAAGCCGCCTTCAGTATTGAAAAGCACAACGAGATGCCCTTAAGTTTGAGTGCGTACAGCTGCTTCTTGTTCACCTCCACAGTCAGTATCCGGCTGCCTGTACCATATAAACCAAATCATATCAATACTAGTTGTACACGCGGCTTGGGATATGTTTTTCTTAATACACTAATAGCAACAGTTTTGCAATTGAATGTAAATGTAGCCATATTTAATATGGTGACATAGAATACATGGTTCTCTTCACAAAAAGGGATTGAAAAACACTCTTCAATACCCCTATTATTGCAGTTGTTCATAGGTGACAAAAAAAAGTACCGTAAGCGCATATAATGTTGGATAGTTCCCTGAAGAGCAGGATCCCGTTGGGTGAGCTGACGTCGAAGTGCAGCCGCTGGTTCCTGTTGGAGGCGAGCTCCGCCGTCAGCTTCAGCACCGGTGTCGTCAGCGCCGGCTCCCGGTACCACACCTCCACGCCCCGCAGCAGCACCTTCATGTACACCGGGTAGCTGCACCACAACACAACACACACAACGAATAACCACACTGAATATCCACAATGAATAACCACACTGAATAACCACACTGAATATCCATACTAAATATCCAATCCACAATGAATAACCACATTGAATATCCAGAAACACACTACAGGGTCATAGGCATCGTTCCCATTCATCATCACACCGAGAGCTAAGAGTGCCACTGCAAGGCGAGCAGCACCTTCATGTAAACTAAGTAACTGCCAGATAACACACACACTAAATATCCAGACTGAATATTCACACTAAATATCCACACTGAATATCCATGCTGATTATCCAAAGACCTACTGGAGGCTCATAGGCCTCATCACGAAGGAAAGCAGCACCTTCATGTACGCCGGGTAACTGCATGATTTCGATTAATAGTCTCAATATTTTTGCAAATTAAAGAATTGTCAATGTTGATTATTGTCATTACTTGTAAGTTTCATCAGTCTCCAACAGATAGCGTTTTAAATTAAGTTTGTTGACAGAAGACTGTAGGACCAACTGTTATAGATATCTCATAGATGGCGCCACGTATTAATTTTGAATTTCTTTTTCAACTCCAATTTATTTTATGGTGCGCGTGTTTTATTCAATCTAAGATGTAATTTTTTTCTGTTTAACTGATAAAAAAATTGGAAACACTAGGATTTTTTTTCTTTAATTTTGTAAATAAAGTTAATATAATCATGGTAATATATAAAAATAAACTCACATCCAGTCGAATAGCATCATGTATGTTGTCTTCGTGTTGAAAGCGAATGCTAATCCTCTGAGATCCCTCGCAATTCCTATGAGGGTCTTCTTTGCATCCTCCGAAGCGAACATAGGACTCTCCGGAGGACCCAGCAGATTTATTATGCTTTCGAATGCCGCTGAAAGAAAACCACGTTGTGATATTATCAAAATAAGGTTCTATTATTTTTTTTAGAAAAAGAAATAACCAAATGTTTCAGGGTTATAACAAATTCCCCGATAACATAATCATAATATGAAACATTCACAATCAACGGTGTATTTAGTACGATAGAACGCATGTAGATGGCGTTAAGAACAAATTTGATTGAAGAAGGCGTTACTTTGCGGAAATCCATCATTAAATATTGTAGTGTACCTGAAGGTACACTTGGATAAATAAAATCAAACGTTTTTTGTTGCAGTAAGACGTAGTAGCTGCCAATCTAATGCAAGCGAAAGTGCAAAGTAACGATCACTAGAATATTTAAAAACAAATATGCGACATTCCGTACAAACTATTTTACTTCGCACCACATCATTGAATGTTTCACATCAGAAATACCTAAGTTTGCTATACACATGTTTTATTTAATTGTATTTTTGATAACCAATCTTCAGAATATTGTTCCCATTGTCAAATAGATAGTAATATTACAAGTGTGTTGTGATAATTTCAATGTTTTACCAAGATGGTGGTCATCTTGTTACAACTTTCCAGGGAGTTTTTGTGCCATCTCAGAATTCTTGCCCCCGTGGTACTATTACCCATCATCCGCTTCACTTGTGCAGAATAACTGAGCTATATTACGTAAAACACCACCAATATTACAAAATACAGAGTCAAATAACACAAGATTATGAATAAAACATAAAGGTCACTGACGGCCATGACAGACTGAGATCTCGCCAAATAAAAAAAGAAAACAAAATGCAGAGTTAAAAAGATACGCTGGTGACATAAAACAAAAATATCAAGCATTCACAATCAACAGTGTATTTAGTACGACAGTGCGCGGATAGGTGGCGTTAAAAACAAATGTGCGATGACTTATTCGAACCATTTGACTGCGCACTGCATCATTGAATGTTTCACATCAGAAATTTCTTATACACCTGTTTTATTTAATTATTATTTACTAGAAAATAGTCATACTATTAAAAAAAAGTATTTAAAGATAAAGTCATATTCTGGGAATTAGCTACAATATATTGTGTTCCATTTTTTTTCTGAAGGGCCATTTCAAAGATATCCATTAATTACTGGACACCCTATATACGTTTATAGCTATATCTTTTCCATGAAACATTTTCTTTTCATAAGACCCAATTCACGCCGTCCCAAAAGCAGTTTCACTGTTAAAAAAAACAGGTTGGTAATTTACCTGTGAGCGGCATCATGAAAGCGTGGAATCTCTCCTCATCCTCCCCAAGTTCTACTATGAGGAGCCTCCCTAGTGCTGTGTACAACATACTGCGACAGCGCATCTCTGCTGTACCAACACCAGTTATACCCAGGAATGGGAAGTTCTCTGCCTGTGAGCATTAAAATAACGTGACAAACATAAACCGTACACCACCCTAAACGTATTCCGTATTATTAATGTTCTCTGACCGTTTGAACACCATCAAACCTATCTCGGTGTTTGAATACCATCAAGTTTGTATTTGCATGTTGAACACCATCGAGTTTATCTTTGAGTGTTTGAACACCATCGAGCCTGTCTTTGAGTGTTTGAACACCATCGAGCCTGTCTTTGAGTGTTTGAACATCATCGAGCCTGTCTTTGAGTGTTTGAACACCATCGAGCCTGTCTTTGAGTGTTTGAACACCATCGAACCTGTCTTTGAGTGTTTGAACACCATCGAGCCTGTCTTTGAGTGTTTGAACACCATCGAACCTGTCTTTGACTGTTTGAACACCATAGAGTCTATTTTTGAGTGTTTGAATACCATCAAGTCTGTATTTGAACATTCAACACCATTGAATCTGTTTTTGAGTGTTTGATCACTATTGAGTCTGTCTTTGAGTGTATGAACACCATCAAATCTCTCTTTGACTGTTTGAACACCATCAAGCCTGTATTTAAGTGTTTTGAACACCTGTATTTAGATGTTTGTATACTATCAAGTTGTCTTTGAGTATTTGAACACCATCAAGTGGTCTCTGAACGTTTGAACGCCATCGAGACTATCTCCGCAATGTTTGAACACCATTGAATCTGTACTTACATGTTTAAATACCATTAAACCTATGCAGATGAGTGCTTAAAGAATACCATAGTGTAGTCTTCGACTGTTTGAATACCATTGAGCCTGTCTTTGAGCGTTTGATCACTACTGAGCTTGTACTTAGATATTTGTATACCATCAAATTGTCTTTCAGTGTCCGAATACCATTGTGAAACTTTAAAAATACTTACAGTGTGATGTGTGAGCATAAATTGGACCTCATCGAGCTTGACAAGCTTTCTGACGCAAGCATATCCGCCGCTAAGGTCACTCAGTAACCCGAGGGTCTTCGAGATGATTTGCTCTGACTGTCCCCAGTACTTGAGGTTCGTAATACTGGAATTATATTATTTCTTTTAATCAAATCACTTTTTTTTTTTATTTCTGACACATTGGCGGATTTTAATCTATGATAGTAATAGGCACTGATATCTGAAGTATATTTAACACTATTCGAGAGACCCTATGAGAATTTTACCCAAACTCGATTCGTGTTAATTGTCTCCGCTCCAAAACTTATTCTTTTTATAGTCCGCGTCAAATTTTTTAACCGTTCTGAAGTAGATGCTCCGAACACACATTTAGGTATCAGAGGGACGTAGTGAGGTAAAAGGGGAGCGAGCTCGCCCCCTATTTCACCCACGTTGACACATGTGTCCTGTCATTATTAGTTACAGTACAGTTGCATTTAGAAGTCTATTTAGTGTTGTTGGTGTTAATTACATGTTATTGCTATTTTCGTTGTTTTTTTATCTTGTATATTTGTCATTATTAAAAGACCCATTCACTTCGAGAAATGATGTTTCTATAGAAGGCGTTGTTTATTACAAATTATTTATTTATTATGAATATATTTTATTTACAATAACGGTATTCGTGGCCGAAACTACCTGCAGCTAAGCGACCACTACTCTCCTAGTATAAGTTCTAAGGACCCCTTTTCTACCTTTCCAAACAATAACCTCCCGCTCTATTGAGATTTTAATATTTAATTAATTTTTTGTTAAGGTTTTAATCACTGTGATTGTTAAATTAGTTATGTAATATGTTAAGTTTTTTTAATATTAATTGATCTATCTCACTGCATCCGGTGGTCTTATTTACCCCAGGTTTGCAGTATCACATCATAACTGGGCAGCGTATGAAAAAAGCTAGTTTTTAAATTATGTACTACATTGTGTTTATTTTTATTGTTTTCTCTTGTTTTCCATGACATATGTGTCGGTTAAACCTACATCCGTACTATTGACTATATCTGGGGAGTTACTAATAACTTGAAACGCCATTGGCCGAAGTTATCGGATGTTTGTGTATCTCGATTGTTATTGGCTGTCGGCTTTTGCTGGATGCTCTAAAAGGCGACCGACAACTAGATACTGTGCATTCTCGCTCAGGCAGTAGGGCTACGCACATCTGCGATACGTGATACAGATTCATAGTGTAATATGTGTAGGTAGTTTTATATAATGTAATATTTAGCATAAGTGGTTTTTAAGCTGTCCTCCTTAAGTCTCTCCGATAATAGACGTTTTGCAGTACGGTTGTGTTTCAGTAAGCTCTCTAAAATATAACCTTTTGGACATTTATATCTATTCAGTGTTGCATTTTGTATTCGATTGTTCTTGACTCGACATGTTCCGACATGTCGAAGGAGCGGGACTATAAAAGGCATAGCGATATAAGAGCGTGGGTCTTAGAGGAACCGAACAATTTTTTTTTTCAATTTTATTGGCTTCGCACAGACATCATTTGTAATTAGCAATACGAAGGGAGAGAGGGGTGATCGCAATTTGATACGATTCACTTCTCTTTCCCTTGTTGTATGAACACTATATATAAGTCACCGAGATTTGTCAGTCATGATTTAGATGCAAGTCAGAGAGTCGGGGTAATTTCAAAGTTCGTTACATTTCTTGAGATTAAGAATCACATGCTCACATTAAGAATTAAATGCGCCATGGTTCATCACTAACACAGAGATCCATGAAGCTCTGAGCATGAGAACTGTTAAGGAGGAGTTAAAGCTAACAGGGAATAAATATAAAACACGACTGGAAAGTCACCCAAATGACCTAGCCACCGCATTAGCAACTTGGTGACAGATGGTGAAGCATAAGGGGTCTCCTGCTGAGGAGCTCCTTGAAACGATAAACGGCATAGAACAAATCTGCTTATAGTTTAGGACTGATTGTAGATAAGCACAAAAAAAAACAAAAAAAAAAAAAATGCTTGAGAATATTATCAAACGTTTTGATAGCAGACTCTCCATTAAAACACAAAAGTATAGAATAGCTTTAAAGTTTTGTAAAATTACAGCTATAATATTTAGTATCCTATGTCCAAACTCAAGTAGGGACGAACTGAAAAAGTTTGGGAAACCCCGTATAGACAATATATATAATAAATAGTAATAATATCATTACATAGTATAAAACAAAGTCCCCTACCGCGTCTGTCTGTCTGTCTGTTCGCGATAAACTCAAAAACTACCGAACGGATCTTTATGCGGTTTTCACCAGCGGATATAGTGATTCCCGAGGAACACTTTGGTATATAATTTGTCCAGGATTTTTTTATAATCAGGGCGGGACAACGTCTGCCGCGCCAGCTAGTAAATAATAATATATAATAATATAAAATAATAAATAGACAATATAGCTCACATCTTCATCATGAGCACGCTGAGGAGCTGGCTCTCGTTGTTCAAGCCGAGGACCTCGCTCAGCCTCCGGTAGATCTTGCTGTTCTTCGAGACCTGCTCCCCGAGATAGATCTTACGGAATTGCTCGAAGAACGACATCATAGCCAGCTCTAGTTTCTCGCAGCCGCTCTGTTAACAATCAAATAATGTAATAAGCAATAAGCAATAAGTAATAAGCAATGCATACTGTGGTCATCATAAAAGTATGAAAAAAATGTAGGTGTACTTATGACCACAAGATAGAAGTGAAAATTGATATTTTTTTTTGTCGCACCAGTCGATACCTGCGATTTCTTCTGTATAGTTCGTCTATTTTTATCTTAACAATATATTTTATGAGCAGAAGAAAAAGAAATTAAAAGTAAATATATAATAGGTCTTTACCTATGAAATTGCCGTTCTGCAGTACTGGCCATTTCAAATTAAAATAATTTTTGTTTGGCTAAGAATTCTAATTTCAAATTAATTTTATTTTAAAAACATGGAATTCTTTTTCCAAAAGTAGTCATTTGTTTATTGATTAGTGTTACATTTACATCGCATTTCAATCTTTTTTTTCATCATGGATACGTTAAAAATTCGAGTAATTATGGAATATGAGTACCGTCGTGGCAGCAACGCGGCACAAGCGGCACGCAACATCAACGACGTTTACGGAGCTAACACTACAAACCAACGCACCATCTGTTATTGGTTTGCCCGCTTCCGTTCTGGGAATTTCGACCTGAAAAATGAACCTCGCGGTCGTCCGAAGACTTTGGTCGACAATGACAAATTAAAGGCGATTGTGGAAGCTGATGATACACAATCTACGGCTGAATTAGCAGCAGCTTTCAACGTTAGCGTCAAAATAATATTGGTCCATTTGCGTCAAATTGGCAAGGTAAAAAAACTTGACAAATGGGTGCCCCACGAACTCAATGATCGCCAGCGCGAAGTACGCGTCGAGATGTGCCTTGCACTGCTCAACAGACACACAAATGAAGGAATTTTGGACCGCATTGTTACCTGCGATGAAAAATGGATTCTGTTTGATAACCGCAAGCGCTCAGCAAGTTGGTTGGATCCCGGTTCAGCACCTAAACAATGCCCTAAACGAAAACTTACCCCTAGAAAAGTGATGGTCACTGTTTGGTGGTCTAGCTCCGGTGTGATTCATCACAGCTTCTTACCAAACGGGGTGAGCATTACTGCAGACGTGTACTCTGAAGAACTGAACACAATGATGGAGAATCTGGTACATCTCCAACCAGCATTGGTCAATCGGTCGTCTCCGCTGCTCCTGCACGACAACGCGCGACCTCATACTGCACAGCAGACGGTCTCCAAGTTGCAAGAACTGGGTTTGGAAGTTCTCCGTCATCCGCCCTAATCACCAGACCTTGCGCCTACAGACTACTACTTTTTCCAGAATTTGGATAACTCCTTGGCGGGAAAAAAATTCAATACCCGAGAGGCAGTACAAAATGCCTTTGAAGAATTTGTTGCCTCCCTTCCAGCTGATTTCTTTAAGAAGGGCATCAATAAACTGCCACTGCGTTGGCAAAGATGCATTGATTGCATGGGTGATTACTTCGATTAATACAAATTGTTGGGGTCAGCTGATGAGGTTTCAGGAACAATGAAACATTGGTTGACTTCAATAACTTCAGTGGACTGTATATTTTAACTTTCACAATGTATATAATCGTATGTAACGAGCCGGTGACAATACATATTTTTCGCGGTTTAACACTACAATTATAGTCTTACAATTAGTACATTATACGTGCCTTACTGCCGCACGTTCATCCATACATTTACATAATTCACATAAATTTACATTATAATTTTATTGAGGGTTCCGTATAACATCAGACAAATAATAATAATAATCGTATTGGCGGTTACATTTGAATTTGTTACATAAACGATATTTCTAAACATTACATAAGACGTATTGAACACAGAAACCAAGTAAATAAGAAATACGACAGTTTATCTGTACGTATTATGTAAACAAATTTATACACATAGACATAGTTTGTCTGTCTATACCAGACACATTAAACCTGCACATATATCGTGTTTCTTAGTATAATATGACATCCCATTACGCATAGTGAGCATTAGTTTAGAGAAATACATATATAGACATGAGAACTCATCTGTTCGTAGTAAATAGAGACATATTTATCAAACATTTATTTACAAGATTTTATTTCTAGCTCATCTGTCCGTAACAGCCTCCCCCCGGCGTAGATCTTCGAGCCCATCTTCACCAGGTAGGACAATGAGCCTTCTCACAGGTCTTCGAAAGGTACCACCACGCGTCCGCACGTCCGCACTTCGTACGACTCCGTCCGGACCTACATATATTTTCTCTACTTGCCCTTTGGGCCAGACATTTCGCGGTAATAACCCGTCCGCGATAACTACTAAATTTCCTACTTTTATTTGATCATTATTTCGTGTTCTGACGTCACCACGGGGTGTTAACGTCGGCAAATATTCACGCAACCATCGTGACCAAAACATGTTCGCGAGCGCTTGCGCCGCCCTCCATGACTTCCTATCGGCCGGTTGACACTCCCCGACGTGAGGTACCCCGGTGGCTGAACCGATCAAAAAATGATTAGGCGTTAAAGCCTCCGCGTCGTCGTACTCTGACGCTACATACGTGAGTGGTCGTGAGTTTACCGTGTGCTCTATCTCGGTAAGCACGGTCGCTAACACCTCTTCGCGAGGGGCTCTCTCGTTGAGCGTAACAGCGAGGGCAGTTTTCACACTGCGAATTAAACGTTCCCACGCTCCCCCCTGGTTTGGCGCGCCTGGATCAGTAAACTTCCACTCTGTGTGTTTCGATAACACGTAATTTTGTAACTCCGGTATCCATTCTCGATACGCGATATTTAACTCGACCGACGCTCCGCGAAAGTTTGTTCCGTTATCGGACCACATGATTTCTGGCCACCCCCGTCGGGCTGCCATACGTCGTAATGACATAATCGCGGAATCCGTACTCAAGCTAGCTACCGTTTCGATGTGAATCGCGCGAGTTACCAAACATGTAAACAGCATGCCCCATCGTTTTTCGCGTCGCCTACCGATGGTCACTGTCATAGGTCCGAAACAGTCAACACCACATCGAGAAAACGGCCTCGTATATGCGTCTAACCGCGCGTTCGGTAAGTTACCTTTTACCGGTACTACGGGAGCTGATTTTCGTAATCTACACAGCCCACACTCGCGTAGCGCTTTCTTTACCGACGGCCTCAGACGTAAAACCCAGTATTGTTGCCGTATCTCGTTCACGATGTGTTCACGTCCGGAATGATGATTATTTTTATGACTATTACGAATAATCAATAACGATAAATGATGCGCACCGTCCAATATCGGTGGCTCTTTCATTTTTATATGTACGGAACTCGCGTTTATTCTACCGTTCAACCTAATGATTCCGTCGGTTCCGTACATCGGATCTAACTTATATAGTCGACTCGTTCTGTCGACATTTTTTCCCGCCGCTAACCTAGCGATCTCTTCGGGAAAGCTATCCTTTTGTGACAGCTTTATCAAAAATTGTTCTGCCTTTTTAATATGCGTGATGTCCATTGTGTCGGCTCGCTTACGACACTTGTCAATGAACGCGAACACGTACGCGACTGTCCGCTTAACACGCTCGTATGATGAAAATCGTTCTATTTTCACCACTGGAGTGTCACACGTCACCGTGTGTGCCACTACCACGTCATCTTCGTCTTCATATCGTGGATTAGTGGTCTCGACGGGCCATCGATCCCCGTTCTTTTCAATCGTGCGTAAACTCGGAGTGTCACACGTCACCGTGTGCGCCACTACCACATCATCTTCGTCTTCATATCGTGGATTAGTGGTCTCGACGGGCCATCGATCCCCGTTCTTTTCAATCGTGCGTAAACTCGGAGTGTCACACGTCACCGTGTGCGCCACTACCACATCATCTTCGTCTTCATATCGTGGATTAGTGGTCTCGACGGGCCATCGATCCCCGTTCTTTTCAATCGTGCGTAAACTCGGAGTGTCACACGTCACCGTGTGCGCCACTACCACATCATCTTCGTCTTCATATCGTGGATTAGTGGTCTCGACGGGCCATCGATCCCCGTTCTTTTCAATCGTGCGTAAACTCGGAGTGTCACACGTCACCGTGTGCGCCACTACCACATCATCTTCGTCTTCATATCGTGGATTAGTGGTCTCGACGGGCCATCGATCCCCGTTCTTTTCAATCGTGCGTAAACTCGGAGTGTCACACGTCACCGTGTGCGCCACTACCACATCATCTTCGTCTTCATATCGTGGATTAGTGGTCTCGACGGGCCATCGATCCCCGTTCTTTTCAATCGTGCGTAAACTCGGAGTGTCACACGTCACCGTGTGCGCCACTACCACATCATCTTCGTCTTCATATCGTGGATTAGTGGTCTCGACGGGCCATCGATCCCCGTTCTTTTCAATCGTGCGTAAACTCGGAGTGTCACACGTCACCGTGTGCGCCACTACCACATCATCTTCGTCTTCATATCGTGGATTAGTGGTCTCGACGGGCCATCGATCCCCGTTCTTTTCAATCGTGCGTAAACTCGGAGTGTCACACGTCACCGTGTGCGCCACTACCACATCATCTTCGTCTTCATATCGTGGATTAGTGGTCTCGACGGGCCATCGATCCCCGTTCTTTTCAATCGTGCGTAAACTCGGAGTGTCACACGTCACCGTGTGCGCCACTACCACATCATCTTCGTCTTCATATCGTGGATTAGTGGTCTCGACGGGCCATCGATCCCCGTTCTTTTCAATCGTGCGTAAACTCGGAGTGTCACACGTCACCGTGTGCGCCACTACCACATCATCGTCGTTTTCTTTCGTACGTAAACTACGTAATGCCATATCATAACTCGGTGGCATGACAACCTCATCTGTCGTCCATGGTAAGCCTACTTCGAAGTGACCGTCGATCCTGCATACGGTGCGTTCGAAGATATCCTTCGCTCGTTCTTCTCGAGCGTTAGGCTTTTGTATTTTCGATATACCTAAAGAGTCTATATCGAAGTGCGATTTGACGAGAGCACTCAATTCGTCGTCTCTTTCGCACACATTCTCTTGACACGTTCGTACATGTAATACAGACTCGTTCTGCTGTATTATAGAGCTTCTCGGCGTTTTTCCATGTAACACCCATCCGAGTCGTGTGAGTGACGCGGCCGGTTCGTTATTCTTACGAGATAACAAACGTCGTGTTACAATGAGATGCCAATTGTCTGCTCCAATGAGAATGCGTGGTCTAACATCCGAGTAACACATACTCTTTTCACACATTCCTTTAAGGTACGATCGTTTACATAATTCCGGTTTTACCGTTTGTTTACCGAGAATGAGATTTCGGACCGTACGCGCTTTGATCCTGTGACAATCCGATTGACCTTCGCCTTGTATCCTGAGATCAACCTCTTGACTGTCGATTTCCCTCTGAACCGATGTGACCCCCTGAATGTTTAACGTTCGTGCCGGACCCTCTGCGCCGACCATTCGGGCGATCTCTTCATCGATTAGAGTGATTGTGGATCCTTCATCCAATAATGCATACGTCTTCAACGTTCCTCCGTCATTCTTGGTAATGTATACGGGACACACCTTCAGTAAAACTTGTTCGTCATTACCCGGTCGGTGCGCCGATGCTGCGATTACGTTGTCCTCTTTAGGCGGCAGATGTAATAAGGCGTGGTGCGGCTGTCTACACTCGTTCTTACCGCATTTCCTTGCTTTACATTCAGTCCGCCTATGTTTACTGTCTAGACAGAGAAAGCAGATACGCGTCTCTTTCGCCCAATTCCACCTCTCTGCGACAGACGTATCGTTCAATTTGAAACATTGTGAAGTTCGATGTTCATTTCCACAAAGGAAGCAGCACATTGAACGCGTTGAACTCTTTTTTGTGACGTCATCTACTTTATATACCTTATTCGCTTGACGGTATCGCTCACTCGTTCTATTCGGTGGCACCGTATGTTTGACGATAGGGTTCCGTACTATCGTCGAATCCGAAGTTGAATATGCGTGTCGAACGGCTCGATCGGCTTCTCTCATTAAGAACCGAGATAACGTGATAATCTCTGGTTCGTCCCGATTCCCGAACTCTTCCGCATAATCACACCACTTCGATTTTAAATGCGGAGTTAATCTCTCGGTTATCTGCCGCACCAACATAGGGTTCTGTAGGTAACCTTTTTCGTCAACAGCTGTTATAACCGCGACGATGTTTTGCACTTTTACAGCGAAACCGTTTAGTTCACTCGCTGTAGTACCCATACGTGGTAATTTCTTGATATCTTCCATCGCGTGGTCGATAATAACTTCCGGTCGTCCGTAACACTGCTCCAAAGTGTTTATAATGACATCCGGGTTGTTTGCTGTATACAGCAGCGCTGATACAGACTGTCTGGCTTCACCTTTCAGACACGTCCGCAGGCGAATCATGTTTTCTGTCGCCGAATATCTGTATATATTCGTAGATTCCCTGTACGCGGCTTTAAAAGTTAACCAGTCCGTGATTGATCCCATGAACGTCGGCAAGTCCTGTATATGTCTAGGCGATGACCTCGATCCAGCCATCCGCTCCAGAGCATCTGCCAACCTGTCGATTCCTCTATCTCGGGATCGGTCCGGTGTGAGCGACCTCGGCCGACGCTGCACCGTCTCTTCGTTTGTGACGTTCGGTGTCACATATGGTCGCGTCATCCTGATCTCGGCTTCCGCTGGTGGTGGTGAAATGCGCCTTGGTTCACGGTCACACTCCCCCCGTATCGGGACCTGTGTCTTCTGTAACCAATCGTTCACCCGACGGTTCGCGTCGGTAGGTTCTTCTGCACACAAGCTCTCCCGATCGGTTTCCTCGCGGATTGTAGCGACGTCTGCCGCTAGCCTCTTCTTGATCAGCAGCGACTGTAGTTGTAGCTCCTGTCGTTTTATTTCGACGAGTTGCTCTTCGGCCTCCAACTCGGCCTGCCTAATCCTAGCTACGGCGCTGGCGGTGGACCGATGCGAGCGTACCGACGGTGCTCGCGATCCCCTGGCCTCGGTGGCCGCGGCGTGGATCATGGCGGCGCGCGACGTCAACGTTTCGGTCGTGACGGTATCGTTCGCGACGGTACGTGTCTTCGTGTGCGCGTGTGTGTGTGCGGACGGCGACGCGGGCGATTCCTCGAATACCCGTGTCTTCTCTTCGACTGCTTGGCTTCTTGT
Source organism: Antheraea yamamai (assembly GCA_036509395.1). Classification (NCBI taxonomy): domain Eukaryota; kingdom Metazoa; phylum Arthropoda; class Insecta; order Lepidoptera; family Saturniidae; genus Antheraea; species Antheraea yamamai. The sequence continues at coordinate 1,932,109 of AP028454.1, forward strand.
AGTCGGCATCTTCAGCACTTGCTAGCTCCTACAAGCCCTAACAGCCCTATCAATCCCTAACAGCCCTAACAGTCCCTAACAGTCCTTCGGGAGGGCCCACACGTGGGATATGCTCCCTCAGGGATGGACAGCAGGATAGGTAAGGGTGGGGACTACCCAACAGAGGAGTGAGACCACTACGGGGCGCTAAGGAGTCGGTTGGAATGTACGACTCCGTCGGCAGTGCCTACAGTCCGGCCCCCGTACCGATAACACTCTTATTGGCGTAGTGATACGATTGACATTCGTTCGTTGCCCAATACTCAGGCCGTTTGTCACCGTCAGGTGGCCCAAGTGTGGGTTGAAACTGCAAACTCGCCGCACCGCACGGTGACTCGATCTCGACGAGATACCCAGGCTCGTCGCACCGTTCGGTGTTCTTCTCTCGGCGATATGCAGCGCAGGCTCGTCGCACCGTTCAGTGTTTTTCCCACGACGACCTTGCAGGTACGATCTTCCAGCCGATGTCTCGTTCTGCACCGCTGGTCGTACGGAAGTGCCCAGTCTCGTACAACGATTTGCTTCTTTTTTCCACAGCTTCTCTCGTTCAGAATGCTGCTGGAGTCCTCTTCAATAAGGCTGGCTTGAATCCTCTTCAATAAGGCTGCCTTGAATCCTCTTCAATAAGGCTGCCTTGAATCCTCTTCAAATGCGCTGGCTTCTATCCGGCTGCGATGGACCAAACTTGTTGGGGTCAGCTGATGAGGTTTCAGGAACAATGAAACATTGGTTGACTTCAATAACTTCAGTGGACTGTATATTTTAACTTTCACAATGTATATAATCGTATGTAACGAGCCGGTGACAATACATATTTTTCGCGGTTTAACACTACAATTATAGTCTTACAATTAGTACATTATACGTGCCTTACTGCCGCACGTTCATCCATACATTTACATAATTCACATAAATTTACATTATATTTTTATTGAGGGTTCCGTATAACATCAGACAAATAATTACATTTAAATTTGTTACATAAACGATATTTCTAAACATTACATAAGACGTATTGAACACAGAAACCAAGTAAATAAGAAATACGACAGTTTATCTGTACGTATTATGTAAACAAATTTATACACATAGACATAGTTTGTCTGTCTATACCAGACACATTAAACCTGCACATATATCGTGTTTCTTAGTATAATATGACATCCCATTACGCATAGTGAGCATTAGTTTAGAGAAATACATATATAGACATGAGAACTCATCTGTTCGTAGTAAATAGAGACATATTTATCAAACATTTATTTACAAGATTTTATTTCTAGCTCATCTGTCCGTAACACAAATAAAAATACATGAAAAAAATTCGTTTAAATTTTTTCGTACAAAACGGCAATTTCATAGGTAAAGACCTAATACTTTGGTTACACAATTTCTTTAATGTTTGAAAGTGTACTCGTATATATGTAACTAGCTGTATTTTTAAATGTATTAAAGAAATGTAAAATTGTAAGTAGGTGTGTACATTACAGAAATACTTTTTCAAATACATTTGTAACTACGACATGCACGCCATCTACTGTAACATGTAACGTGTACATTAGATATATGAATACTAATAGTATTTCGAATGGGATGGGATTTATCATCAGCAACATACCTGGAACTTTAACCTACTATATACCACACTCAGTGCTCACTAACACTATATAAGAAAGTAATGAAAATTTTAAGCTATACATTATCGAACAATATGTCTTAAATCTTTTATTATATAGATAGATATAATATGCTCATATTGTTGGTATACTTAAGTTATTCTTATACGTCGCTATAATCACTAAGTTATGTAGACGCAAATGCGGTAAATAAAACAATATGGCCGCCAAAATGGCCAAAAAGATGATATAATTCATATTGCATACAAATATATGACTTTCAATTATGTATAATAATTATTCTTGGAGTCCAGTAAAGCACACGACTCACGCGGTTGTAACATATTTTTGATCAATTTCACATGGACGAATACACAGGTAGCAGTGCATCACTCATTGACATTCATAAAAAAATTCATACAACTGAACATAGTAACCTCCTCATTTTTCGAAGTCGGTTAAAAACAAAGTCCTCTGGTCTGTCTGTTTATCTGTTCGCGATAAAGTCAAAAACTACAGATCAGATTTTCATGCCGTTTTCACCAGTAGATAGAATGATTCATGGGGAAGGTTCAAGTATAATTTTTCAAGGTTTTTTTTTTATTATTGGGGCGGGACAACGTCTTCCGAGGTCGCTAGTTATCTGTCCGTAAAAGTCCCGTGAAAGTAGGTCCAACCTATTAGGAGATAGTAGAATATTGCGGACGAAGTCTTCAGTAACAAAATAAAATAGTCTAAGTTACTTCTTATAAGGTGAGTTATCTGCCAGTGAAAGCCCCGTGAAAATTAGTTCAAGCATTACAGATATTGCACTGCGGCCGAAGGCGAATACAAAAACCTAAATTACTTTTTATGAGGTTTGCTATCTACCAGTGAACACCCCGTGAAAATCGGTCCAACCATTTTGGAAATAGCAACGCGGATGAAGCCGCGGACAAATAAAGTACAGTATGTCAACCGCTATAATTTGGGCTATTTGCCAGTAAAATTCCCATTAAAATAGGCCCAGCCATTTTGGAAATTACCCGGAACAAACAAACAAACAGACCAAATAAAATAATATAAAAATATAGACAAAATATAAAAAAAAATTTTTTGGTCATTTGTAGCCGTATACATTCATCAAAAAGTTGTTATTTTAATTGTACATACACAAACTTTATTTTTATAATACGTAATAGATAACAAATTTTGAATAGGAAAACAAAATAAACTTTGAAAATGTTTGCGATAGAAACTTACCACGTTACCATGGCAACGTATATAATATTAACGCTAACGATATCTCTCAAAAGGAAAAAAGTGCCCGATTTTGAAACATTCTTTATTGGTGCTCCGCTCCTATTGATCTTTGCGTGATGATATATAGCCTAAAGCCTTCCTCGATAAATGAGCTATCTAAAACCGAAGGGTTTTCTCAAATCGGACTGGTAGTTCCCGAGATCATAGAGTTCAACCAAACAAACAAACAAACAAACTCTTCAGCTTTATATATTAGTATAGATTTAATAAAACTTTGTAACTATACATTTGTCTATAAAAAAATATTGTACCTTTAATGATAATTACTGTTATTAACTATTACATAACGGGATCCTAAATACTTGTGAAAATGTATTGTCAAGTGGTGCCGCAATTAAGTGGCGGACAACTTGCGAGTTGTGAGTACGAGAAATGTGAACCGGCCGGGACGAATTATGTAAAATGTTGTTTATGATAGTCTGGAATGTTTATTGTTGTTTCCTTCGAAGAAACCTGTAGATTGTGACTAACAATATAGTGAGGTCCAAATGGGTACATACCGTGGCGAGCCTGGAGTCGGTGAGGGTCATCAGCTGCAGCACGCGGCAGACGAGCTCGCCGTCCATCGCGTCGCTCTCGTCGCACGTGTTCACGGACGCGCGCCCGCCGATCGCCGCACCGATTATGTACACCAGCCACGTCAGCTGACCTGCGATATAAACGCCATATCGATAAACATGCACATCGATATCGATAATCATTTACATCGATATCGATAATCACGTTCATCGATATCGATAAACGTTTGTTTCTATCGACAACGGTAAACATTTCTATCGATATCGATAAACACGTTCATCGATGTGGATAATCCTGTTCTACAATATCATTAAAACATTTTTTAATCGATAGCGATAAACATTTGCGTACACATTATAACACACAGCCGGGCCCAGCCGTGCGTTAAAGAGGCGGAAGGAAAATGAGATGTGACGGAGAACACTTTTACACTTTACAATACGATTATTACACTGTTAATTTTTTTTTTTTTATTGTAGTTCGGCAAAGTGACTGTACTGTGCCTGATGGTGAGCACAGTACAATCCAAAAACAATGGCGACCACTGAAAGACATACTATCCATCGCCGGTCGACGCTGTCATGCCGGCCTGATAGCGACCCAGTCAGGTACAAGACCCCCCCCCGGTTGCTAGATATACACCGGCTGATCCCGGAACGCGACACGCCCAAACGTGCCACTATGGCGGGTGTTCCACCTGGTGTACGGTGGTCGCGATCCAGTCGGGTACAGACACCCTACCACCCCGCCGATTGTTAATGATACAAGGAGACACCGTACGCGGGTAAAGGTTCGTGGACACTATGCAGGTCGGTAGTGACGAGATCAGACCAATAAGATTGACAATTCTGTCGACGTTACGCGGCGCCTCGATGACATACGATGACACGATGAGCACGATGACCGGATGACATACGATGAGCGCGGTGAAACGATAAGCACGATGAGATGATGACACACAATAAACGATGCGGCGACTCGATCACTTACCGAAGACTCGACGATACTCGAAGATAACGATTGACATCTGTTGCTAGATGGTCTGATTGATAGGAGAACTAACGAACCTGGCACGATTTCGTACTGACCTCGAGGAGCTTAAGTACTCGGAGGGTATACCGTAATGAAAGCCCAGGTGGCTTTGACAATTTTCTAATACGGCGAATTCTGATTGTCATTATAAAATTCCGATATTTTATACGATAACTTATTAATTACAAATCCGTTACGTTCAATCAATTCGTTACGAGACTCTATACAATGCAAGTTTCACATAAAATAAACGATAAATAGTCTAAAAGTTACAACAAAACCATACAATTTAAATATATTTTAACAATTTACGTAATTCTATATACGAATGTTCACTTCTACGAGTTTCGATATTTTTCTACATTTTTGTGCGTAAATACGTGTTTTACATAGAAAACAAATTATATAAAACAATTATCTCGATATCTTATCAAATTACGTAGAAAACATAAAATTAAATTTACAAAATTCCGAAATTAAGTTTATCCTTACAACTGCCTATGTGGAGTGAGACTAACGTGGCGTGCGATGCGCCAACAAACATTTACACATTTGCTGTGTCGCTCACACATATAGATAAAAAATTTCATACATATATACATAAAAATCGATATGAGTTTTATCTATCAATAACCATTTCAATCGATATTAAATGTTGCCAATATAAAAATGTTGAAGTTGAATTATCGACAAACACACCAATCATTTCCATCGAGATCGATAAAACCCCCCCACATTTTTTGTTTTTCTTGCTTTTCCGTGTCCGAAATCAGTTGTTCTATAACCTGATTTGTTTGAAGAGGATTAAGTCTGGCCAAGTGTCTCCATTGCGGATATCTACTTCCAGGTTGAAATGGAAAAGCATATAACAACAACATGTAAAATAATATGTACATGTAGTTGCTATATGTCTTTTTGTTTCAACCGTTTCACATAAATCTGGAACTGATGTATGCAGCTGTCACATCCGAGGCATAATTCTCTAAGAGATATGGCTCCGTTCCCTTTATACCAGGTGAATGTTTAAAGGGTCACATCCTTCAATCCCGTGGTAGATCATGGTCACATTTAACACATAAAATAATAATATAAAAACAAATACTAATAAACAACAAAGAGAACCTTAGTTAAAAAATTATTCTAAAAGTATGGGAACGATACTTTTAAAGGTTAAAAAATCAGGCTTGGCTTCAATGAACAACATTAAAGAGGCCCTTTTCAAGGTTAATCGTTACGTAACGGCTTATCGTGGGAACGCCGCATGATCGAATAATGGGAATCGGGGCGCGAATCGAGGTGCGAGACGCGGCTCGGATTGTACGGCGGGGCGTTATTCGTTTATTACACCAGCTCGTTTTTGCGTAAATCAGCTGATGTTGAGTGTATCAGTTTTGCGTTTCTCGAGATGATTAAGTCAAATATTAAGCACCTATTTTTTTAATTGATTTAGAACGAGAATCGACTAATGGTTATTCTGTAAACATATTGCTGGCGACTAAACAGTCGGTTTTTTCGCTAATAAGAGCTTCCGCTGCGTGTTAGCGTTAGCCCAAAGTAACTATTCCACGCGGAGGAAGTCGCGGGCAGCAGCTAGTCTTTAATAAAACATATGTTTTACGATGTGTGTGTTGTGTACTCACCTTGCAAGACCTGTATCTGCTGGGGCTGGGATTCGACGCTGTAGGCGGCCGCGGCTCTGTCGAAGTGCGCTACCAGCAGCTGGCAGGTCTTCGCGTACTCGCACCTCCCGATCACGGAGAGCTGCTCCAGCTGCTGCTGGACCATGCCGACGTCGTCCAGCGGGTCCTCCAGGCCCTCCCTGACGATTTAGTTAATCGTTCAAATCTGAATTATCCAGATGATAATTGGGTTTTTGAAAAAAAATTTTTTTTCGCGATTAATGGAAAGATCATATATAAGTTTTATAACGAAACTATTTTTTTTTCGCAATAATTCATAAGTTATTTCAAAATAAAAATTAATTTTTGAATCCAATACCGAAGACGCGACGACATATCCCGAACAAACCCGAGCGCGTGTGACGTCATAATGTTAGTTTTCACTCATTGCAGTTGATATAGAAATAATAAGTAGAGTGTTTTGATCTATTTAATTTTGTTGTCATTGTTAAATATTTAAATTTATATTGAAAATGTCGAACCTCAGAAGTTATCGTTCTTGTTTTGTACCATTATGTATGACTACTACAAAAACAACTCCTGACAAAATGTTTTTAAATGTTCCCCAAGATGACAAACGTCGAAATAAATGGTTTCAAGCAGTGCACCGTGATAATTAGGGTGGAGTGAAAAAAACAAATTTTTTTTTTTTTCTTAGCCTGGGTGTCAAATTTGTAGCTTATAAAAAACAAAAATTTTTGAAAAAAAAAAAAAAAATTTTACTCAACATCTTGAACCAGCCCACTCATTTTTAAAACTAATTACGAGTAAAAATATTTGGTTCAAAAAAAAAATTTTTGAAGGCGTTCTAGAAACTTCAGAGTATCCTCTTTTATGCCAATTAAAAATCACAAGTTAAAAAAAAAAAATTGTGACTATTGTTTTAATTTAAAAAAAAAATCCCAAAAAGTACCATTCCTCTTTAGGGCACTAGAATAAAATTTGAGTTGGAAATGATCATAATTGCCAGTTCTTAGATGTTTTAAGAGATTCAAAGACAAAAAAAAATTTTTTTTTTGCAACCAAATATTTTTACTCGTAATTAATTTTAAAAATGAGTGGGCTGGCTCAAGATGTTGAGTAAAATTTTTTTTTTTTTTCAAAAATTTTTGTTTTTTATAAGCTATAAATTTGACCCCCAGGCTAAGAAAAAAAAAAATTGTTTTTTTCACTCCACCCTAGTGATAATCCCAAAACAAAATCGAATTTTTTTGTTGTTGTGAAGATCATTTCGATGTAAGTATTTCTTAAAACCATTGTTATTAATTGTTATTTATCTAAGTATACAAATCAATTAATTATTATATACTTAAGTAGAGTTCAGTCAATACATTTTTTTAACTGGACTCCAAATCATAGCATTAAATTTTTTTTTTATTGATAATTTAAAGTTCTTAAATAATAAATTCATGTACCTTTATCTAATGATTGGGATTCAATTTAATATATTTATAATTTTATAACGTTCTAGGTTATGTATTTGACTAAATAATTTTTTTTTAATGTTATGTTATAGTGGTGTTTCTGTTGTTGTAATAACATTTAAATGATTCTTAATAAATCCTTTATCACATATAGCTAATCTGAACCAAGTAACAACTTGTTTTTTAGCAATAAATTTTCAATATTATTGTCTAGTCACGTATCAGCCGTAAACGACGTACTGTTATTAAATAGCTATAACATTATGACGTCACAACTATGGTGACCAATCATTCCGCGTTTATAGTAACGTGATTTTTTTTTTAAATTTGATCAATTTTGAATTGTTTATAATTTATTGAAAAAAATATCTTTTTTAAGTTTTTTGCATCAAATATTAATAATAAAGTTTTAAAACACATAAAAAAATCATTTTTTTTTTTTCAACATCCCAATTGCTGGCATGTCCTACTGCAGCACATCTAAATTCACCAATCATTCAGATGCTTCGACATCTAAATGCAGTCTTGGGACAGTTTCCACTAGTCGACATATTTGCTTGTGAGTGGGAGGAACTGTGTGATGCATTTATGATTTTCTGTGTGCTTCTAAAACAATTACATTATTTTATTTAGATTTAGGTTGATATATGTATATCTTTTTGTTTTATGTGTAAATATTTGATTTACGTAGTACGGGTGTGTATACCTGTAACACTACGTAAATAAAATAAATAAATGTGGGATCTATAGACCAAGCAATCGTACTATTGTCAAAGCGTTCGTACTATAGACTAATAATTATTAAAATCAGAATAACTGGAAATGGAGTCCATAAACCAAACAATAATACTATTGTCAAAGCGTTCGTACTATAGACTAATTATTATTAAAATCAGAATAACTTGAAATGGAGTCCATAAACCAAACAATAATACTATTGTCAAAGCGTTCGTACTATAGACTAATTATTATTAAAATCAGAATAACTTGAAATGGAGTCCATAAACCAAACAATAATACTATTGTCAAAGCGTTCGTACTATAGACTAATTATTATTAAAATCAGAATAACTTGAAATGGAGTCCATAAACCAAACAATAATACTATTGTCAAAGCGTTCGTACTATAGACTAATTATTATTAAAATCAGAATAACTTGAAATGGAGTCCATAAACCAAACAATAATACTATTGTCAAAGCGTTCGTACTATAGACTAATTATTATTAAAATCAGAATAACTGGAAATGGAGTCCATAAACCAAACAATAATACTATTGTCAAAGCGTTCGTACTATAGACTAATTATTATTAAAATCAGAATAACTTGAAATGGAGTCCATAAACCAAACAATAATACTATTGTCAAAGCGTTCGTACTATAGACTAATTATTATTAAAATCAGAATAACTGGAAATGGAGTCCATAAACCAAACAATAATACTATTGTCAAAGCGTTCGTACTATAGACTAATTATTATTAAAATCAGAATAACTGGAAATGGAGTCCATAAACCAAACAATAATACTATTGTCAAAGCGTTCATACTATAGACTAATTATTATTAAAATCAGAATAACTGGAAATGGAGTCCATAAACCAAACAATAATACTATTGTCAAAGCGTTCGTACTATAGACTAATTATTATTAAAATCAGAATAACTGGAAATGGAGTCCATAAACCAAACAATAATACTATTGTCAAAGCGTTCATACTATAGACTAATTATTATTAAAATCAGAATAACTGGAAATGGAGTCCATAAACCAAACAATAATACTATTGTCAAAGCGTTCGTACTATAGACTAATTATTATTAAAATCAGAATAACTGAAAATGGAGTCCATAAACCAAACAATAATACTATTGTCAAAGCGTTCGTACTATAGACTAATTATTATTAAAATCAGAATAACTGGAAATGAAGTCCATAAACCAAACAATAATACTATTGTCAAAGCGTTCGTACTATAGACTAATTATTATTAAAATCAGAATAACTTGAAATGGAGTCCATAAACCAAACAATAATACTATTGTCAAAGCGTTCGTACTATAGACTAATTATTATTAAAATCAGAATAACTTGAAATGGAGTCCATAAACCAAACAATAATACTATTGTCAAAGCGTTCGTACTATAGACTAATTATTATTAAAATCAGAATAACTTGAAATGGAGTCCATAAACCAAACAATAATACTATTGTCAAAGCGTTCGTACTATAGACTAATTATTATTAAAATCAGAATAAATTGAAATGGAGTCCATAAACCAAACAATAATATATTGACCAAGCGTTCGTACTATAGACTAAGTGCAAGATACTATTGACTGCTTACTTACATACATAAAACTTTAAAAGACAACCAATGGTAGAACTAAAAGATATATTGACGTTATTTGTATAAACGTGTTGTCGTTTTTGGTGCGATATATACATTATATGACATAACTAGGCTTTGCTTGCGATTTCGCTCGCATTAACATAGATTGTGAAAATAAATTACAGAATCTAAATTACACAAATCTTTTCATCAATTCTTACCAATTTGAAACAAACTATTTCATTTCTATTAAGCAACAGATTCTGATTTTATTACTTTTTATTTATATCTCTTTAACTGTACATTATATAATCTCCACACAAAACATACTTATTTGAACCATGCTTAAATATTCTTCTGAGGTCAACTGTCTATGGTTATAGCCCTAATTAATGAATTACTCTGAGTTTATTTGTTACACTTGCAAGTCTTAACTACTCAACCCATCATCATTAAATTTTGTATACACTTTTTGAGAAATACAGTAAAGAACATAGTATACCTTACATTTAAAAGAAAATACAACTGCTAAGATTTTACACCGTGTCTGTTTAAAGAGTGACAACCTTCAATCGTGTGATAGTTCAGGGTCACATTTAACATATACAATAATAATATCAAAACGAATACTAATAAACAACAAAGAGAACCTATGTTAAAGTTTGTTCTAAGACTCGCAAAAGTATGGGTACAAATTTAAATAAGCCTAGGTTGAATGACCGGTGACAAAACCTGCGATCGGCGACCCGGAGTTTATGACCTTCGATAATAAAACGGACAATAAACCCTTTTGTTTGTACAAACTTCGAAAAATTGTCCTTTGTTAGTTGGTTGACTTCACTTTGACTTCACTTTTACTACACCCGACGGTCATTGACACGGTGCTTTAACATAGACGAGTAGAGGATCGACTATAATTTTTGTAATTTCTAGATGATTAGGTCAAATATTAAGCACCTAATTGATTTAGAACGAGTATCAAGTACTGAGTATCCTGTAAAAATATTGCCAACGAGTTACCAGTCACCCAGTATATTATGTACTATATTAATACCTGACAACACAGGAGACCGAGTCCAATCTGGAACCGATGTATGCAGCTGTCACGTCCGGGGCATAGGTCTCCAAGAGATGTGGCTCCGTCGCCTTTATATATGGCACCGAGGCAACCATACGTTGCCACAGGGACAGCAGATAATGCACTGAATTCGGTGCGAACTGCCACATCTGGAATCGATGATTTTTGGAAATACAACACTTAAATTTACTAACAAACTAACTTTATAAACCTAATTTATACTTTTGTTAGTTAGTCACACAAAAAGCGATGGTGGATTAGTGATTAAAGTGTTCGGACACCACGTTGATTGATGTAAGCTCAAATCCTTGTGAATAAACCAGAGCTGTCGATGAAGAAAAACATTTTAATGAAGCTTTGGTACAATGGAAACTATTTGAACCGGAGTGGTAGGGCTTTTTCTTAGCCCACTTGGCTACTAGTTGAAAATCTGTCGCCAAACCGTTGTTGGCTGTTAGTCTTCTCGCAGACACTGAAATCTATGAAGTATTAAAAAAAAACACAAAGTTACCTGTAGACTCTGAACAGTGAACTTGGCTATCAGCTCGATCAGCCTCATGTAGTTGTCGACCATCACAAGCTCACCGAGCTGGTAGTTCGACTTGAGACGAGCCAGGAGTCTGCAGAACTCGTGGTAGTTGGTCGGATCCGAGAGACCCTGGACGGTGAACGGTATTTCATAGATCAATAAATACGCCAATCTCTTCACTAGGCAAACTTTAAAATATATAGTTTTCCGTTTCAAAGCAAAAAAATTAAAACAGTGACTCTCCAGTTGGATATAATTCTGATTGAACGCCAAACGAGACCATCTAAAAGAAAGGCACAAGAAGATCAGGAATGTTATGATGTTTGTACCCAACTGGGTCACTTGGTAGCAACTGAGTCACTTGGTAGTGACTGAGTCAGTTGATAGCAACTGAGTCACTTGGTAGTGACTGAGTCAGTTGGTAGCGACTGGTCTAATATGATGGTTCATATATGTGGTGATAAACCCGTCACGGGACTCTTTTTTTGGCTTGTCTCTGTTCTTGTTTTAGGCTTAAAAAGTGTATGTTTTTAGAAAAAAAAAACGAGGGACTTCTCCAACACTCCTAGGTCCTTACCTGAGTGTTTTCCAATATTCTCAAGACCCCAGCAGCCAATCGGTTCAGGAACTTGGCCCGTTCGTTATTGCTGAACAGCGAACGACGTACCGAAGCGAGCTGGACGAGGCAGGCCAAAGACAGACTGGCCAGAGACCCACCGAGCCCGTGGTAGAGCTCGAAGAACAGGTCCAGGGTCGCAGACTCCAAGAATGTGGGTCGCCAGGATGTAGGTATCTAGAATAAGTGAATCTCAATCAAAATCCTTTGCTTTATGATTTATTCTATACTTGTGTTTGCTGAATGTTTTGACCAGCGGAATATCATTTAGATATCCTCAGGTCTAAAACCTGATCTATAACAAGGAATTGTTTAAACTGTTGCCAATATGAAGTGAAATAAGACATCGTTTGAACCTGGGAAATGTTCCTTGTATCAGCGTATGTGAGAAAAATAAAGAACTGTGGATTTTTTGGTTGAAAGTCGCCAGTGCATTGTGAACTGACGTGTGGTTGCTCCAGTGCCATGAACATAACCTTTCAGTATATCCCTACTGTACAACTGTACATATGTGTGGTTACTCAGGGTCCCTAACGCTGACTATGTTTCTATTGGTAATGTTGCCCCAGAGCCTCTAACACAGACTTTAAACTCCTACTGCGTATATGTGGTTGCCCTAGAGTCTTTAACACAACCTTTGAATATGTTTCTTCTGGAATGTACTTGTATGTGTGGTTGCTCCAAGGTTTCTCTAACACAACATTTGAATATGTTCCTGCTGGTATGTATGTGTGTTTGATCTGGGACCCTAACACAACCTTTGAGTAAGTTCCTGTTGATATATGTGTGATTGATCTGGGGCCCTAACACAACCTTTGAGTAAGGTCCTGCTGATGTATATGTGTGATTGATCTGGGGCCCTAACACAACCGTTGAGTAAGTTCCTGCTGATGTATATGTGTGATTGATCTGGGGCCCTAACACAACCGTTGAGTAAGTTCCTGCTGATGTATATGTGTGATTGATCTGGGGCCCTACAACAACCGTTGAGTAAGTTCCTGCTGATGTATATGTGTGATTGATCTGGGGCCCTAAAACAACCGTTGAGTAAATTCCTGCTGATGTATATGTGTGATTGATCTGGGGCCCTAACACAACCGTTGAGTAAGTTCCTGCTGATGTATATGTGTGATTGATCTGGGGCCCTAAAACAACCGTTGAGTAAGTTCCTGCTGATGTATATGTGTGATTGATCTGGGGCCCTAAAACAACCGTTGAGTAAGGTTTGAGTAAGGTCCTGCGGATGTATATGTGTGATTGATATGAGGCCTTAACACAACCTTTGACTAAGTTCCTGCTGATGTATATGTGTGATTGATCTGGGGCCCTAACACAACCGTTGAGTAAGTTCCTGCTGATGTATATGTGTGATTGATCTGGGGCCCTAAAACAACCGTTAAGTAAGTTCCTGCTGATGTATATGTGTGATTAATCTGGGTAACACAACCTTTCAGTAAGTTCGTGGTAATATATATGTGTAGTTGCTCCGGGCTCTCTAATACAACCTTTGAATGTGTTCCTTCTGTATGTATGTGTCGTTTCCCCGGGACTACTAAAGCCACCTTAAACTCCAAACCTAGGTACGACACTCACCTGAACAGTACATAGGTCATCCGAGCACTCATCGCTGACGGTCCCAATGAAATCGAAGGTGAGGCAGTTGTGTGCGAGCCGGAGGAGAGCAGTCAACAGCATGTGGTGCCTCTCCTCGTTCAGTTCTACGGTCTTCCCTCGCATCGTGCTCAGTAGCGAGCAGGAGAGACGGAACATCTCGAATAGCTGCGTGTCTCTGTAAGATTTACTCATATTTAACATTGATAGTCGATAATGCTTTGTAACAATACTCTTAATATTTCCCTTAGATCTAGATGGTGGTTTTATTAATGGTCGGGCCATGGGTCGGCTCGCCCGAAGTAGTACCACCCTCTCGCAGAAAACCGACGTGAAGTAACAGTGCTTGCATTGTTCCGTTTCGTTCGGTCAGTGAGAACACCTGAGGCCCACCTCCTCTCCCCTCCCCTACCTCCCAAAAGGTGGCAACGCGTTTGCGACTCTCCTGGTGTTGTTAGCGTCTATGGACGGTGGTGATCACTTAACATCAGGTGACCCACCTGTTCGTTAGCCTCCTATGCAATAAAAAATAAATATCTTTCGGAGTTCATGGAGAAGGATTCTGCTATCAAAACGTTTGATAATTTTGTACAGCATTTAATCTTTAATCTCATGGCATTCAACAGACTTTGAATTTACCACGACTTTCTGCCTTGCATCTAAATCATGACTGACTAATCTTTGTGACCTTATCATATAATGCTCATCCAACGCTTCAAGGGAAAGAGAAGTGACTCAAAATCAAAATACACTTTAATCAATTTAGGCCCTGGGAAGGCTCTTATGAACGTCAAAGGTACCACCGGTTCGGACAAACAACCCACTCATCACAAACAACCCACTCATCGACAAGAACCGACGACAAACTCGACCTTCTTTATCTCTTCATGTCATATATTTTTATAAAACATAAATAGTTACATTCGTTATTAGTGAATGCACAGAGTGGGGCGTCATTTCCAGACCTCACAATCATTCACATGTTGCTCCACCCTATAATAGCCTTTAGATATTAAAACCCGCTTGACATGGTTCTTGAACCCACTATCAGGCAAATCGGTAATCCACCTGGATTAATAAGATCTGGGTCTTAAAGAATCAGTGAAAGGCTTAATATTTCTATTTTAATAAATACACTATAGTGTCCATACAAAGCCGGGACGGGTCGCTAGTTTTATATAATAATGAAGATATTAAACCTGAATGAGGAAGCGATCTTCCTGTGCTTCACCAGAGACCTGTTCGCATCGGCCTCCGAGACCTGGTTCATCTCCATCACCAGCTGCGACAGCAGCTGGACACCAGTCGTGCACAAGTCCTGACTCTATTAAAACATGATATGCCGTGAAGACATACGATAGAAGTGAAGTAGCCGCCTTGTTAATACTAGGTTTTATACCAAGCAAAAAGTGAAAATTTGAAATACTCTTCATTATATATCATACTAGCAGGCCCGGCAGTCGTTGTCCCACCTTGATTAATTTTCTTTTTTTTTCTCGATCTGACTACACTATTGACCTAGCAAGGTCTTAACAGCTTCACTGGACTACAAACCGGATTAAAAATAAATCCTTGATATATTATATACCAAAACGTTCCTCGTGAATCACTTTATCCACTGGTGAAAACCGCATGCAAATCCGTTCAGTAGTTTTTGAGTTTATCGCGAACAGACAGACAGACAGACGCGGTAGGGGACTTTATTTTATACCATGTAATGAAATCAAAGTACCAGACCGCGTCTGTCTGTTCGCGATAAAATCAAAAACTACTGAACAGATTTCCATACGGTTTTCACTAGTAGATAGAGTGATTCATGAGGAAGGTTTAGGTATATAATTCGTCAAGGTTTTTTTGTTATTATCAGAGCGGGACAACATCCGCCAGGCACACTAGTAAATAAATAAGTAAATGTATTTAGTCCTTTACAAAATTTATTTTATTTTATTTCATTTTTGGCAACCAATTTTCTAGTAGATTATTACTGGCATTGTCGAGTAGGTAATTATTTTAGGTACAACTTTCTATGAACTCGTAGGATGGTGTCCGTTTTGATAGAACTCTCCAGGGAGTTTTTGTGGCAAGTCAGAATCCATTCTCCGTGGTATTATTTCCGATCCACTTCACTTGTACACAATAACCAAACTATATTACGTAATACACCGCCAATATTACATAATATAGAGTCAAATAACACAAGATTATGAATAAAATATAAAATCATCTATATGTCATTCCAAGATCCCGACTAAAACTCCAAGATTATTTAATGTAGAAATTTTCAATATGACACAACAATATATATACATATAACAAGAATGGAATTCTAAAATGTCTGTATTTTTTAAATTTTAGATAAAAAAAAAGTGTCTAGGAATAAGTAGAGCAAAATTAGAAATATCTGTGTGTTTGTTTCAACAAGCTTTTTTCTTTTTTTTTTTTCGAACTGACTACGCTATCATTCTAGCAAGGTGTTAACAGCTTCACCGGACTACTAAGGCGAGCGCTTAAGGCACTCAGCCGAATTCAACACGCATAACTGCTAAAGTATTAAGTTTATGATCAATCATTTGAAAAATCATAAAGTATATCCTCGAGTAACATCTAGTCTTGGTTTCTTTATAATCGGTTCAGTCTATGAAAAGTTATTGTACTTTTAATGACGACACGACTTAAGTATGAGAGAAAAGTAGATAAGTAAACGGATTTAATACATTCAGATAATATTAGTCACTGCTTTTTTACATAAGGTTCCACGTGGACGGAGTCGCGGTCACAGCTAGTGTCAAATAAAATGCAAAATTAACTATACATACCGCCAGAAATGTGGACATGTCGTTGATAACATTCTGGAATACACAATCCTCCTTCACCATATCAAACCAGCTGAGTTTTGTGATGCGGGCAAAAAGGCTCACGAGTGCCTGAAAATTAAAAATGAGTGCTTGTAACTTTCACACGCGATTGATGTAAAACTTCTCTGGCGTTATAAGAGATGGCGATTAAGTTTTTTTTTCGTACTGTTCTATATTTTATTTACTTTATAACAAAGAGTTGCTAATAATATTTCCTGTGTTATTTAAGTTTCGAATTAGCTGATAGATGGCACTACAGATAATGAAGCTTTGATTTAATTTGTTACTTACTTTGAAACCAGATGGCAGCACGGTCGCGCGCCCATGTATACATAACTCTATTGTATGATTTTTATTATTATTCAATTTAATATTTTTTGTTATTTATTTATCAAAAAAATGATTGATTTCTTCATAAAGTATTTATTGACAAAATTAAAAATATTTAAAAACCGGGTGGTGCACAAACGTGACGCCATATTGCCGTAACGGAGTTCCATTGCATTGTTGTTCAGTTACCTCCTAGTCGCGCCTAAAGAAGTTTTACTTAAAAAAAAACACTTCATCTCCAGTCTAACTCTATCCTCAGTAGTAGTTTGTCAAGTGGAACAACAACCCAGAGTCCATAAGTACGAACCCCGGCATGTACCATGATTTTTTTAGGAATTTGCAAATTGGTAACAGTATCGGCTGACGATGAAGGAAAAAATCGTGAGGAAACCTGAACCTCTCAGCGTGATATAATGACAATATGCAATTTTATTTCACTCAAGTGACCGGTGTCTGAGACAAAAGCTCTTTACACTACTGGCTAGGTTAGGATAGGTTAGAATCTCTTACCTGTACAACGAAAGGAGCCAACTTCGGTCTCGTAGCGAGATAGTTCAGCACATAGTTCCTTATATCCAAGCGCTGCTGTGTGGACAAACTTGTTGTGGACCTGGAGATACATAAAGAAATTCAATTATCATATACCCAGTTGAAATTCTGTCACCAAAATAATTGAGTCATTACATTTCAAACTAAGCTAAATAAAATAAAAATAGTGCGTGGAGTCCCTCCGCGCGGTAGAAGTGAAACTTCGTAACGTGGAAATGAAAATAGGAAGAGGTAGAAATAGATTTTTAGTGAAATCATATTGTTTCTTTAAGACAAACTTTATTAACATTGCTTACAATTCGCAATTGATCGCATCTTTTAATTATCATTTTCGAGTAGAGAAATATCCAAATTTATAACATTTACAATGGGATTATGATAACTAAAGTAAGATACGAAATGTTTAATTATTTTTCTCGCTCTGTCTCTTTCTATTCCCTCTCCCCAGGAGCGTTGAACGTTTAACGCAACAGTGCTTTCATACCCCCCTCCATGGTAGCGTTAAACGTTTAACGCAACCTTGTTGGAAGTCGCATTAGAAGTTTCAATTCAAAAAAATCAAAATGTCAAATATGAAGATCATAAAAAAACCCTTTGCAATGATAAAGTTTGAATTTCGTTCTCGGTGTATAAGAACTGGAAATCTTAAACAAAATGAAACATGTTATATGAGCAATTAGAATTGGATTTAGCTCATTTTTAAATGTAACGACTCAATTATACGAGTTTTTGGTATTATGGAATGTTATTGAAATTTAAAAAAAACAGTGATTTCAATAGCATGCTTTTTTCAAAAATACAAAATCAAAAAGAAGTACTAAGGTTAAAATTAAGGGCTTAAATTTTCAGGGTATTCTTTTTTCGGCATCTAGAAAGATATTGTCGCTGAAAAAAAGTAGTAGTTTCCAATGAAACACCCTATACCGATATCTTTTTTATATATAGATTTTACCTGCTGATAAGTTTCCCAAGGGTGGAAGCCGCCAGCATCTGTGAATAGCTGGAATCCGCCCGTTCGAGTAACGCCTGGCATTTGCTCAGTGTGTCTGGTGACTCCTGGAACATCAGCAAATGTTACAAATGCGACCTAGACGACAGTTCTCCGGATCATATTGTAATAAACAGAAGTATAGTCGGTCAATCAGGAAAAGCCGATTAATACTCTGTAAGCTCTTTGACTATTTATCAGAGCTTCACCTTGCAATAACTTGGACATAGAGATGAGTGTCCGAATTTTTTTTCGAACTGTCTACGCCATTGTCCTGGCAAGGCCTTAACAGCTTCACCGGACTACTAAGGCGAGCGCTTAAGGCACTCAGCCGATTTTATTTTGACAACTAGCTCAATGACCTAAGCTAAGCTATATATTCATACTTATATGAGTTATTGAAATATATACGTGTACCGAGCATACATACCTCAATAACTCTTATAGGAATATGTATTTTGTGCCGGATAATTTTTCTTACATATAAGCCAATGAAGTTTCACTTCCTTGACACACACACTAATACATGTATTTTTTTTTTGTTCAGTGGCTGTATAGGAGCTTCAGTGTTAGGAATAAAAAGTCTCTGGTAAAAAGTTATTAATATTAATGAATGATGGAAAATGGTCGAGCACTCGTCTACATAAATTTACTATAACTAATATTATAAAGAGGTAAAATTTGTGAGTTTGTGACGTTGTAGGGGGTAATCTCAGAAATTACTGGTCCGATTTGAAAAAATCTTTCAGTGTTATATAGCTCATTTATCGAGGAAGGTTATAGGCTATATATCATCACGCTAAGATCAATAGGAGCGGAGCACCAATTAATTTTTTTTCAAAATCAGTGTGGTTTCCTCTTGAGAGTTTCCGCTGTGTTAGCGTTAACCCAAAGCTAGGCTAGTTTACTATAAAGTGAAAAAAATCTTTAATACATTACCTGGAAAGCAACAACAGCCTTCTCCGCCTGGTCCCTGATGAGAGGATCCTGGGACTCGTAGAATTGTTTGCAGAGTAACTCTATTTGAATCACCTCCTGCAAAACAACACAATCGTCATTAATTATGAATTTAATTAATTCTTTCAATAGTACTAAATGAACTTTAACACTGACCTTGGATACTTTAAAAAATGCCAGCCAGTTATCAAAATTCGCATAATTTTGGACAAAGTTTCCTTACAGAATATTTACAATTTACAAGTTATTAACCGACTTCAAAAAAAGGAGGAGGTTATCAATTCGTCTGTATTTTTTTTTTTTTTTTTATGTTTGTTACCTCATAACTTTGGACTGGGTGAACCGATTTTGATTATTCTTTTTTTATTTGAAAGCTGGTACTTCCCGTGTGGTCCCATTTTAATTTGGTCCAGTTCCGACAACGGCATCCAGTGCAAAACCGTATAAGTTTTAAATTTGCATTAATTATGTAAACGACAAATAGACCAATAACTCAATATCACGCTAACCGATTTCGATGATTCATTTTTTATTGGAAAGGATGTACTTCAAGGATAGTTTGATGAGAATTTGGTTAGGTTCTGATCTTCATGGGATCCGTGACAAAGTAAGAAAACTTTCAAGAAACGAGCCTACTCCTTTCTTAAGGGCCGGCAACGCATCTGTGTTTCCTCTCGTGTCGCAGGTGTCCATGGGCGGCCGTGATCACTTACCATCAGGTGACCCGTATGTTCGATTGCCACCAATATTATACAAAAAACTCTTCAATTCTTAGGAGCCTATTGTGCTTATGTTCGTTGCTGTGTTGCAACATGACGCAAACATTGTAATTACATTACTTAAGATGTATTATGTGTGAAGCGATGGTAGCCGATTTGGTGGTAGAAACTATCGCGGATTATTGATAAGGTTGCGTTCGTACCAAACGTTACTTATTGTACAACCAATTGAAACCATATCGCATACCATACCGCATACCGCAAAAATGCGCATATTTTAATATACTTAAGGCGGAACGGAGTTCGCGGGCACTGCTAGTAAAATATATTTATGTACACTAAAAATGGAAAATAAAGTAAATTTTCAAAAAAAGTATTAACCGACTTCAATATCAATCAAAAACCCATAAGGCACTAAAAAGAGGAAAATAAATAGTTTATCAAATTAACCAAATTAAATAAAACATATGAATATGTGTGCTACCTAGAGATGTATTGGAAGTCGGTGCGAACCAAAAATCATATCATCTACATAGGTACAAAGTTTAAGTCCACTCTCGCGTCTCTGTAATACATTTCTACCTAGAACAAATTTGAAATTTCGGTTGGCACCGACTTCCAATACATCTCTAGGTAGCACACATATTCATATGTTTTATTTAATTTGGTTAATTTGATAAACTATTTATTTTCCGCTTTTTAGTGCCTTATGGGTTTTTGATTGATATTGAAGTTGGTTAATACTTTTTTAGAAAATTTACTTTTTTGATTTAAATATTTAATACTAGCGGGCCCGGCAGACGTTGTCCCGCCCAGATTATAAAAATATCCTTGACAAATTATATAACAAAACGTTCTTCATGAATCACTTTATCCACTGGTGAAAACCGCTTGAAAATCCGTTCAGTAGTTTTTTAGTTTATCGCAAACAGACAGACAGACAGACGCGGTGAGGACTTTGTTTTATACTATGTAATGATTTTTATTTATCCTAATATTATAAAGCTGGAGGGTTTGTTTGTTGTTTGGTTAAATGCGCTAATCTCAGGAACTCCTGGTCCATTTTGAAAAAAATATTTCAGTGTTAGATAGCTAATTTATCGAGGAAGGCTATATATCATCACGCTAATACCAATAGAGCCTTCCTCAATAAATGAACTATATAACACTGAAGGAATTTTCCAAATCGGAGGACTAGTTCCTGAGATTAGGAGATTAGCGTATTCAACCAAACAAACAAACCCTCCAGCTTTATAACAGATATATTTTATTGAAATAATTTGGATTCAAAGTACAATCTCGAGCTTGCCTTTTCTCAATGTTTTTTCGCGAACTAATAGCATGTTATTTCTCCTTGCTTTCTAAAAATGTGACCCTGTCTTGTATGCTTATGTTTCAAAAATATTTATTCATCTCTTACAAGGCAAGTTAATAGATAATATTCCATGTTTGCACTAAACACTTTGTGGAAGAGCTGCAACTAAGGAGTGAAAGAGCTGCGGTTTGCCGAACACTGCCTTAGGACATTTAAGTCACACTGTATCTCATCATACTATTGATATAGCTAACAATAGGAAAGAAAAATGTGGAATGCTTCACAATACTATGTGTGATTATTAGACACGGGTCTTATTAATCATCTCTGATTCAGATAATTCCATAATACTTTCCTGCCACTGTACTGTGGTACATGATTCAATAACTTTTGAACACAAAAGCATTACTTATGTCAGCTGTGAAGGCTCCTGAGACCAACACTGTAAACAGCTTGAAAAAAAGTATGATAATAGATCTATTTTTTGTCAAAATAACAAATGACCTGAGGAACATGGCAGGCAAAAATGCCTTGCCACTGCGTTTGTTAATAAATGCACTGCTGAACTGATTTCTAGGATGTTGAGCTTGATACTAGAAACTGTGATAAACTGGTGGTCCCATGTTTCAGACTTAGCAAAACCAGTAATAGTTTTTTAGGTAATAGTGTTAGGTTCTACAATAAAGTCCCAAAGCATGTTACCGATTTGCCGGACTGTAAATTTAAGCGCCACGTCAAACGGGTTTTAGTTTCAAAAGGATATTATAGAGTGGATCAGTATGTGAATGATAGTGATGTCTGGAATTGACTCCTCTCTGTGCATCCACTAAAAGCATTGTATGATGTATTGGAAATATATGTTAAAAAAATGTACCCAATCGAGTTTCTTGCCGGTTCTTCTCGATGACTGGGTTGTTTTCCGAACTGGTGGTAGTTTTGACATTCATAAGTGCCTTCTCAGGGCCTAAACTGAATAAAGTATTTTTGATTTTGATATAACTGTTTGGTTCAAAAACTGCTTAGTAACACACTGGGATACACTGGACATAAGCTGTAGTCCAGTGAAGCTATAAAGGCCTTGCTAGGCCAATAGCATAGTCAGTTCGAGGGAAAAAAAAACTTGACATAAGTCATTATAATTCAATCAGATGTGGCAACCTATTCTCCCATCCAAAGAGTGAGGGTCTGACCTTTTAGCAATATTGAGTTTTTATGTATTTAAAATCTAGAAAGAAGTTGCATGTCAGTGCTTGTTTCGTTCACTTATAAGGTTCCATTTTCAAATAAGTTAATCGAAAAACAAGTTAAACTACTTCACTAAAAGCTCATGCTAGAGTTCAGAATTTTCTCCGATCTGTGTTTTAGCAAAATACACCCTATTTCCTTGTAGCAGCAGTATTATGTACTGATATCAAGTCTGATCTCCTTTAAGGTTAGCTGCAAACTCACTATTGCCTACAATGGCACCCTACTATCAGGTAAATTGCCTACTGTCATTACAAATTAATAATTTTCTTAAGCATTATTCAAAATTATGATGTTTTATGTTAACTGTTTTTTTTTTTTTTTCGAACTGACTACACTATTGACCTAGCAAGGTCTTAACAGCTTCACTGGACTACTAAGGCGAGCGCTTTTATTTGACAACTAGCTCAAGGGTGCACGGCACACCTCGGCTTGGGCTGTTGCCTGATACATGCAATTCGCAACCTATCTGAGCTAACCTAAGCTAACTATTCATACATATATGAGTTGTTGAAACATATATGTGTACCAGGTATACATACCTCAACAACTCTTATATATATTTCGTATCGGATAATTTGAATCACCTTGTTTCAAGTTTCCTCAAGTGATATATTTTCGAAAATTCTTTAATAGTGTTTAGTTACATTATATAATGAATGTCTGAACAAAATTATACGCTTTCTGACACACCAGTTTAAGCAATATGTTGCCTATGAATCAGTCTTAAGGCTATTAGAAATAGCAGACTTTCACTTTTGGGTGATTCCCGCTAATATTCTACTCAATAGTTTAAGTGGATATTTGCAAGTTAAGTTCCTGAAATCTACTCAGAATAGACTGCTGAAGTAATTTGCTTATTGACCATAGTAGCATTTCTAGTAAAAAAAAATTATAGATTAAGAGTAGACAGTTGTTTTGAGTAATCAAAGCCAAAAATTAATTTTATGTAAATACTAGCGGGCCCGGCTGACGTTGTCCCTCCCTGATTACCCCCCGCAACCCCCCTTGTGGGTGGAATTTCATAAAATCCGTTCTTAGCTGACCTCTACTCGGCGAAAGGAATATTCCTATCATATTTCAAGTCGCTACGCCTTATGGTTCCAGAGATATCGTGATGAGTCAATATATAGGTGGGAATCTCTAATATATATATAGATTATAGGCTTTTAATAAAGGCTTTATATATATCTATGGTTTGAAGGGAAGTTATCAACATAAAATCTATATTTTGAAAATGAAGAGTCCTGCGCCACGTCTGTCTGTCTGTTCGCAATAAACTCAAAAACTAGTAACGGATTGTCATGCGGTTTTCACCAGTAGATAAAGTGATTAACGAGGGGTGATCAGGGCAGGACAACAGCCGACTAGCCTGCTAGTATAATATAAAGTTATTATTGTTATTTCTATGTTATTGTATTGGGAGAATGTTTTCTGTATAGTAGTTTGGCAGCTTTTGTTTGTTTGTCCTTGCCTAGGTTGTAGTGTGAAGGACACTACTGGCCGCTAGCTTCTATTGTTAGGTTTTGCCAACTCCTCAATTAAGAGCTTCGGTCACGTGTTAGCCTTAGCCCAAAGTAACTATTCCACGCGTACGAGTCGCGAGCATTAACTAGTATACATTAAGAATACAATAATTAATGTAATAAACTGATTCATATGTGCATCGTTCCACTTAACATCAAATATTGAAACTCTAAACTTACAAAACGTTAGATGAAAAACCAATAGATTATAAAATTGGTACGTACTTTGACTATACTGTACTGTACTTGTCTAACAAATAATAACATTGTACTCAATTTCAAGGGTACATTGTGACAACATAAATAATAGGTATTATAACCAAAAAGACCGGTAATATTTATATCAAAATTTAAAACGGTAATCGTTGTACGGATATTTCTCCTCATATTTTGATAATTATGTCTTCAAATGTGAGATAATTCGTAAACAAAACTTACGAACGACACCAACATACAAATGAACATCGAAATTACATAAATTTCGGATTGGAAACAGCGAAATCTTTAATTGTAATAATTAATTTTGATTAAAAAACTATGTATGTGATAATTAAAATGTTGAATTCATTTAATATCATCGAAAAATCATAATATTTTGATACTCACCTGTTCTTCAGCCATTTTTGTTATTTTCTCGCATTTGAAATGACGTTTTGTTTCGTCAATCTGTTATCAATTTTGTCGAAACATTTGACATGGTTGAATGACAATTGATATGTTAAATTGAACATTTTTATATACGAATACAAACATTATAAATAAATTGATAAAAAGTAATATGTACTATGTCATTAGTAGATTCTTGTAATTAATCGAAAAAAGTGTGGTTTAGTTTATTAACATAACAAAATTAAATGATCTAATCACTAATTACGTTCATGAATTAAACGCAGAATAATGAATAATAATAATTGCGTTCAGTGAACATATCGTTTCAAATCGCGTTCATGATTTATAATTTATATGGTTTGAAATTAAATACAAGAAATATTTATTTTTTCATATAAAGTACAAAAAGATGCATATAATTCAGATTTTTTAATGTTTTTTTTAATTGTATTTTTTTGGAAACATATTAATTTGTAAATTGAACTAGATAATAAAATAAAACATTCTGGCAGGAGTTTCTAGAAGATTATGATTAAATAAAGAAAACAGACGAGAAAGAATTCTACTGTCAAATTCTTTTGTGGAACGGAAACAATTTAGGAAAAAAATGTAGTTTTAATTTGGCCATTTATCATTTTTATTTTGTTACAAAAATATTTTTAAAAGAAAAAAAATTAAAAGGTTACAAGTTTTGAAGAAAAGGAAAAATATACTTACAAAATGCTAAAAAATACAGCGATGAGAGTAAAAACAGCTTATGCGTTGGCGCTTGTGCCTCGTGTACTAAAAGGCGATATCTGCTATTCTCCAACAACATTTAAAAACCGTAAGTTTTATTTAGTTTTAATGTCATGACGGCTTAGGTGCCACGACGAGAATTGCTTATTCAAATGCTACAACCCAATTTTGTCAGTTATTTCTATCTTGGTTTTCTATTCTATCTATACATAGAATGTAAATCTAACGTGTCTGTACTTTTTAGATTTTTTTTAACAAAATTGATGCATGTGTCTAGAAATAAGTAATAAAACACATTTCAATTAATTTTACAAATGTGTGTCTGTTTGTTTGAACACGCATCACTGCTAAAATACTGCGTTCATGATAAAACCTCACAAGAAAATTATAAATCATATCCTCGAATAACATTTAGTCTTAGTTTCATTAAAATCGGTTGACTCTATCAAAAGTTATTGTAATTTTAATGACGACGCGGCTTAAGTACGAGAGAAAAGTAGATAAGTAAAAGGACTTAATACATTCAGATGATTTGATTAGTAACTATTTTTTAAAATTAGGTTCCACGCAGACGGAGTCGCGGGCACAGATAGTTTTGAAAATGCCGTCGCTGAAATTGATTTTCGCTAGGTATCATCACTTTCGGTTATCACTACACAAGTAAGACATGCATATGCAGTTATAAATGTTTCCGGTACTTGTGTATTAAATGCACTGCGCTCGCCGACCGCTGCCGCGGCCTTCTCGCGTTATTTTTTTCGCAAATCTAATCTAACCTAACCAAACCGAGACGAAAATGTTTTGTTTTGACGTAAAAATCATCAAGTTGGTAATATACAAAATTAGGAATGATTGTTCGGAAATGATACATAACCTCAAAACTTTGATCATAAATATTTTAGTAACTATGACTTTCTTTCTTGTGACTTCTTATGACTTCAATCTTTATATCAAGATGCGAATTTCAAACGCAGTCCTTTAAAACACTTTTAGTTCCAAAAGACTTTATTTAAAAACAAAGTATTCTATAAGATTTAGGTGGAAAATGGGTTGATATATAGTTTAAGATAGAATTTCCTTTTTTTCTCTCGACTGCTTGCTTTTTGAATTTTGGTTCTGTTAGGTTTAAGGTTAGATTTGCGAAAAAAATAACGCGAGCCGGCCGCGGCAGCGGTCGGCGAGCACGGTGGATTTAATACACAAGTACCGTGTTTCCTTCTGAAATAGTAATTCTGAAATGTTTTGGACGTAGGCGATTTTACAGAAATGGGTACCAAAATATTAATATTTATTATGACGCCATAATTTTGGCTCGCCGGTTAGGTTGTTCGGATACCGCGTCGATCGACATAGGTTCGAATCCTTGCGAATGAGCTGTAGATGAAGGAGTGCATCGTGATGAAAAGATAGCTAAGCATTAACTAAGTCCTCAAGATGTTAACCTAGTTAAAAATCTCTCGTAAAGCACCTATAGGTGTGTTCCGGTAGCAGCACTTGAAAGCTAATAACCAGGTTTAGCGTGTTTACCACCTTAGACCAGATTATCATTTCACACCAGGTGAGTCATACGGACTGCCGACAGAAGTGAAAACTCAAAACAATGGAATAATTTGTTGCGAACTGAAAAGTTCGCAACTTCTTATCTCTGCCGTACCGTGAAGCCGTGGAACAATCTCCCGGCCAGTGTGTTCCCTCCTTCCTATAATATGGGGTCCTTCAAGTGTAACGTGAAGAGACGTTTATGCAGGCCGGCATGACAGCGGCGACCGGCGAGGGATAGCGTGTCTCTCGGTAGTCGCCATTGTTTTTGGATTATACTGTGCTCACCATCAGGCACAGTACAGTCACTTTGCTGTGCTACGATAAAAAAAAAAATGTGTGCGTGTACTAGTGTACACACGTAAGAAGTGAAACTTGTTTAAGGCCTTATTTTTCGCA
This sequence comes from Antheraea yamamai, assembly GCA_036509395.1. NCBI lineage: Eukaryota > Metazoa > Arthropoda > Insecta > Lepidoptera > Saturniidae > Antheraea > Antheraea yamamai. The sequence goes on from AP028454.1 coordinate 1,959,657, forward strand.
AAATGATCTATATGCAACTTTCCAGAAATTGGTTAAAAAAAAAAAAAAAAAAACCCTTTCTTTCTTTATGGCAAACAATTTCATTAATATATTAAAAAATTAAGTTAAATTAGATAAAGTTTAAACAAAAGGATTTTATTATCATACACATGAATACAAAAAAGATGGCGCGTAACGGAAAAATGTGACGGTAAATTTTTTCCAACGCCGATAAAGAAGTTTCACTTCAAAAAATTAAAAAATTCTCTTGAATTTTTATATTAATTATAGTGTGAATGTGTGAATTATAGTGTGTGACAATATTTAAATTTGCGAAGTTGTTTATTGAAATTATTAACATTAGTATGGTTTTCATATCTATTCGCACTCGAAGCAATAATTATATACATTTTTATAAAGTCTATTAATCAAACGTATGATGAACTGCAGAATATCAATATTACATATACACAGATCCCTATACGACGCGTCGCTAGTTTGACGCCAGTCCTGCTTACATAGCATGTCATGACGCGAAATTATAAATGTATCTTCTGCCATAAATACCTCTCAACGCGCCTAAAGAAGTTTTCACTTCAAAACATGCTCATGCTTTATATCATAGGAGGCAAACGAACAGGCGGGTCACCTGATGTTAAGTGATCACCACCGTCCATAGACACTTGCAACATTAGGAGAGTCGCAAGTGCGTTGCCAGCCTATGTTTGGGGGCAAGGGCGAGAGGGGACGGGGATGTGGGAAAGGAGAATGGGCCACCGGCGCTTTCACTGACCGAACGAAACGCAACAATGCAAACACTGTTACTTCTCCTCGGTTTTCTATGAGAGGGTGGTCCTGCCCTGGGCGCGCCGACCGATTCATGCTGAAACTAGTAACAGCTTCAGCGTGGCTCTACCACCTGCTGAAATTCATTACTAATATTCATTTCTTTACTGCTGTTCTTTCAGTATCGCTCGGCACAGTAAGAACAGCGGGTAAGAGTACGGATACCAATTCAACGGGCAACGACGATAAATATAAGAAATGCAAAAAAATTAATGAAAACAATTTTGGTCAGACCAAGCAAGCAAATCAAGGCAACGTCAATCCAAATGACTTACATAAATGTATGAAAGAGGTGCGCTATGAAAACATCACGCAATATGTTGATATTAAATCCAGTAAAGATAAGAAAACAGTAGCTACAATAGGAAATGAAGTAGGTGATAACGATTACAAGCATAATGAGTGTAATCACCGGAAAAGGGAACCTATTTACGTAACAACAAAAGGCTGTAACGCAAAAGAGATGAAGAAGGAGAATGAAGACAGGTTAGCGCAGAGGATGGATAGAATAGAGGAAACAACTCACATAGATGCTGCTGACACTAAAGTTGACGGTTTTAATAGTAATTTAAAAATGTTAGGCGATAAAGGACCAGTAGCGGATTCAGATGGAAACAAAGATCAACGAAAAAGTGACTCAGGTATTCCACTAACATTGGATGAAGTTGCAAAGAAATGTTTGAAATCCCCATCAAGGGATATTGACGAACGATTAGTTAAGGAGTTGAAGGGACAACGGTTAACTAACTCGGGTCAGAATGCAACAGCTATGGATAATAATATAGTCCAGATCGACCCACTTGAAACAACTAAGAATGCTGTCAACGTCTCTGATATTAAATCCAGTAGTAAGAAAATACAAAAGAACCAAGTAAATAGTCGAAAGGTTGAAAATACACATCCTTCTTTTAAACAACCACGTCGCATAGAAAAACATAAAAATAATTATAAACCAAAGTCACCTCGACATACCCATATGCAACTATACCTATATAATAACAGACCAATGTTTGGCCTAGACTCTATTAACGAGCAGAATTCAAAAACATTAGCTCAGAAAGAAGTTAGTCAAAATTACAATGAAGGAGTGTTAGGAGCAGTAGATCCAAATCAGGTGATTATTGACCCATACGATAAGAAAACTTTAGCTCGTCAAACTAAGGAGATTAGCTTAAAACCAGTATGGGCTTCATGGACTGTACTAGATAAGAAAGTCAAAAGTATATCAAAAACATACACCAGCCCTAAAAAATCTGACGAACCAATCTCCCTTAGTCCAAGCGAGACCTGCCCGCTACCAGCACAGGGTCCCGCACAGCCCGTGTTGGCGGCGGAAGCTACTTTATCAGAGAGATCAGAATGTACAAATTCTTGGTATAAATCATTACCAAGGGATATGGGACCAATGCCGTATCCCTCTTTTGAAGCTAGGGAAGAAGTTTGTGATTTTAGTCAACAAGATTCCTTTTTGGATTCACAGTTCCAAGGGAATCAATACCCACTCATAACAGAACCTGATTACGTGCTGCCAAAAAGAACTGAACATCTAGTTAGCTATATACAACCTGCAATTGATCCCAGCGAACTACATGTTAAGAATGACGTCCTGAATACATCATACCATCCTCTCTACAGCACTCAAGCTATAGAAGAAGCTTCAACAAATGATAGCCTTAGTGAAAGTAGCAGTATGCTAAAAGATGTCCACGAACCACAATGTATATTCAGTACAGATTTAGAGAAACCTTTGCAGGAAGATGAGTTGAGAATTGTTAGCAATGACTCAGCAGCGATAAGTCCACTACCTAAACTTAACCCCTGTGGAGAAGTTGCTCTATCAGAGCTCCTGAAGAGAGTTAGGGAGCGCAATCGCCTTGAATACTGTAGAGAGAACGAAATGAGAAACTTTAGAGTGCACGAAGCTGTAGTGGACCCAGTCGAAGGTACATGCGGGGATAAAACGCCGAAGTGTCCACCACCGGCCCCGAAATGCCCTCCACCGCGGCCTCCCTGCAAGCCTGTATGTCCGCCGCCATGCCCACCGCCATGCCCGCCACCTTGCCCACCGCCATGCCCACCACCATGTCCGGCACCATGTCCACCGCCTTGCCCACCACCTTGCCCACCACCTTGTCCACCACCATGCCCGCCTCCATGTCCATCGAAGAAGAGCCCTTGCGATAAATTCAAGAAATGTTCCATGAATTCTATCAAAGAATCTCTCATGATATTTATCCAAAGGAAATCTAATGTTGAAGAAATCCACAAACATATCCAACCACTAAAACTTAGCAGCCTGACTGCTGACTTCAAAGAACTTTTTAAGAGGAACAAAGCGGTGCTGACTGATGACGTGGTGGTACGTTTACGTTCTTTAGGGAAGACGCTATTTTTCCAAGGGAAGGTGGCTGAAGACGCAAATACCTCGACGTTGGCTTTAGTGAGGGATTTCGAACCATGGACGCCGATACCATCGTGGCCTGAACCGAAACAGGAGAAGAAGCAACAGTTTGTTTGCCCCAAAGAGGGATGCAAGATGTTACCGCCACCAAAGCTAAGCGACCCGTGTAAAGATGGAAACCCCTGTATACAGTTTCCAAAGCGCAGCAGCTTTTCCAGAACCGACATTTATGACATACAAAATTAAGTTGTTCTAATATATTTTCTAATATAGTGAGCAGCGAAAGTAAATATCTTTGAAATTATACAAAGTGGATTTATTTATTACCATCTTTTGCTCGCGGATTCTCTCAGGTTAAATGTTTTGTCGATCATATCAGGTTTAATTTATTTATGTAGGCCGAGTTATTATACTGGTCAACTATCTAAAATATATATTTCAAACCCTCACAAAAGGTATTACTTTTTCCAAATAAAGAGTATCTTGTGTCCTCTCATTTTTCTCCTGACAACACGTATGCAGAATCTCATGATATCGGTTGAGTAGTTAACCCGTGAGATAGTTTTAAACGAAGTCCTTCACATTTATAATATTGGGACTGACATAAAAAAATATGGTTCAGGCAACACCTGTCAAGGCTAGGGTTGCCAACGTGTCACGAAATGCGAGGCTATACGTATTTAGAATTTTGAAAGAACTGTCCGGCGCAACATATAATTGTTAGATTATGAAAAAGATGTTCTCACTAAATTTATATCCACTCCATGAAAGCGGCCATCTTGTTATTTTATATCTTGCTGTATTCTTGGTGCTATTTAATCGAAAGTATGTATTCTCTTACATAATTACTACATATAATTACTAGTAATCTCCCATGACACCTTTTACTTTTATATTACAACTAGCTGCTGCCCGCGACTTCGTTCGCTTGGAATAGTTACTTTGGGCTAACTAACACGCAGCGGAAGCTCTCAAAAGGAAAAAACCCAATTTCGAAACATTCCTTGGTGCTTCGCTCCTATTGGTCTTAGCGTGATTATATATAGCCTTCCTCGATAAATGAGCTATTTAACACTGAAAGAATTTTTTAATTCGGACCAGTAATTCCTGATATTACCCCCTACAACGTCACAAATTCTCAAACTTTACCTTTTTATAATATTAATATAGACTAGCTGACCCGGCCACGCGTTGCTGTGGCTCAGTTATAAAAATTCATAATTGATGTTAATAATATGACCAATAAACATCACTCAACAAACTAACACGCAGCGTAGCTCTCGAAAGGAAAAAAAAAACTGATTTCGAAACATTCTTCATTGGTGCTCCGCTCCTATTGGTTTTAGCGTAATGAGATTAACATATTAATATTCAGAAGCTAGTATGCAATAAATATAATTGCTCTCAACGCACCAGGCGTTCAACTAAATAAACCCTCCAGCTTCATAATATTCGTATAGATATAAAAGTAAACAAAAAACAGTCTACTACCAACTAAATCTTATAGCATTAAAATCTGTGCCTTGGAAAACATTTATCATGCCAGGTATGTCAAATCGATAAAAATAGGTAGGGATCAAATATATTAAATCTAGGTATATCAATATCATAAATATCTATAGGTGATAAGCGTTCACCCGTGCCTTAGCCCTCGTTTCTCTTATCCTTATGCCAGTAGTTTCTCGCTTTTTACGTGAAGAAGTCTCCTAAAAATGTCTATTAATCCATCATCATTTCAAAGTCTTTGAAATTTGAAACATTTTCCAAATTTACAGAATTTTTTAACTTCAGTTTAGTCGTACAATTTCCCGTAAATCTGAATAATAATGCTGGCAACAATAATCGTCATTTGCATAATTATTATAAACCAGTTTAGTTGAATGAACCGAAGGATTTCGCTCGCTCTCATCCACTAAACAAGAATAATTGCATATACAAACAAAAAGAAATAAATAAACATTATATTATATTGCTATGACGTTAACCTTGGCCGTGACTTCGCAGACTGAATAGCCTTGACATATCTTATAAATTTACCGCTGGTATCACCCGCAACAGGAAAATATTTTATGCTGCTAGCTTAATAGTCAGTGTGCGTGCGTGTAATAATCTGTGGTCGTTAGAGATGTATGGTATTATCTGTATAAAATATCGATGTTTAAAATCAATATAATATGTAAATATATTTTATGTTAATTTTATATTTGACAACACATCTTCCATATTATTACTGTCATTGTCGAGTAGATAGTATTAAAAGTGTCTTGCGATAATCAAGATGGTGGCTGACCTTGTTAGAACTTTCCAAGGAGTTTTTGTATCATCTCAGAATTTATGCTCCGTGATATCATTTCACATCCACTTAACTTGTGCACAATAACCTAACTATACGTAAAATACCACTAATATTATAAAATATAGAGAGAAATAACACAAGATTATGGATAATATACAAAAGTCACTACATGAAAGACTAAGAGCCCACCAAAAATTCAGTTCAATATATTACATTTGTAATAACTAATCTCCGTAGTGTCTTTCCAGTTACGGAAGGTATCAATTAGTTAAGTGAAAGGGAAAAATCTCTCAAATACCACATTGAAGTGTCGAATCATAGTATATGATCTTTTTACATACGTATACGAATATAAATAATTATATAAATTGAATAATTATATAAATATATAATTTCACCTCTGTTTCTCAACCCATATTCTCTATTCCTTTTTAGTAGATATTGACGAGCTTTAGAATTATCAAGAAAAAAATTAAAATAGTTGGGAATTTTTTTTAAACTTGAAAATTATTGAATTAGGGTAGAATTTCGATCACTAGGATAAATAAAATTATAGAGATCTGCTGTTGTTCGCAATCATGCAAAAAGTACCTATATGTCAGATTTCGATCAATTTTTGTTTTGATTTACTTAACCATTCGGTTCTTATTTAAAAAATCATATCACAAATAATAACAATATCATTCTTTTAATAGAAGGTTATTAAGGTTTTAAGAAATTATGACTTTATATAAGCACTAGAAAAAGTAAAGAATTTTTGTAGTTAATATTATTGTTTTTATTTTATATTTTTATTTTCACTTACGTCCACATATTATGCTGTTAAGGTAATAGACAACGTAGACCATTAAGAATAAGAAGAAAAAGAGCGTCACTAACTGTTTTGTCTCTGCCCATGCATATATAGAACATCGATTCATGTTTGCCATTCTTATAACTTTCATCTGGTAAATTAAATCAAAGTTACTAAAGAGTAGGTATAGAAATAAAAACCAATCTTCTATATATATAACAAGATTGTAAATGTAACGTGTCTGTATTTATTAGATTTTTGTTGAAAAAAAATGGTTGTTGGGGTCTTGGAATAAGCAATAAAATACATTTCAATCTTTTTAGAAATGTCTGACTGTCTGTTTATTTCAACACGCATCACTGCTAAAGTACTGCGTCTGCAATAAAAATCAGAATCATAAAGCAAATCCTCGAGTAACAATTACTCTTGGTTTTATTAAAATCGGTTCACTATATCAAAAGTTATTGTAATTTTAATGACCAATGTGACTTAAGTACGAGAGAAAAGTAGATAAGTAAATGGACTTATTACATTCAGATGATTTTATTAGTCACTGCGTTTTTACATTAGGTTACACGCGGACGGAGTTGCAGGCACAGCTAATAAAAAATAAACAGAAACAATATAACATATTATGTACACACACTACAATAATGGAACTCACTGGTATCTTCCTCACACTGTATCGATAAGTACAATGAATTCTCCTCGAACTCGGCACATCTCTATAACTGTGATATTTAAAAAAAAGGTCTTGCAATGAAGGTTCATTTACATAAATAATAAAATTCTGTGCAAGTCTATTTAAGAAAACTATAATATTGGATGTTATTTTTCCTTGACTGAATTTTGCCGGCGGGTTTACCTCATTACACTATTATTAACTGCATGCGACTCTGTGTCCGAGTTAATGTACAGGAGTTTTTATCAAAGTATTGGTCGCCACTTGTTTGGGGCATCGCAAAAACATTACAAAGAGGTTGGTGGGTATTAATGAATAAAGAAAAAGAAGTTAAAAAATATATTTAAAAATAAAATGTAGTGAAAGGTCGTTCATATAGACTTAAGAAGTTTTTACTTCAAATATATTATGAGATGTTGGGAAATTGAAACTGTGGTATTATATGGTTTATGTGATTAGATATAAACAGGTTGAAAAACAAAAACAACCTTTTTATCGTGCATTTTTAGCGTTTGGAGTACAATCTCATATTACGTTAAAGAACGATGTTAAATTGGTAAGCATGTTAGGGTCAAGGTGGCAACAGTGGACCACTTTTTTTTTTCAGTGACTCTACACGAGACTGAGGCGTGTTGTGAATATGTAAAAGGATTAATACATAGTGTAACGAATGTACTTCCATAATTCAAATGAGTTTAGTTAAACAAAGATATATAATGGTAGAATAAAAAGTATTGAAAATAAAACTCTTTTTTTTTCTCGAATTGACTACGCTATTGACCTAACTAGGTCTTAACAGCTTCACCGTACTACTAAGGCGAGCGCATAAAGCTCTCAGCCGATTTTATTTTGACAACTAGCTCAAGGGTGCGCGGCACACCTCGGGCTGTTGGGCTGTTGCCTGTTTTATGCAATTTGGAACCTATCTTTTTTTCGAAACCCCTTATGGGATCGCCACCCTCGGGGGAGAGGGTGGATTATATCAGACTAGCACGGACTAAAATCCCACGATGTACGTCTGCCGCTATAGTTGGGGCGACACGAAATCTCAATAGAGTTTATCGTGTCGCCTCAGCGGTTGGTCCAGCGGCAAAACCGCTGTCGCCGGACCCCGTCTTGTTAGGAGACAGCGAGTACACACCGATCGTCTCTTCCGTCCGCGGAACCTGTGCCATTATGAGAAGATGGGCCCCCGACCCATCTTCCCTAGTCCGGTTACGGTGGGAGGAGGCGGACAAACTGCCGCCTCCTCCTGCTGGTCCTCCGTTGGATTCGCGACCTATCTTTTTTTTTTTAACGTGGGTTAATCCCTTATGGATACACCACTCTCTCGGGGGAGAGAGTGAGTTATGTCCGACTCGCACGGACTAAAACCCCACGGTGTAGTTCTGCCGCTATAGTTGGGGCGGCACGAGATCTCTATAGACTTCATCGTGCTGCTCCAGCGGTTGGCCCAGCAGTGAAATCGCCGCCGCCGGACCTCGTCTTGTTAGGAGACAGCCGGGTACACACCGGCCGTCTCCTCCGTCCGCCGGACCTGTGCAATGGGAAGATGGGCCCCCCGACCCATCTTCCCTGGTCCGGTTACAGTGGGAGGAGGCGGTCAAACTGACGCCTCCTCCTGCCCGTCTTCCGTTGGCGGAGACGGCCACTTTGAGGGTCTTCCTCACGGACCCTCTCCGCCGCCTCCTTCTGCGAGACGACCTCCTTGCAGAAGGAGGCCACAACATTCCACACATCCTCGCTACCGAGCATGGCCGCAACTATGCTCGGCAGCGAGAGATTTTGTCCTACCGCCACAGCCAACGTCCGACGCTGCTCCTCCCACGCAGGACACTCAGAAAAAGCGGAGCGCCTCCCGTATGACACCATGCGGCGGACTGTTGAAGGCGTTCCAAGTACACCGCCAATACTCTTTCGCCCTGAGAGGGCGCCTCCGTGGAGACCTGTTTGAGGAGGGTCAGGGCGTCCAACGTGGAACGCCCTGACCGGAAGCCGAACTGCGCGTCCGACACGTTTGGCCCCACTTCCTCAAGATGCCGGACGACCCGGGAGGCAACGATCCTCTCGAGCGCCTTCCCGGTGTCGTCCAGCAAAACTAGGGGCCGGTACGCGGACGCGCAGTCCGTAGGGCGGCCTTCCTTTCCTGTGAGGCATAGCCGCCCCGTCTTCCAGGGCTTCGGGAACTGCCCGACCGCAAGATAGCGGTCAAAAAGCTCCCGAAGCCACCCTCCCAGATGGTCCAACGCTGTGGCTAGCAACTGGCCCGGGACCCCGTCGGGGCCGGGTGCTTGCGCCCGGTGGCACGGAGGCGCTCAATTGCCCTCCCCATCTCCTCCTCCGTAACCGGGGGAGGGATGACCGGCGCCTCCTCTGCTACCTGAACAGGAGGCATGGGAGAAGGGAGGAGCTCCGGAGCCATCTCCGGCTGGAGAGTCTCCGTTGCCGGGGGCGTCTGGCCACGGAATTTCTTCCGGGCCACCTTGTACGGGTGCCCTCACGGATCCCTCTCCAGCTCCTGGAGCAACCCCTCCCATGCCTGCTCTTTCGCCCGGCTGATGGCGACCTGCAGCGTCTTCCTGCAGGTTCTGTAGTCGCCATACAGCCGGGCCTCCTTCTCGGGGTCCCTATTGGTCCGCCGCCGGTGGCTGCACCCGTACAGCCGCCGGGTTCGCGACCTATCTGAGCTAATCTAATCTACATATTCATACTTATATGAGTTATTGTAACATATATGTGTACCAAGCATACATACTTCAATAACTCTTATATGTATTTTGTGTCGGATAAATTTCTGAACTATTTCAGTTCGATAAGGGAAAAAAACTTATATCAGTTTTTTTAATGAAAGTATTTACACTTTCCTCACACTCAAGCCATTTTTATTATTGTTCAAAGCAGTTTTCATATCATCAGCTCATATGTATCTGAAAATTATAATATATATTATTTTCTAGGGGTCGCCATTTTAGATTTAATCTATGGTGACCCACCTGTCCGTTTGCCTCCTATGATATAATAAAAAATTAAGAGATCTCTCGAAGGAATAAAGAGTTTAACTTATATACGGTCACGTACATTGTATGTCACCCTACTAATTATGCGAGGGCACATCCGAATTAAAATTATATTTATTAAATACAGCACAGCAATATCACTGTAACAAATAAAATAGTTGTGACCTAATACGCAACCTTATTCCCACAAACGGGCACCCCAAGAACATAATATGTAAGGCAAAGTCTTGCTCCTTACGCCAACAACTTAATAGGAATAATATTTACTTATTCAAAATTACATATAAAATAATAAATTATATAAAAAAAGTAAAAATAATGAGACAATATAACTTTCTTATTATTTGCTGCGTAAATCGTACTACGCTGCGTACCAAGTCATAAACGATTCCTTTACGATGTTGTATACAAAGTGCTCATCCTTGAAGGGATTGAACCTGCGACCTTCAGAATCAATAGACTGTAAACAGGAAACTTCGAGCACTAACACGAAGTAGGTAATTGGGAAAATAGTGCGCAAATTATATGCTAGACGATTACTCATACATTTCTAAGAAGCCGTACTACAGTCGACCTACTCGCGATGTCTTTTATGGAGTGTAACTAATGACTTATTCTTGGTACTGGATACAACATTACAGTTAGTGTTGCCTGCCGCACGTTGAAAGCGGGTACGTTACGTATTTTCAAAACTTATATAAATAAATAAAAATGGATTGCGAAATGTATGTCGTTTCCGTGTCAAAATATGGAATAACGGCAGCGAACGATCAGTACGCCTTCGACTGTTCAAACAAAGTGTAACGCTCGTGTAACCAGATATCACGCTGTCGTGGTCTAGCGGTAAATTTCACTTCTGTACACTCGTAGCGAGCTCCTCGGCAGCGGCTCAAGCCTAAGTTCAATTTCCCGGCGTGTAGCCTTCGAACACGCTGCTAGCGCAATACAGTGACAAGGGCCATTCAGGTATTACGTAAGCAGATTTTTTGTAATTTCTGGCCGCCCCCTCCCCCTTGTCAATAAAAGTAAGCAATGTTCTTAACTCTCCCTCCCATAATTGCGTAAACATTTATATAAGTACTAGCGGCCCGCTCCGGCTTCGTACGGGTATAAAATATATAGCGTCATTCACTGAAAGAATGATTAAAATCAATCCAGTAGTTTTGATTTATTCATTACTGCCCGTGGCCCGCCTGCGTTTCTTGCAATATAAGCGGAAAAAATGTTATTATTTACAACATCACATTAGAAACCTCAAAAATAACAGTATTTCTCCACTATTTAATGGATGTTATTATAGATATAAACCTTCCTCTTCAATCACGCTATCTATTAAAAAAAACCGCATCAAAATCCGTTGCGTTGTTTTAAAGATTTAAGCATACATAGGGATATAGGGACAGAGAAAGCGACTTTATTTTATACTATGTAATGATATTCAAATCTGTTCTAATTCAGTAAATAAATATTGCTGACGTAATCACCATTCAGAACCCCCAACCCCATGTCATCAAAAATAAGCAAATGAAGGACCCCTCCTCCCCCATCAGTGCTTACATAATACTTGATGACCCCACACTGAAAATTTTCACTCATTAGCTCAACAACACAACACAGATCACCCCCACAAAACGTTTTTTTATGTATGACCACGCATAACTTTTTACAAACCAGTCCGATTAAAAAAAACTTCTTTTATTGGAAAGCGTATTCCCGGAAATTGGTCCTATATATAATTGGGAAATAAATTCCAACCTTAAGGGTATGAAAACAGGGAATGATAGATTGTTCACTCACTGATTATATATATTACCACGCATAACTTTTGACAGAATAATCCGACTTTAATAATTATTTTTTGATTGGAAAGTGTATAAACTCGAAGTTGGTCTCATATAAAGTTGACAAAAAAACCAACCCCAAGGGCAGGAAAACAGGGGAATCATCATCGTTCAGTTTCTGAGTTGTGTATTATATAAAAGTAATCAAAAATTTAGCATGTAGTAATTAGTGGATTATAGCCGCAAAAAAATATGAAATTAAAACTTTTTAACAAAAAAATTAAACCGCTGAACAAATTGGAACGCAAAAAATAAAAAAACCTATTTTATTAACCTTAATAACTAAGTTCTTAAACTAATGTAAGTATATCTAAGTAATTTTGAGTCGGCGCTAAATTTCCAATATATTCCCAAAAATGCGCTCTCGCAGCGACGTGTGCCCTCACTTGTCTGTCCGTTCGGGTTGCTGTCACGCTGACTTCGTAAACGCTCGGCATTTTCCCGGGAAGTGATCTGTCACGCTGCGCTGCCGTCACGCATCACGCTTTACGTAATAAATTAATTTGCTAGTTTCGCACCGACTTAAAAATACTTAGGTATACTTACATTAGTTTAATAAACTTAGTTATTAAGATTAATAAAAAAAGGTTTATTATTTTTTGCTCTACACTTTTTCCAACGGTTTAGTTGTTTTGTTAAAAAGTTTTTTAGGATTGTCTGTCTGTCTGTTTGTCTGGATACGCATCACTGCTAAAGTACTCCGTTCGTGATAAAATCAGAAAGCATAACTTCGAGTAACATTTACTCTTGGTTTCATTACAATCGGTTCACTCTATCAAAAGTTATTGTAATTTTAATAACGATGCAACTTAAGTACGAGGGAAAAGTACATAAGTAAGTGGACTTAATACATTCAAATGATTTTATTAGTCACTGGTTTTTTACATTAGGTTCCACACGGACGGAGTCGCAGGCACAGCTAGTACAAAATATAATTGTAATTTTCACACTTTTAAAACTTAGCTATGATTTCATTTCCTCTTAATTTCACATCGAAAAGTGGCAACACTGTTCACAATTGTTTTCCACGGACACTCAACTGAAAGTCAAAAGATAAGAAACTGTGTTTATTTAACATCACGTCCACACACGGCAATTTAAACACGCGATGTTTGCACCCTACATTCTGAAAACAAAATTCATAGTTCTCACCGCTCTTAACAGAAAACGCGGGCAAATTTATTTCATACAGACGTACCATCTGTTTTATTCTTGGACTAGCTTCTGCCCGCGAGTTCGTCCGCGTGGAATAGTTACTTTGGGCTAACTAACACGCAGCGGAAGCTCTCAAAAGGAAAAAAAAACCCCCGACTTTAAAACATTCTTCATTGGTGCTCCGCTCCTATTCATCTGAGCGTGATGATATATAGCCTATAATAATCTTCCTCGATAAATGATCTATCTAACACTGAGAGAATTTTTAAATCGGACCCGTACTTCTTGAGATTATCGCGTTCAACCAAACAAACCCTCCAGCGTTATAATATTACTAGCCGACCCATGCCCACTTCGTTTGGCGGTAATAGGCATTATCAAGCTACAACTTTTCTCTAGAACTCAGTCATATATATCTCATAATTAAGGCAGCGTTCGTAAGAAAGGTTTTCGTTCGACCATTTTTCTCCGACTCCCCAGATATTACCCCCTACAACCTCACAAACTTTACCTCTTTATAATATTAGTATAGATTATAGATAATATAATTAGTTAATAGCTTTTACTCGCGACTTCGTACGCGTGGAATAGTTATTTTGGTCTAAGACGCAGCGGAAGCTCTCAAAAGGGAAAAAAGCCCCGATTTTAAAACATTTTTCATTGTTGCTCCGCTCCTATTACCCTTAGCGTGATGATATATAGCCTATAACCATTCTCGATGAATGAGCTATATAACACTGAAATAATTATTCAAATCGGACCAGTAGTTCCTGAGATTACCCCTTACAACGCCACAACGTCACAAACTCACAAACTTTACCTCTTTATGATATTAGTATAGACTATAGATTACTACTCTTATCTCGTACTTATTCAAATTACAATAACTTTAGATAGAGTGAACCGATTTTAATGAAACAAACACTAAGTTACACTCGAAGATATGCTATATACTTTTCTTGATGAGTATTTATTATGAACCCAGTACTTTAGCAGTGTTCCGTGGTCAACAAACAGACATTTCTAAAAACGATTGAAATGTATTACATTACTTATTCCTAGACTTCTGCAACAATTTTTTTTACGAAAATCTTAAAAGTACAGACACGTTACATTTACTTTCTTATTATATTACTAGCTGTGCTCGCGACTCCGTCCGCGTGTTGCCTTATGTAAAAAACACTGATCAATAAAGTATAATTGTATAATTAGGTAATTATAATTAAAATGTATAATTAGGTCCATTTATTTATCTACTTTTCTCTCGTACTTACGCCTCGTGGTCATTCAAATGACAATAACTTTTGATAGAGTGGACCGATTTTAATGAAACAAAGACAAAGTTATTCTCCAAGATTTGCTTTATGATTTTTTATAGTGAACCCAGTACTTTAGTAGTGATGCGTGTTCATACAAACAGACAGACATTTCTAAAAATGATTGAAATATATTTTGTTACTTATTCCTAAACACCTGCAACAATTTTTTTTACGAAAATCGAAAAAGTAGAGACACGTTAGATTTACATTCTTATTATATGTATAGAAGAAGAAGTGATTTGATTCAAGTAAAATGATTATTTAACGCATCACTGCTTAAATACGGTGCGCCTGACAAAACCTCTTTAAGAAAATCATGAAGCATATCTTCGAGTAACATTTAGTCTTTGTTTCATTAAAATCGGTTTGGTCTGTCAAAAGTTATTGTAAATAATGACTCAACACTTTGTTTATTTTCTTCAAGTAAATACCTACGTTTGAGCTTATCACGTGTTTTACAATGTAGTGATATTCTTTTGCATTACGCAATTAAGAGACATTGGTGAAGGTGAGAATGTAGCGGTGTTCGGCTTGCGACGATATATCGATAATATAGACAGGAAAACATCGATATTTATATTTACGATAAAACGGAACGATACGGTAATTTCATTCAGATATACACGTACGCATTTGTGAATCATGCAATCTCGATTGTATGATTCACAAATGAATATATGTATGAATAGCTAGAATAGTTTAGCTAGGTCAGACGCGAATTTCTCAGGTAACAGCCCAAGCCGAGGTGTGCCGAGCACCCTTGTGTATGTTACCTAAAAACCAAATCGGCTGAGTGCCTTAAGCGCTCGCCTTAGTAGTCCGGTGAAGCTGTAAAGACCTTGCCAGGTCAATAGCATAGTCAGTTCGAAAAAAAAAAAAAAAAACGATACGGTAATATCGATATAGTAAAATAGAAAAGAAACATAAAGATGTGTCTACAATTAGTCCGGTGAAGCTGTAAAGACCTTGCGGGGTGAATAGGATAGTCAGTTCGAAAAAAAAAAGTACCTACAATATTATTATTATTCCAAAAACGGAGCTATGCAGGCCTTAGTCCTGTATCACTGCGATCAATATTGAGCTATTGTGATCACCCCATATTACTAAAGCTCCCTGCCTAGTCCCATAGTCTTTAAGAACTGCAGGACTTTTTTGGATGAGAGCATCTGTACCTCATCCGGGAGTAGCACATGCTTCCCTTGAATTCGGTTTCGTGTAGGCTTCAATGGATTGGGGATTTCATCCACACTGTCACAAAATCTACACTCTCTTGTGCCCTGGACACCGATGTTGTACAAATGCTTTTTAAGACAACAGTATCCAGTGAGCGCTCTCACTAAAACTTGTAATTGATTCCTACCGAGTAACAGGGCCTCTCCAGCATATCGTTGGTTGAATGCCCTGATGAGTTCTTTGGAATGTTTTTGTCCTGGCAAGTTATGCCACAATCTTTTGGGTTCTTGGCTGTAATGGTTTCTAAGGGTCAAATGTGATAGGCTTTTGGGTATTCTACATGGTTCAAGTGTCTACAATAACCGATAACTTACAATATGGCCTTACAACATTAATAATGGCCGTTTTTAAGGATTATTGGACTTCCACGGTAATATGTTGTGAGATTTGTCTCGATTCCCTCTCCCACCTCCCCTTAATCTCACATCTCACTTTCAAAATATGTATTTTGAGTACAATTTGGATTTATTCAGAAAAACACAGCTTGCTTTATTACTTTTTCACTATTTTTACATATAATTCTAATTACATTTCGACATAACTTTACATCTATTCATGGCTTTTAACATATACAAGAATTGTGTCAGATTTCGGCATATTTTAGCCTAGAAACATGTTTTACTTTAATCTAATTTTCACGAGTTTTATCCTATTTTTGCCCTAAAAAAATTTCGTAATGTTGCTCAGAGATCTCAGTGTCGGTTTCAGTGAGTATACTTCACTCAATGCGTAGGCTACATTTATCGGCTTCCTGAGTATGCAGTTGAGCTGCTGGTCTATACTGACTACGGCTGTTGGTCTACAGTAGTCATCAATAGATATTCGTAGGTTTATAACAATCATAGATTACCTATCTAAGTGAGCTATAGTCAAGAACGCTCTGGTGCATTTTTTAGAGAACATTTTTTTGAAGATCTACTTTTTTTACATTTTTCTCACTCAAATAATTTATATGTGACTTTCGCTAACGTTGTCAGAATAAATATTTATAAAAGAACTTACTGTTTTTGGCGGGATCTTGGTCTGTCATGTAGTGGATTTTATTTTTTATTCATAATCTTGTGTTACTTAACTCTGTATTGTGTAAAATTGGTGGTGTTTTATGTGATATAGTTTGTTTATTGTGCATAAGTGAAGTGAATGGAAAATAATGCCACGGACCATAAATTCTGACTTACCACAAAAACTCCCTGGAAAGTTCTAACAAAGTGGCCACCATCTTGTTAGTTCATTGAAATTATATCAAGAAACTTGTAATATCGATACTCACTTGACAATGACAGTAATGGTCTACTAGAAGACTGGTTGCCGAAAAGGGAATAGAAGAACTTGTAATACTATTAACTACTCGACAATGGCAGTAATAATCTAAAAGATTGGTTGCCAAAAATAAAGTTTAAAAAAAAAAGAACTTACTGTAAGTAAATCAGTCTTTTGTATCAATTTTTTTTTATGTAATATAGATCAGAATAATATTTATCGAGGCTTACAGACGCAGCGGTGATATGTCGAGCAATAATTTTTATGGTCTTTTACCTCAATAAAAAAATATAGTCGGTGCCACTCTGTTGTCAACCAAACGTGTTTTATCAAAGCCCTGAGCGACTGTCACGCGGTTTTAAAACAGATTATAGACCTCTAAATTTTTTTTACCGCTCTGAACGTAGCTGTAAGTTCGGGCTTGCGTATAATAATTGCGAATAAGATCTTAGTTTGTTATGCAGGAAATTTTATAATTTATTCATAATATTGTGTTATTTGACTCTATATTTTGTAATATTGGTAGTGTGTTACGTAATATAGTTTGGTTATTGTACATAAGTGAGGTGGCCCGGAAATAATACCACGGAGAATGGATTCTGACTTGCCACAAAAACTCCCAGGAAAGTTCTATCAAAACGGACACCATCTTACGAGTTCATAGAAAGTTGT
This sequence comes from Antheraea yamamai, assembly GCA_036509395.1. Classification (NCBI taxonomy): domain Eukaryota; kingdom Metazoa; phylum Arthropoda; class Insecta; order Lepidoptera; family Saturniidae; genus Antheraea; species Antheraea yamamai. Next base: position 1,977,151 of record AP028454.1, read on the forward strand.
ACCTAAAATAATTACCTACTCGACAATGGCAGTAATAATCTACTAGACGATTGGTTGCCAAAACTATAATAAAAATACTATCGTCCCAAATGTCATTAACCATGCCATATATATAAATTTGATATTGTAGTGTAATTTCGTGCGTGTGTTTAAAATTTTCTACATGTGTTTGTGTATACATCTCTTGTTAAAAAATCAGCGCTACAACGCTTACACTTGCAAACCGGTAGTCTTTCGCTGAGACAAATACCATTTTGACTGCATGCAACTTTTAGTTATTATCTCTTGTGTTATTTTGTGTATATACATCATTGATAAATATATATATATATACTAGCGGACCGGGCGGACGTTGTCCTGCCTTGAAAACAAAAAAAAATCCTAAAAGTCGATCGCAGCGCCACCTGCCGGGTCCAATTGTGAATCTAAACCATTCTCGAATCTCCACGAACACACACAAAAAATTTCATCAAAATCGGTCCAGTCGTTTAGGAGGAGTTCAGTCACATACACACGCACACAAGAAATATATAAGTATATTAAGATATATATATATATATTTTTATTGTAGCTCGGCAAAGTGACTGTACTGTGCCTGATGGTAAGCACAGTACAATCCAAAAACAATGGCGACCACCGAAAGACATACTATCCATCGCCGGTCGCCGCTGTCATGCCGGCCTGAAAGCGACCCAGTCAGGGACAGCGCCCCCCCTCCCGGTTGCTGGATATACACCGGCTGATCCCGGAACGCGACACGCCCAAACGTGCCACTATAGCGGGTGTTCTACCTGGTGTACGGTGGTCGCGATCCAGTCGGGTACAGACACCATACCACCCCGCTATATATATACATATATATAAACCCCATATGTACAGTCTCGAAAAGTAACGCTCAAAACTGCCCCCAAAAACTCACCGATATACCTAAATAAGTAACCTTACAAGAATTACATAAAGTTGTTTTTACAAAGCAGTGTACAAAAAGTCCAAAAACGCTAGTGACGAGACACTATTTGAAATGAGCTAAGAATTCTTAATTATGCACTCGTTCTATGCGGACGGGTTTGACACGTTGACTGAACATCTTGCGTTTTTATACATAAGTGATATACATGTAAATATTCGTTGCATGTGTTGAATAAATGTTTTTTTTATCGTCGATGTTTTAACACTTCCTATAGCATCGATATTTTTAGAAACTTGGTACGTCACTAGTTAAGGTGACGAAAATCTTCCAATTAGTGCTTTTAGCTATTCCTTTTATGTCAGAATAAAGAACACTAATAGAATCTATTAACGCTTCTCTAATAAATAGTATTATCTGTTTATTTTCATTAAAATAATTTATTACAGTCCTTATCTGCATTGTTTATTACCTACCTACATATTTATACATATAATAAGAATGTAAATGTAACGTGTCTGTCTTTCTAGATTTTTGTAAAAAAAATTGTTACAGGTGTCTTGGAATAAGTAATAAAATACATTTATTGTCACTACATATTACAAACAAAGTCCTCTGTCACGTCTGCTGTCTGTTTACGACAGACTCAAACACTAATGAACGGATTTTTATGCGGTTTTCACCAGTAGATAAAGTGATTTATAAGGAAGTTTTAGGTATATAAGTTGTCAAGCTTTCTTTTGTTATTATCGGAGTGGGATAACGTCCGCCGGGCCCGCTAGTATAAAATATATAATATAAACATTTATAATAATATCCATTGAGATCGGAAAAGAGGTCCTCGATCGGAATCTATACGGGGACTCTACCGAGGATAACTCGTAGAAGTCGTTCATCCTCGAGCGCGTGGGTGAAATACCAGAACTTCTCTTCCCTAAGGAAGGAAGTTAATCAGTTGTGATCGTCGATGGTAGGGTTCCTAGGACACAATCAAATAAAACTATAAATTTAGCGCCATCTGTTGTCGTGAAAAATCATATTTTTGCCATTATAAAGTAATACTAAGAGTAAGCTTAGCAATCCAGTATGGCTCAAACACAATTATTATATGGCTAATATATCGTTTTTACAGTTTCAAATTAGTGTTAGAGTTCAGAGAGCGTGTTGTTACACGGAAGTGTTATTAAAATTAATACATAATATTATTCTATGACAGATACAGGAGCAAAGGAAGACCGAAAATGGTATGGATGGGTTATGTGAAGAATGATATATGTATAGAAGCTGTGAATACTGAGATGACATCTGACAGGGGAGAGTGGAAAAGGAAAACATGTTATACCGACCCTATTTAGGTGAGATAAGGGTAAGAAGACGATGATGCTTATACCAGGTGACTGTTTAAAGTTCAACATCCCTCAATCCTTTGGTAGTTCATGGTCACATTTCATTACATAGTATAAAACAAAGTCCCCTACCGCGTCTGTCTGTCTGTCTGTTCGCGATAAACTCAAAAACTACGGAACGGATTTTCATGCGGTTTTCACCGGTGGATAGAGTGATTGACGAGGAACATTTTAGTATATTAATTGTCAAGGATTTTTTCATAATCAGAGCGAGACAACGTCTGCCGGGCCCGCTAGTAACATATAAAATAATAATATCAAAACAAATACTAATAAACAACAAAGAGAACTTTAGTTAAAGATTGTTCTAACACTTTTACAAGTCCATACTTTTACATACGATACTTTTAAACGTAAAAAAGTCATATCTAGGTTCAATGAACAACACTAAAGGGGCGCTTTTCGAGTTTAACCATTACGTAACTGCTTATCATCGAAATATCGCGCTGTCGAACAAAGAAAAGTGGGGAACGGGTTGAGGAGCGACACGCAGGCGGGATTGCGCGGCACGGTGTGATACATTGCTTTCCTTATATTACACCAGTTCGTTTTTGCTTAAATCATCTGATGTTTAGTGTATATCAGTTTTGTTTTTCTCTGGATAATTAGGTCAAATCTTATGCACCTATTGTTTTTATTGATTTTAGAACGAGAATGAATTAATGATTATCCTATAAAATTATCGCTGGCGACTAACCAGGTCGCGCTGTATAATTGATAGATGGCACTAAATTAACTATGTAAATAGTTTTAAACATTCTAAAGAAATTAACCTCGAACATTGATGATAAAATTACCATGTGCGAAGTAATTTTTAGGTCTTTTTTATGTTCGTTTAATACTTTCAGGAATTTGGCCTCGGTACGTTGACGTATATAAAGTAAATTAAGGCAATAGGGGAATGTATTATACGGATTTCACTATTGTTTTTGTAGTTGTTAAGTTACATATGTGTAATATTTGGAATAAACTTATTATCTACTAGCTAACCCGTGCCAACTTCGTTGGGCGATAATACGCATTATGAAGCTCTATAACTGTCCTTTAGAACTCAATCATATATCTCTCATCGTTAAGGCAGCGTTCGTAAGAAAAGTTTTCGTTTGACCGTTTTTTCTCCGACGTACTTTGCAAATCCGACTACCACAAAAAAGTATTTTCATTTTTCGGGTTAGTATATAGCCTATGCCACTCACAGATAACGTGGCTTTCTACTGGTAAAAGAATTCCAAAGAATTCCAAATCGCTGTAGTAGATCCAGATATTACCCCCCAAACAACCTCACAAACTGTACCTCTTTATAATATTACTAGCCTCTGCCCGCGACTTCGTTCGCGTGGAATAGTTACTTTGGGGTAACGCTAACATGCAGCGGAAGCTCTCAAGAGGAAAAGATACCCGATTTTGAAACATTCTTCATTGGTGCTCCGCTTCTATTGGCCTTAGCGCGATGATATATATATAGTCTATAAATTTCCTCGATAAATGAGCTATATAACACTGAAAGAATTTTTCAAATCGGACCCGTAGTTCCTGATATTACCCCCTACAACGTCACAAATTCACAAACTTTACCTCTTTATAATATTAATATAGACTAGCTGACCCGGCCACGCGTTGCTGTGGCTCAGTTATAAAAATTCATAATTGATGTTAATAATATGACCAATAAACATCACTCAACGAACTAACACGCAGCGGAAGCTCTCAAAAGGAAAAAAAACTGATTTCGAAACATTCTTCATTGGTGCTCCGCTCCTATTGGTTTTAGCGTAATGAGATTAACATATTAATATTCAGAAGCTAGTATGCAATAAATATGCATTGCTCTCAACGTGTTTTCGATTCGGTGCATTGGGTGAAACTTGAAATTCTCTATTGAACAGCTAGACTCTTAATGTTAAATTTTCTGGAAAATATCGGTTAATATCTTAAATTATGTTACTTTGTTATCCTTTCGATTGATTGTATTACGATTGATTGTATTTTCTTAATTTTGCTAATAAGCTTTGACTTTTGGATTGTATTGCGTTGCTGTTTTTTTTTTTTTTTTTTGCCTTTTGCTGACTTTATTTATTCTTGCCTAACACATAGGTTTCTGTTGTAGTAGTCAGCGTGTCACTTGACACGTAGGCCTCTTCCAGCTGTTTCCAACTTTTTCTATCATTAGCTTTTCTTTGCCAGACCGAACCAACCGTTGCTGTTTAGTTAACGATAAAGGTATAATAGTAAAGGAGGTGGTAGAGGCACGCTGAAGCTATTACTGGTTTCAGCATGAATGTGTCGGCTCGCCCGTGGTACTACCACCCGACACACAGAAACACCCACCTCAACTAACAGTGCACGCATTGTTGCGTTTCGTTGTAGGTGGTAAAGGCACGCTGAAGCTATTACTGGTTTCAGCATGAATGTGTCGGCTCGCCCGCGGTACTACCACCCGACACACAGAAACACCCACCTCAACTAACAGTGCACGCATTGTTGCGTTTCGTTGTAGGTGATAGAGGCACGCTGAAGCTATTACTGGTTTCAGCACGAATGTGTCGGTTCGCCCGCGGTACTACCACCCGACACACAGAAACACCCACCTCAACTAACAGTGCACGCATTGTTGCGTTTCGTTGTAGGTGGTAGAGGCACGCTGAAGCTATTACTGGTTTCAGCATGAATGTGTCGACTCGCCCGCGGTACTACCACCCGACACACAGAAACACCCACCTCAACTAACGGTGCACGCATTGTTGCGTTTCGTTGTAGGTGGTAGAGGCACGCTGAAGCTATTACTGGTTTCAGCATGAATGTGTCGGCTCGCCCGCGGTACTACCACCCGACACACAGAAACACCCACCTCAACTAACAGTGCACGCATTGTTGCGTTTCGTTGTAGGTGGTAGAGGCACGCTGAAGCTATTACTGGTTTCAGCATGAATGTGTCGGCTCGCCCGCGGTACTACCACCCGACACACAGAAACACCCACCTCAACTAACAGTGCACGCATTGTTGCGTTTCATTCGGTCAGTGAGAGCGCCGGAGGCCCATCTCCTCCTCCCCCCTCCCCCTTCCCCCACCCCTCCCTCAACTCAAACACAGGCTGGCAACGCACTTACAACTCCCCTGGTGTTGCTAGTGTCTATGGACGGCGGTGATCACTTACCATCAGGTGACCCGTCTGTTCGTTTGCCTCCTATAATTTAAAAAAAGAGATGGCTGTTTCCGAGATGAATTTAAATGTCAGTAAAACGATTCGGTGCGCTTCCCAATGACTCTGAAGTAAACAACAAGGTGGTGCTGTTCAAACTAACTTTATTTACACGTACCCACTTACATGTATACACATATTTAACTACCACGTGAACCTTTTATTGAACATAAGAAAACTATAACTATAAGCGAAAATAAGTATTACAATAATTTAGAAACGTTATTAGAATTTTATAAACCAACGAACAACCAACAAATATAAAAGTAATTTAACTACAATATAAGAATAACAGTTATTATAAAAGCACAAAAGTAAACATATATATTCAATGTGCTTTCTCTATTTTACAGGCATTTTTTTATTTCATAGGAGGCAAACAAACAGGCGGGTCACCTGATGTTAAGTGATCACCGCCGTCCATAGACACTAGCAACACCAGGGGAGTCGCAAGTGCGTTGCCAGCCTGTGTTTGGGGGAAGGGGGAGGGGAGGTGGACCTCCGACGCTCTCACTGACCGAACGAAACGCAACAATGCAAGCACTGTTACTTCACGTCGGTGTTTCTGTGGGTCGGGTGGTACTACACCGGGCGAGCCGACCTATTCATCCTGAAACCAGTTATAGCTTTAGCGTGGCTCTACCACCTCTGAACCTGATATCACCTGATATTAAGTGATCACCGCCGTCCATAATCACTAGCAACACCAGGGGAGTCGCAAGTGCGTTGCCAGCCTGTGTTTGGAGGGAAAGGGACGTGGGCTTCCTATGCTCTAACTGACCGAACGAAACGCAACAATGCAAGCACCGTTAGTTCACGTCGGTGTTTCTGTGTGTCGGGTGGTAGTACCGCGGGCGAGCCGACACATTCATCCTGAAACCAGTAATATTTAGCTTCGGCGTGTCTCTACTACCTACAAAACTTTATCTCCTGCTAAAAATACCGCTCAACGCACCTAAGATGTTTTCACTTCAATAATAATAATAATTAATAATTCAATAATTTTGCGGGGTGGTAGGGTGTCTGTACCCGACTGGATCGCGACCACCGTACACCAGGTGGAACACCCGCTATAGTGGCACCGTTTGGGCGTGTCGCGTTCCGGGATCAGCCGGTGTATATCCAGCAACCGGGGGGGGAGCTGTCCCTGACTGGGTCGCTTTCAGGCCGGCATGACAGCGGCGACCGGCGATGGATAGTATGTCTTTCGGTGGTCGCCATTGTTTTTGGATTGTACTGTGCTTACCATCAGGCACAGTACAGTCACTTTGCCGAGCTACAATAAAAAAAATAAATAATAATGAACAAAATCAGTTGAAAACAGAAGAAATAGGTATTTTATCTTCGTCTATTCCTATATAGTAGATAATAACACAAAAATATTACAAACATAGAGTATAGAGGTCAGTTTAGATAACCTTTCGAGTATATTATTAGTTGGGTAAAAACCTATTTCCTAAAAAAACCCGCGTACGATAAAACGTGATGTCACAATTTATCTGTTCTTAATTATTTAATTTGCAATATTTATGATGGCAATTAAAAATCTTGGAATATATAATTACAAATTAACATATCTAAGTTAATATTATGAGATTCGAGCGTTTATTATTTTGTTTGCCTGTATCTATATATTCTATACATATAATAAGAATGTAAATCTAACGTGTTTTTACTTTTTAGATTTTTGTGAAAAAAATTGTTACAGGTGTCTAGGAATAAGTAATAGAATACATTTCAATCATTTTTAGAAATGTTGTCTATTTGTCTGTTTGTATAAACACTCATCACTGCTAAAGTACTGAGTTCAGAATAAATTCCACCTCAGCAATCATAAAGCATATCCTCGAGAGTAACTTAGTCTTTGTTTCATTAAAATCGGTCCACTCTATCAAAAGTTATTATAATTTGAATGACGGCTCGAGTTAAGTACGAGAGAAGAGTAGTAATCTATACTAATATTATAAAACTGGAGGGTTTGTTTGTTTGGTTGAACGCGCTAATCTCAGAAACTACTGGTCCGATTTTAAAAATTCTTTCAGTGTTAGATAGCTCATTTATCGAGAGAGACTATATACCATTACACTAGACCAATAGGAGCGGAGCACCAATAAAGAATGTTTCAAAATCGGTGTTTTTTTTCCCCTTTGACAGTTTCCGCTGCGTGTTAGCGTTATCCCAAAGTAACTATTCCACGCGGGCGAAGTCGCGGGCAGAGGCTAGTGTATAAATAATATCTAAGAGACAGTAAACGAAAAACTGTTTTTTGCATTGTGTTCCATGCGGACGAAGTCGTAGGCACAGCTAGTCTTTAACCCTAGAAAGATAACCTACGTCGCAGAGACGCCTGCGCTGGAAATATGTTCCTGTATTTTTTTGTCCTTCGCGTGTTTTTCCACGTCCTTCTCAGTTAACTCAGTCGTCGGTTTGCCCTTTCACATGACGACTGTTTCCATGCTGTAAGTACTATAGTTTTATTTATATGACGAGTCTGTGCGCTCGCGAGGCGTATGGTTATCTTTTGTGAAACTTTTGAGTTAGTTAATGTTGCAGTTGTAACGATTCAAAGCTTATTTGTAAATGTTTTTTATTTGTTTTTAGGAACGATATATTATGTATGCATTATAGAACATAGGAAAACGTTGGTCGAAAATGAAATATGCGCTTTATGCGTTGTATAGCTATGGTATCGTACAAACCGATGCCCGTCAAGATGGTTTGTTTATTATCGTCGTGTGATGAGGAAGGTGTCCTAAATCCAGTAACTGGTAAGCTTAAAATAATTATGTATTATAATCTAGCCAAAGGAGACGTGGACATTTTCGGCAAAATGTGTTTTTCGATGTTGTATTCAAGGTAAACGAATATGTGGCCAATGACTATGTTTTATGGCATACTGAATATAAGTTTTATCAACTCTTATGTGACACACTACCACAATGTCATGTCAAAATATGAAAAGCCTTTGAATAGAAGAGGATACATGAATAAACTCAGTACACAACTAGCTACGCCATGAGTGATAGAGAAACTAGAGACTTCTACTTTGCCGAGACATGTTTTGAGTATCTTCGAAAATATTGTTCCAGAACGCTCTGCACAGGGTCGTACAAAACATAGAAGAAGAACCATCACGGCATCGATATAATAAATAAAATAATGTCAACCTGTACTAAGTGCAAAGAACTTTTTGCAGCGGCAAAAATTACGTTTGCCATGAGTACATTTTTAATTTTTTTTTTTTTATGACAGATATTTCTTAGACTGATTATATTATAGTTAAACATCTTAAAAGAAAAAACTCTTATTTTCATAAGATTAGATTTCATTTTTTATAAGTGATTTTGTTCCTGAAGCATAAGGCTGTTCATGTTCGTTATTTTTTCGTAGAGGTCTACTCATTTGATTTTAAATTATTTGAAATAAACAAATTAAAGTACTTATAAATGTATTTTATTTTCACTGTTTTAAATATATTTTTTAACATAATAACATAGATTATAAATATTTTTTAGTTAATCAATTAAAAACACGTATTATAAAAGAGTGCGCCTTTGAAGCGTATGGTTATCTTTAACGTATGTCGTGGAATGGTTATCTTTCTAGGGTTATTAATATTGGGTTTTAATGTCAAAAGGATATTATAAAATGTATCAATGTGTGAATGAAGGTTAGCAAAATTAAAATCAAAAATAAATACTTTATTCGAGTTTTTCGCGGGATCTTGGAATGTCTTGTAGTAGATTTTATTTTATATTCATTTGATTGTGTTGTTTGACTCTATATTATGTAATATTGGTGGTATTTTACGTAATATAGTTCGGTTATTGTGCACAAGTGAAGTGTATGAGAAATCATACCACGGAGTATGGATAATGACTTGCCACAAATAGCTCCATGGAAAGTTCAAATCCACAACGGGGATATGAATGGAAAAATAAATATTAATTTTACATCAGCAAACCCACAGTTATAAGCAAGTCTCACTTTGAAGGTAATAATCATTACATAGTATAAAACAAAGTCCCCTACCGCGTCTGTCTGTCTGTCTGTTCGCGATAAACTCAAAAACTACTGAACGGATTTTCGAGCGGTTTTCACCAGTGGATAGAGTGATTCATGAGAAAGGTTTTAGTATATAATTTGTCAAGGATTTTTTTGTAGTCACGGCGGAACAACGTCTGCCGGGCCCGCTAGTTATTATACATTTTACACTAATTTTTTATGCAAACGTAATTATAAAGTTAGTAAATTAGTTTTTCAAATTGAGGAAAATGAGCAAGAGTTTTCTTGATAACGCATAGGGGTCGACCGTGGGGTAGCCCCTACAAAAAATTCTTACCTATTACGACAGACTCTTGTCTCTCGCATAAATTTATTGAAACTCAGACCGGGTATTATGAAGGTAAACGGTTATATAGTCGACCGTTGAACGTGTTTTCAGTAACCTCTGGTAATAAGATACTAAAGATACACAATAGATGCTACTGGAGTTAGATTTTGATAACTTTTTATTATTTTTACCGCTCAGCCCAAAGTGACTATTCCACGCGGACGAAGTCACGGGCAGAAGCTAGTTAATACATAAAAAGATATTTAGTTTAAGGATTTACTTTTAATTTAAAAAAGTAAAAAAAAACCTGCCACCAAAAACTAATCTATAACAATGCACCAGTACGTCATTGATCATAGCGTTGGATTGTCATGACCCTATTGGTAACTCAACATTTCCAATTCGTTTCTGAGGAGTTCCCTGCTGTATCTTTTAAATCCAAGGTCAAATGCAAATGAAATTAAAAATCTCTCGAAAATATCCTTTAGTAAAAAAAATTGAGCCGTCACCGGACGTCTGGCAGATGTGAAACACATGTGTAACGTAGTAAACAACACTGTATACACTATAGGTATGCGAGTTCAGTGCGGCAAGATAGATTGCGCACAGTCGCTTGCGCATGGCGTCGCGTCGCCACGTCTCACACACTCACCACGCGAACAATCAGGTTTAGCCGGCCCTATAGATATTTCACATCAAAAAGGAATTCTCAAACTATATAGAATAAATGACAAAGTTCTGAGGTAATAAACATTACAAGAAAAAGAAAATACAACCGAATTCAGAACCTCCTTTTATTTGAAATAGGGTAATAATAAACCATAATTACAAATGTTTAAAATGGTTATAAAAAACACTTTAAAAAATGTGTTAACGCGAACGCAGCCGCTGCTATAACTAGTTAGAAATATATGTTTCAGAAGTTGCTAAACAGAAATGTAAGTAAAGATTGTGATAATATCATTTTAAACTTACAAGGATTCTTTTTCCTTTACACGCACGCGACGCCATTTTGTTAACATAAACGTCAAAGACAAATAGGATAAATGCATGGTTGGAAATTTTGGCGGGATCTTATGTCTGTCATGTAGTGGATTTTATATTTTATTCATAACTAGCTGTGACCGCGACTTCGTCCGCGTGGGACCGTATCTAAAAACAGTGATTAATAAAGTCATCTTGTATTAAGTCCATTTACTTTTCTCTCGTACTTACGCCGCATCGTCAATAAGATTACAATAACTTTTGATAAAGAGGACCGATTTTAATGGAAACAAAAATTAAGTTATTCTCCAAGATATATTTTATGAGTTTCTTTGTGTGGTTTTATTATGAACCCAGTACTTTATGTTGTGCAGCAGTGATGCGTGTACATACAAACAGACAGACAGACAGACATTTCTAAAAATTATTGAAATGTATTTTATTACTTATTCCTAGACACCTGTAACAATTTTTTTCACGTAAATCGAAAAAGTACAGACATGTCGTATTTACATTCTTTAATTATGTATAGACTAGCGGGCCCGGCAGACGTTTTCCCGCCCTGATTAAAAATAAATCCTTGACAAATTATATACCGAAACGTACTTCATGAATCACTTTATCCACTGGTGAAAACCGCATGAAAATCCGTTCAGTAGTTTTTGAGTTTATCGCGAACAGACAGACAGACAGACGCGGTGGGGGACTTTATTTTATACTATGTAATGATGTACAGAGGAAGATCTTGTATTATTTGAAACTATATTTTGTAATATTGATAGTATATCTATCTATACTATAATAAAACTGTAGCAAGGTCAAATCTGTACATTAAATATTTTTTGAAAATTTTTATCGGGGTAGACTTTGTTATCGATATAGAAGCCAAAAATAATCTTTTTACAATTTTTGTCTGTCTGTCTGTCTGTCTGTCTGTCTGTCTGTCTGTCTGTCCCTGTGAACACGCATCACTCTGAAAGTACTGAACCGATTTTGACGAAACTTGGCACAGTGATAACTAATATTACGAGATTACATCTAGGATACTTTTTATCTCATAAAACGCAAGGGATTCTCCAGGATCTGCCTGTTTGTGTGTCCCTTTGAACACGTACCACTCTGAAAGTACTGAACCAATTTTGACGAAATTTGGCACAGTGATAACTAATATTACAAGGTTCCATCTAGAATACTTTTTATCTCATAAAACGCAAGGGATTCTCCAGGATAACGGACGAAAGTCAAAAATTTGTAGTTAATTAAATTTTTGACGGATTTTGGTAAATTTTCATTGTGCTATATATAGCAGACAGATTAGCTAAAAAGATAAGCTATATTTCCCTAAGCTACTTTAAAAAAAATACCAAAAAAAAAGATCGCCGGGATTCGAACCGTCAGCTCCGGCGGACCATATAACGTCCAGTACATTATAACTGAGATACGGCTATATGACATTTCTATGCGTAATTATCAACCTCATATGAAAAAAATATGTGTAAACGAAACTGTCACTTATATGTTGTTACATTTATTTTATTGTATAAAAAAATGTTTGCTAAACAAAGGTGACAAGATTTTTTCCTAAAACATAAACCTAGATAATAGTTACATTGCATTGTAGAAGATGAATCTCAACTAGAGTTCTATCAGTACGTGTGTTGTTTCGATATTTGATAAAATTAGTTTTCTAAATGTTGTTGAGTCTTGAAGTAGTTGGGTTCAGGTTTGTGAATCTAAGATTAAAATAAATCAGTTGAGGTGTATGCAGTTATTTTTTTTTTCCTCGAACTGACCACGCTATTGACCTAGCAAGGTCTTAACAGCTTCACCGGACTACTGTTTGCAGTTATTATGTTGTATTTATACTAATATTATAATGAGTGGTAAAGTTTTGTTTTCGAGGAATGCTTGGTACCTACTACTGGTCCGATTTCAAAAATTTTTTCACTGTTAGAAAGGTATAATTTCCCAAGTTCAGTATCTCAGTAAAAAAGGTGGTTTGTATGTCAAAAGTAAAATAAATGTGACCAAATTAAAATTGAATGCAGATTTCACGTATACTTTACAAATTCTTATAAAACAAACAACTAAAACAAAATGGAAATTTCATGTAGATAAAGTTCAACTTTTACAGTATGTTACGTGATGAAGTTACAAGGGGTACTGGGAAGACATTTATCGGCAATATATGTAAGTTAATTTCGATCTTCACTTTGATGACACTACTTTAGGTAATGCTGCGAACAGATTCTAGGCTTATTTTCAAAGATTTCTCACATACCAACTGGGTATATGTTTGAGTGAGTCCCTGGATAGTTTGGATTCACGATTGGAAGTGCTGGATAACGCTGCAATAGGGTTTTAGGTTTTTTAAGATTATTTGCGTTTAAAAATACAATTGAAACCGGTAATAACCGATTTGGTGCAGACGAAGTTGCACGGGTCAGCTAGTTACTTAATATAGTTCGACTATTGTGCACAAGTGAAGTGGATGGGAAATAATACCACGCCACAAAAACTCCCTAGAAAGTTCTAATAAAGGGGCCGCCATCTTGTTAGAACATTGAAATTATCACAACACACTTGTGATATCGTTACCTACTCGAAAATGGCAGTGATAATCTAGAACATTGGTTGACAAAAATAAATGCATTGTTGACAGAAATGACAACAGGGGTCTGGAGTTGCTTGTAACCCACGAATGGCCTTGAAACTCAAGGGAAAGATGTAAAACAGTATTGTAAGAGCTGTCATTCTATATGAATCTGAGTTCTGGACTACAAAGTTTGCGGGGTGGTAGGGTGTCTGTACCCGACTGGATCGCGACCACCGTACACCAGGTGGAACACCCGCCATAGTGACACGTTTGGGCGTGTCGCGTTCCGGGTCCCTGACTGGGCCGCTTTCAGGCCGGCATGACAACGGCGACCGGCGATAGATAGTATGTCTTTCGGTGGTCGCCATTGTTTTTGAATTGTACTGTGCTTACCATCAGGCACAGTACAGTCACTTTGCCGAGCTACAATAAAAAAAAAAAAAAACAAAGGAGACTGAAAAGGATTTAGGCTTAAAAAGGATTACACGTGAGTGAGTGATTGTTCTGACCAGTTTCTGCCATGGCGACCACTTTGACCCCTAAACTTAGAAATGGCGCTGGTGTGCCCAGATGGCTTATGTAGCCTATTTCCGCGGCGAGACTTCGTGCACATTGAGGACACGTGAGTACGCCGTTCATAATGACATGTTATGGAAGCAGGAGGGCGAGCCTTTAACTGGTCGCGTTTGGTATCTAGGTCAGCTTTATGCTGAGCCTTGAACTCGCGTACTTGGCTGTTCACCATCCTGCGCCATTCTGGCCGTTGTGCTGTAAAACGTTCCCAACAAGAGGGGTCTATACTGCATCTCTTCATGTTATCGCTTTTGGGCATCCTTTTTGGGAGGAGGGAAGGAGAAGATTACATGTAGCAGAGATACGAATGTTAAGATGGATGTGTGGTGTAATTAGAATGGATAAAATTAGAAATGAGGAAGTTTGAAAATAGCACCAGTCACTGAGAAGTTAAGGAGTAATAGGTTAGCGCATTGGCATGTCATGAGTTTTTGGTTGCAGTAAGACGTGACAACGACCTGTAATGTCCAATCTAATTTTAATGATAGATTTCCTCAAAGTAACGCCTTCATCAATCAAATGAAGCTAGTTAATAAAGAAAAAGTCGAGGCAGTCATAAGGACTGCCGGCAGAAGTGAAAACTTAAAACAATGAAATAACCGTGTTCTCTTTTGATTTTTTAAACTAAATACAAACTGCATTATTTAAAGCTTATAATTTGTATATTGAAATTATTAATATAAGTTTGGCTGTCACATCTACGGGCACTCCGAACAATAATTATATACATTTTTAAACAGTTTACTAATGTTTTTATATATATTTTTTTATATCAAAGGAGGCAAACGTACAGGCGGGTCACCTGATGTTAAGTGATCACCACCGTCCATAAACACTAGCAACACCGGAGAAGTCGCAAGTGCGTTGCCAGCCTGTGTATGAGCGAGAGGGGAGGGGAAGGGGAAGGGGAGATGGGGAAGGGAGGTGGGCTTCCGGCGCTCTCACTGACCGAACGAAACGCAACAATGCAAGCACTGTTACTTCACGTCGGTTTTCTGCAAGAGGGTGGTGCTACCCCGGGCGAGCCGACCCATTCATGCTGAAACCAGTAATAGCTTCAGCGTGCCTCTACCACCTATCAAAACTACTAATCAATCAAACATACGGTGAGCCGCACAAGGTCAATACAAAATATCAATATCACATGTACACAGGCCGTTATACTACGCGTTCCTACTCTGACATAAGCGCAATACCTAACGAGCATTTAGATCACGCTTTACTAGCATGTCGCTGACGCGAAAACAAAAGTGTTTCTCCTGCCAAATTCCGCTCAACGCACCTAAATAAGTTTTCATTACAAAAACTTGGTACGAAATAATCAAAACTGCATAAGGAAAATGAAGCGACGTGAAAATACTAGGAAAATCACATCTGACGTAATATTTATCCAACGTATAAGTACACAAAATAACATTGCATACAGTAAATAATGTCTGACAGTTGTTATGTTCGTTGACAGCTTTGTTTGAACTAAATAGATGTAATTTATATCAAATAGAATACACAACTCCTTAGTAAATAATAAGAAAGCGTAATATTTGTTTGACTAGCGCCTCGCCCCGGTTTTGTAAAAGTGCGTTGTACTAATATGCCACCTCATACGTGTATAAACAGTCTAGATCCATTTGTTTTGATTTTTTTTTTTTAACTTTATTTTTGGCAACAAATCTTTTAGATTATTACTGCCATTGTCGAGTAGTTAATAGTATTATAAATTCTTCTTCCATTCCATTTTTGGCAACCAGTCTTCTAGTAGACTATTCCTGCCATTGTCAAGTGAGTAACGATATTACAAACTTAATATTATTTCAATGAACTAACAAGATGGTGGCCATCTTGTTAGAACTTTCCTGGGAGTTTTTGTGGCAAGTCAGAATCCATGCTCCGTGGTGTAATTTCCGATCCACTTCACTTATGCACAATAACCAAGCTATATTACGTAAAGCACCACCAACATTACACAATATAGAGTCAAATAACACAAGATTATGGATAAAATATAAAGACCACTACATGGCATTTCAAGATCCCGCCAAAAAATCCGTTTTGCCATTTTAATACCATTTACACTTCACCAAACTCATAGTAGTAACAAGAGTCCACACGCAAACAGCTTTTTTTCTGACACGTAATTTTTAATCTGTGATGTTAATTAAAATGCTATCTCGTTAGTGGCTATTCTTATCTATATCTATACCTATAATAAGAATGTAAATATAACGTGCCTGTACTTTTTCGATTTACGTGAAAAAAAATTTTGCAGGTGTCTGGTCTAGGAGTAAGTAACTCATACATTCCTAGACACCTGCAACAATAAATTTTACAATAATCTCAAAAGTATAGACACGTTAGATTTACATTCTTATTATATGTATAGACTAGCCTCTGCCCGCAACTTCATTCGCGTGGAATAGTTACTTTGGGCTAACACTAACACGAAGCGGAAGCTCTTAAGAAGAAAAAACCCCGATTTTGAAACATTATTCATTAGTGCTCCGCTTCTATCGGTCTTGGCGTAATAATATAACCTATAACCTTCCTCGATAAATGAGCTATATAACACTGAAAGAATTTTTCAAATCGGACCAGTAGCTCCTGAGATTACCCCCTACAACGTCACAAACTCACAAACTTTACCTCTTTACAATATTTATACTAGCTGACCCGTGCCCACTTCGTTGGGCGGTAAAATTTATAAAAAACTAATTTTTGTGACTTAAATATAAACGTTAGACATATGCTGTCGATGACTATTTTGTAGGCATTAGCAAACTCTACCACTTTTCTCTGGAACTCAATCATATATCTCTCATCGTTAAGGCAACGTTCGTAAGAAACGTTTTCGTTCGACCGTGTTTTCTCCAACTTACTTTGCAAATCCGACTTCCACAAAAAGTATTTTAATTTTTCAGGTTAATATATAGTCTATGACACTCACAAATAACGTGGCTTTATATTGGTAAAAGAATTTTCAAAATCGGTTCAGTAGTTCCTGAGATTACCCCCTACAACGTCACAAACTCACAAACTTTACCTCTTTATAATATTATAGTATAGATATGTATATATTATTATATGCATATATTAGCCTCTCAAAGCCCAACCCCACGTCCGTGCAAAACATCTAAGCCACGTGAGAGGCGGACATCTGAAACGAAATTACTATCCAGTTGACTAAAAGGGCCCTGGCAACCACCCATAAATATGGAAAAAAGAAATCTTAAAAGTAAACGATTAATGCCGCTGCCCGAGGATGATCGTCGGGGCACGTCTGGAGCTGACGCTGGATGTGACAGTATACGGACCGTCAGTGGCTCTTCGTTGAACAGGCGGGCGAGAGCCGGGGAACCCGAAAGCACCACAGCCGACCACATCCGAGACACCGATGAAACTTTGCAGAGCGGGGAACTTCCCACTAGCTCTGCCGGTCCATTGGTAGAGACCATGCCAAGTTCAGTAGATATTAATGATTTGCGAAGAAAGTGGTCAACAGAAGAGATACACGAATTAATGTTTTGTTACTATAAGGCTAAGGCAGAAGGAATAGGTTTTATTAAACGTTTAGAAAGATATTTTAAAGAAAGAAATGCAAATAACCCTAAGATACATAAATTCACAGGCAACACACTATCCAACCAAGCTCGAAGCATAATCAAACGAAAGTGGATTTCAACACAGTTATTACAGGAAATTCAAATAAAAGCAGAACGATCTAATAGTGAAACAAACAGTAATCTATCTGGCAACAATACAACTTCAATAACACCACCACCTTTAGTGAACAATACACTAACCGACATACCGGAACATACATCCACAGAAAATATCAATGTTTCTGCTCACACACAGGCTAACCAGATTCCAGACGATGATATTTCAGAGATACATACAAATCAGCACACTTTAGATAGAATAGAAAGTTTTACTACAGATATACATACCCAGGACACATTTACACAAAACACGCAAAGTTTAGATGAACCCGAGGCAATTATTTTACAGTTTTTACAATTACTGTCAGAAACAAAGGAGACAGATATAGCAGACCGACCTTGTCTACCAAAACCAAAATTCAATAAAATGTTCATCAGTAATTTAGGTAAAATCAATAAATACATTCCCAATTTATTAGATACACATAACACCTTACGAGAACTAAATAACATTATTTATGCAACAGCAAAGACACTCATTACTGCCAATGGGCAAAAGCCATATACACCTCGTACTACAATAAAACCCAGAAGTGATCCCCCTTGGAAAACAAGAATAAAGAATAAACTTGAAGGCATTAGAAAAGAACTAGGTAGATTAGTGGAAATTAAGAGAGGAATCAATAGCAGAAGAATGATAAAAATTAAAGATAAGCTTTATGAAAAGTACAATATATTTAGTGATATAGACCATGACAAGACTGTTGAAATTTTAAGCCAGAGAGTCAAAGCATTAGCAGGTAGGATAAAGAGGTATGAAGATATGAACAAGAGAAAAGAACAGAACAAACTATTTCACGAAAACCAACACGCATTTTACAGATCACTTAGTACAAATAATAAAAGTCCAGCAGAAATCCCAACAAAAGAAAACATACAAAACTTTTGGAGTTCTATCTTATCACAACCCATTCCATACAATAAAGAGGCAAGATGGATAACAGACATACAGAACGAAACAGAGCATATACATAAGCATAACTTTCAAGAGATAACTGTAGAAAAAGTAAGAGTTGCAATAAGGAAAACACATAATTGGAAAGCGCCTGGACTAGATAAAATACAAAACTATTACTTAAAATACCTCACTAACATACACACACATATTACTCACTTATACAATAAACTATTAGATAAAACAGAAACACTAGAAGAGTGGTTCACCACTGGACAAGTTATTTTAATCCCGAAGAGTGATAATACACAAGATCCACGGAACTGGAGACCAATAGCCTGCCTACCTACCATGTATAAACTCCTCACCTCTATACTTGCAAACGAACTATACGAACACTGTGAAACTAACGATATACTAGCTCCAGAACAAAGAGGATGTAGACGTCGCGCCAGGGGCTGCAAGGATCACCTCATGATTAATAAAGCAATCCTCGAAGACGCCCACCATTGTCAGAAAAATCTTAGTATGGGCTGGGTTGACTATCGGAAAGCCTTTGATAGTATTTCCCATAACTGGCTGCTTAAAGTTCTTGAATTGTATAAATGCTCACCTACTATCATAGACTTTCTAAAGATGGTTATGCCCTCATGGAAAGTGATCATGGCAGCCCGTGGTGCAAACGCCTCTGTGACAACAGACCCAATAACTGTCCGTCGTGGTATCTTCCAAGGGGATTCACTATCACCACTCCTGTTTTGCTTAGGTATTAATCCCATATCATTCCTTTTGAATAAATACACAGAAAAAGGGTACACACTTAAAAACAACACACCTATTAACCATTTACTATACATGGATGATTTAAAGTTATATGCCAACAATAAGAACAGCCTCAAGGTTTTACTTGATAGCACAGAAATTTTTACTACAGACATAGGAATGGAATTTGGCTTAAATAAATGCAATGTGCTTCATTTAATATCTGGAAGGAGAGCTGAACACCGGAACGAAGGACACATACTGTTAAGTGGCTTAACCTTTGAACATCTGAAGGAAGACGAAAATTATAAGTACTTAGGTATAGATGAAGCAGGCAAAATAGATCATAATAGAATTAAAGACCAGGTGAAAAGAGAGTACTTCAAAAGAATAAAATGTATTACTAACACACATCTTAGCGCGAGAAACCTCATAACAGCCATCAACACTTATGCCACACCAGTTCTTTTATACACATTTGGAATAATAAACTACAAAACTAGCGATTTAAATAAAATAGATATCAAAACAAGGAAGTTACTTACTTTGAATAAAGCCCAACAGCAAAAAGCGGACATTGAAAGATTATATTTACCCATCGAAGAAGGAGGCAGAGGACTTACAAATATAGAAATGCTGCACAAAACACAGATTATTAAATTTAGGCAATATTTAAACAATGAACAGGACCATATCATAAAAGCAATAGTTAAACATGATAAACATAGGGATAAGTACTCAATACACAAAGATAGTAAAGATAACGCAATAAGCATAGGATTAACCGAAATCAGAAACTACACCGATAATGAAATTAAGAAAGCAGCTATAGAAACAGGTATCAGTAAATGGAAAATGAAACAGCTACATGGACAATTTCTTAGGTCAGTTATAGAGAAGTCTAATATAGATCGAGAGTATTCGTTCCGTTGGCTTAAAAAACAAATCGTGTCCCCCACATTAGAATCTTCGGTGTTCGCAATACAAGATCAGGCAGTAATTACAAGACAAATAGAAAGGGATATTTTAAAGAAATCTGTCGACGGTAGGTGTCGATTATGCTTAGCCAAAGACGAGACCATACAGCACATAATCTCGGGATGTGAAAAGCTGGCCGGCACCTACTATATGAACAGACATAATAATATAGTAAAGTACATTTGGTGGGCTCTAGCAAGAAAACACAATTTTGAAATTGATCAGCTATGGTGGAAGGTGAATTTGACTCAACCTCAGATAAAGGAAAACAGCTCCGCGAAGCTAATGTGGGAGATACCAGTGCAGACGGACGTTACAATAACACACAATAGACCAGACATAATATACATAAATAAGACAGAAAATAAAACCTACCTAATAGACATAACTGTACCATCTGACTACAATATAGGAACAAAAGAAATAGAAAAGCTTAGTAAATACCACCCTTTAAAAGTAGAACTAACCCGACTCTGGAATACACACACAGAAACCATCCCCATAGTAATAGGCACAACAGGCGTAGTAGCAAAAAGCATACATAGATACATAAATAAATTGGAAGCAAACATAAACATACACATACTACAAAAACAAGCAGCCATACACACATGCACAATAATAAGTAAAGTTTTAGGAGACACCGTGTTCATAAATTCAAGGGAATCCGAACCTCCTCTTCCCTGAAGGATTCAGGGCGGGAGTTAGGAACTAAACCGAGTCAAGAACTCGAGAGAAAACAATTTTTCAAACAATTGCATATATTACAATATATATTGTTTTATTATAGCTGTGTAAACATTATAGTCGAGTAGCTATGTTGAACATGTCTCTAGTGCCCTACCTTTAATTTTTCATTTTTAATTTCGAAAAACGTGCAAAAAGCATGTTCAAGTAGTCCCACCTTACAGTTGTTAATTTAAAACATTCATTGACCACGTTCGTATTGAATGCCAAAGATATATTAGTCTGTGATTAAACCGTTACTTTGAATATAGATTATCACTAATGAATTTGTGGATAACTAGTTGATACCTGCAACTTCGTCTGCGTTGTCTTCTATACATATAATAAGAATGTAATTCTAACGTGTGTGTACTTTTTAAATTTTTGGGAAAAAAAATTGTCTTGGAATAAGTAATAAAATACATTTCAATAATTTTTAGACATGCCTGTCTGTCTGTTTGAGCACGCATCATTGCTAAAGTGCAACCTTTATGATAAAACCTCTTTGCAAATCATAAAAAATATCTTTGAGTAACATTCAGTCTTTATTTCATTAAAATCGGTTCACTCTATCAAAAGTGATTGCAATTTTAATAACGACGCGAGTTAAGTACGAGAGAAATGTAGATAAGTAAATGGACTTAATACATTTAGATGATTTTATTAGTCATTGTTTTTTTACATTACGTTCCACGCGGACGAAGTCGCGGGCACAGTTAGTTCTATAATATATTTATGATAAGGACCTCGGAACTGTGTCCGAGAGGCCTTAAAATTATTCCAAGGGGATTATTTGAGATGTGGGTCTCGGAATTCCCCAAGATCAGAGGTCCGTTTATCATATCAGACTTGACCTTTACTTTTAATCGTTCTGCAGACAACTTATTTCTGCCCGGTCTGTTCACGCGAGATCGGCGTCGCGGATAAAATAGAATAAACATATCCGTACACATACAGCGATTGTTGCCAAGATAGTGTATTCGTTGCGTATGAGATATTATGTATAGATTATTGACATATAAAAACCCAAGACGCACACAGTCTCGAACAAAAGTAGCGCTCGAAACTGTCCCGCAAAAACTCCCCAATACGTGGTTATAGTTATGCGATAAACTTTTTTTGCAAATTCCACCTTACCTGAATGATTTAAAGTTGTTTTTACAAGGACGCAAACGACGCGAGACTATTTGAAATAATAATCCAAAATTAGGCACTCATTTTTGTTTTCGGCTGTGAGATGTTAAGTGTGCATCTGGGGTTTTTGTATATCAATGTTATAGATAGCTTTTTGTTATAAAAGGACCAGCTTTAGGATTACCATATTTCATAACGAATATTTGAACTTTAATAACTAGTTAGTAATAATCAAATCAAATCAAAAAGACTTTATTCAGTTTAGGCCCTACTAAAGCACTTATGAACGCCAAAGCTACCACCGGTTCGGAAAACAACCCAGTCATCGAGAAGAATCGGCAAGAAACTCGATCTGGTACATCTTTGTAACATATATATTTCCAATACATTATACAATCATTTTTAGTGGATGCACAGAGAGGAGTCAATTCCAGGCATCACCATCGTTCACATATTGATCCACTCTATAATAGCCTTTTGACCCAAAACCAGCTTGACGTGGTGACTTACATTCCGGCAAATCGGAAACATGTTTTGGGACTTTACTATAAAAGCTTACACTATTACCTAAAAAACTATTACTGGTTTTGCTAAGTCTGAAACAAGGGACCACCAGTTTGTTACAATTTCTAGTATTTAGTTTATGCCTGTCTTTTACTAAATGCAGTTTTTGAAAGTTTTTACGGACATACATTAAATTATCAAGAATGTATTGGGAGGGCAGAGTTAAGATACCGAATTCCTGGAACTTTGTTTTTAATGATTCGCGAGGTCCCATATTATATATTACTCGAACTGCCCGTTTTTATAATAAAAATATGGTGTCTACTTCAGCAGCCGACCCCCACAGCTAAATACCATTTTGTTTTTGTAGACCCTTGTTGTCAGATAGATAAATAAACAAAAATCAAAAATACTTTATTCCATTAGGATCTGAAAATATGAATACACAGTACACAGGCCGCTATACATAGCGTCGCTCGTCTGAAGCAAGCCGCTCAAGCGCAATACGACCAGTCACGCTTACTAGCATGTCATGACGCGAAATTATAAATTTATCTCCCGTCAAAAAACCGCCCGACTCGCCTATAGAAGTTTTCACTTAAAAAATCGAGTATGAACTACGTGCTGTGGAAGTGAAAAAGTATTCCGATTATTTTTTAAGAAAACGAGATTGATACACTATTGTTATGGTAAACATTAGTTTTGGGCATTATTTTGTAATATTTTAATATATAACAACAATGTTAGTAATACACAACACATAATATTTTTTAGGCACTACGATCCAATAGATAATAATGTGCTATAAGATTTTAACGATAATTTTAAGATAAATTTTCTATAGCGATTATTGCGAGTACTTTAAGAATATACTATCTCATTCTCTCACAGCCTAAAACCTATACCTAGTCTGTTTCGTTACAGAAAATCTAATTCACTCTGTCTCAAAAGAAGTTTAACTTAAATAAAAATTAACGTAAACAAACTTCTATATTCAACATATAGGTACTAAAAGGGTCTTGTTTACTCACTCCATACACTCGAGAATGTTTCCATACTCATAGGCCTCTGGGAGTGAATAAACACTTGCGTAATGCACATTACTCATATAACGTGTATAGGTATCTCGGTTTCCTATATTTTTTCCTTAAAATCTCAAGTAACAAACATTCATGACTCGACTTGGAATATTTCCTGTTCGTCCTACATACCAATAGATTGTGATAATAAAAGCCTATTGTATGTAGTTTATGTGGTTTGCCTTGTGGACTATCAATTCAACTGTCCACAAGTTGTTTTTTTCAATTTTGTATTTTCGCAAAAATACATTCGGATTCTTCTATAGATATAATAAGAATGTAAATCAAATGTGTCTGTATTTTTAGATTTTTCTAAAAAAGTATTATTGCAGGTGTCTAGGAATAAGTCTGTCTGTCCATCTGTCTGTCGGTTTGTATGGGCACGCATCGCTGCTAAAGTCCTGCGTTCATGATAAAACTTCTTCAAGAGAATCATAAAGCAGATGTTTGAGTAACATTTTGTTTCATTAAAATCGTTTTGGCTTATCAAAAGTTAATGTAATTTTAATAACGACCCGACTTAAATACGAGAGAAAAGTAAATAAGTAAATAAACGTAATAAATTCAAATGACTTTAATAATCACCGTTTTTTACTTAAAGATCCACGCGGACGAAGTCGCGAACACAGCTAGTTAGCAAAATAATGGGAGAGAGATGATCTCGATTTGATGCGTGTAACTTCTCTTTCCCTTGATGTGTTGCATGAGAATTATATATGTCACAAAGATTCGTCAATCATGATCTAGGTGCAAATCAGAGAGTCGTGGTTATCTTAAAGTCCTTTAAAAATGCCTGGAGATTTAAGATCACGTGCTTTACAAAATTATTAAACGGCTTGATAGCAGACTCCTTCTCCATCAAGTCCAAAAGATCGAAGAGACATATACGAAGATTATTACAAAGTATTATATGCCCTAGTCTCTAATGTCCACAACTTAATGTCCCGACAATGAAGGAAAACATCATGAGAAAACCTGAAACTGAGAAATGTTCTAGTACCTACCATTAGGAACAATATACATAGAACTATGGATTTCTCAGAGTTTGAAAACGCCAATAAGTCATGAGCTGGTGTGGTGCACTTACCTTCGTTCGGGAATAGGTTTCTGCCCCTGCTGTCGGTCTCATACAAGCTGATGAAATGTGATGCTCATAGTTGGTCAGGTGATATGCAACAACCGTATATCAATTGAAATGCTCATAATAATCTCATATCCAGGCTGCATTCGATGATCAGTTAGGGGTAATTAGGGGTGGGCCAAATAAAATAACTATTATTTGTCCTTAGTTACTATAACAATACTGTTTAAAAGGACGACCAAAAAATATGTTAAAGTTCGAGGTCTTAGACTTAATATTAACAAGGACCTATTTGCGATTTTTCATATATTATTACAAGAATAACACATTGTAATTAGAATTTAATCACTGAATAATAATTTATACTTAAAGATTTTCTTTAAAAACACGCTTTTATACAAATACGCTAAAATGCTTGCTTATCCGGAGACTTATATTTCGATGTGTACGGCGGCCATTTTGAACTTCGTCATTTTGTTTTCATTTCAACAAAAAATAAAAATTAATCAAACGAATTAACATAGCTAAATGAAAGCTTGTAATAATAAAAATAATACATATCATTTCGAAGAAATCAAACGATCTACAAAAAAGACATATCGATATATCGCTAATCGACTGGTTTAAAGGTCATTTGAGGTCGACATCAAAATGAAAAAACGAAAATCGTAAATAGGCACCTGTTAATATAAATAATACGAGAAATAAAAACAATGATAGAATAAAATACGAAATCACAGCCGTGTCGCCAACAGCAGCATCGATTTTACCTAAAAATATAATTCAACTGACCTCATAAGTATTTAAAAAAAAACCAAGAATCGATCAAGCAATTAGTAATATGGGGCCTCGCGAATTATTAAAGGGTAAGTTACAGTACATTAGACTCGGCACTCTCAATACAGTCTTAATAATTTAAAGTATATTAATATATAGATTGATTGATATTATATTGATTAATTGATTTGTTTTTTGTTGCAGTTAGACGTGTTCAATCAATTCCAGGCGGAAGTGCAAAGTAGCGTCCATTATAATATTAGTAAAGCTAGATTTAATAAAAAAATCATGATTTAAATACTAAAAAGAAGCGCAAATTGGTCATCACATGTTATAGACTCAGTAAAAGTAACGTTTTTCATGTGAAACATCTATAGGCGAGGGTAAACATGATTTTTTGCGTGGCGATACGAGGCGACGCGATGCCATGCACAATCTCTCTAGCCGAACTGAGCTCGCATACCTATAATATATACTAGGGTGGTTCATTTCCGCAAAAAATTTTTTCTTCGTTGCTCATGCAAAATATTAATCTACATATAGAAAAAAAATTCTCACCAAGTTTGAGCTCTTAATATTAATTTTAAGTACTTACAATTTCAATTTAAAGTTTTACCATTCAAAATGCATTTATAAAAATCTTTTTTTTTTTCAAATTTCTAATGCTTACCCGGCTTTTACAATATTGCAAATCGGTTTGATGGAACTTGTGGAGAATTTCAGGCTCTTCAAAATAGTCTTTGTGTTTTTTTGTGTAACTCTCACTGGTTCACCAGTAAGAGTCGTTAAAGTACAGTTTTTGAAAAAAAATAATTTTCTCTTAATTTTTCGAGCAGACCGCCAAAAGTAGGAACAAAAAAGAATTGACTCATAAAAAAAAAGTTATCCGAGCAATGTTTAATGAATTTACAGCCCGTTTTATACCAGAAAATGTCAGAAATTGATACATACTTATAATATTATTTAGATTCATTTTTTCTATTTATTACCATTATATTTCCCTACACTAAGAACTTTTTTAAAATTAGTATGATTTTTTACTCATAATGAACACAAAAACAACACATGAATTCATAAAAAAGCAACCAAAATTTAATCAAAATATACAGAATGTTACGTTATTATGTAAAATACTTCAAACGTGATAAACATCTAAATAGTTATAAAAAACAAGTTAAAAAATGTCAAATAATTACTATAATGTTATTCAAAACACATCAAGATTTTGAAGCTGAATATAGCTTTTTGGCGCACGTTGGAAATTCTTTTCTTAATTGTTGAACCATTAATAATAAATATTGAAAATTAAGAGAAAATAAATATTTTTCCAAAACTGTACTTTGACGACTCCTACTGGTGAATCAGTGCGAGTTACACAAAAAAACACTAAGACTATTTTAAAAAGCGTGAAATTCCCCACAAGTTCCATCAAACCGATTTGCAATATTGTAAAAGCCGGGTAAGCATTAGAAATTTGAAAAAAAAAAAAGATTTTTATAAATGCATTTTGAATGGTAAAACTTTAAATTTAAATTGTAAGTACTTGAAATTAATATTAACTTGGTGAGAATTTTTTTTTCTATATGTAGATTAATATTTTGCATGAGCAACGAAAAAAAAAAATGTTTGCGGAAATTAACTACCCTAATACATATATACAGTGTTGTTTACTACGTTACACATGTGAGGGTAACCTGTATTTTCTTTAAAAAAAATTATGTAATAAATAAACAGTGTTTATTTTATAGAACAAATTTGAAATGCTTTATCTTTTCATTATGCCCTAGCTGATTATGTCGTAATCTGTTATTATATGCATATAACTTTTTTTTATGTCATAGGAGGCAAACGAACAGTGTTTCTGTGTGTCGGGTGGTAGTACCGCGGGCGAGCCAACACATTCATGCTGAAACCAGTAATAGCTTCAGCGTGCCTCTACCACCTACAACGAAACGCAACAATGCGTGCACTGTTAGTTGAGGTGGGTGTTTCTGTGTGTCGTGTGGTAGTACCGCGGGCGAGCCGACACATTCATGCTGAAACCAGTAATAGCTTCAGCGTGCCTCTATCACCTACAACGAAACGCATCAATGCGTGCACTGTTAGTTGAGGTGGGTGTTTCTGTGTGTCGGGTGGTAGTACCGCGGGCGAGCCAACACATTCATGCTGAAACCAGTAATAGCTTCAGCGTGCCTCTACCACCTACAACGAAACGCAACAATGCGTGCACTGTTAGTTGAGGTGGGTGTTTCTGTGTGTCGTGTGGTAGTACCGCGGGCGAGCCGACACATTCATGCTGAAACCAGTAATAGCTTCAGCGTGCCTCTATCACCTACAACGAAACGCAACAATGCGTGCACTGTTAGTTGAGGTGGGTGTTTCTGTGTGTCGGGTGGTAGTACCGCGGGCGAGCCAACACATTCATGCTGAAACCAGTAATAGCTTCAGCGTGCCTCTACCACCTACAACGAAACGCAACAATGCGTGCACTGTTAGTTGAGGTGGGTGTTTCTGTGTGTCGTGTGGTAGTACCGCGGGCGAGCCGACACATTCATGCTGAAACCAGTAATAGCTTCAGCGTGCCTCTATCACCTACAACGAAACGCAACAATGCGTGCACTGTTAGTTGAGGTGGGTGTTTCTGTGTGTCGTGTGGTAGTACCGCGGGCGAGCCGACACATTCATGCTGAAACCAGTAATAGCTTCAGCGTGCCTCTACCACCTACAACGAAACGCAACAATGCGTGCACTGTTAGTTGAGGTGGGTGTTTCTGTGTGTCGTGTGGTAGTACCGCGGGCGAGCCGACACATTCATGCTGAAACCAGTAATAGCTTCAGCGTGCCTCTACCACCTACAACGAAACGCAACAATGCGTGCACTGTTAGTTGAGGTGGGTGTGTCTGTGTGTCAGGTGGTAGTACCGCGGGCGAGCCGATACATTCATGCTGAAACCAGTAATAGCTTCAGCGTGCCTCTACCACCTACTAAATTAATACTAATTTAATCGTATGGTTGTTCAAAAAATAAACTATTTCTAGGTAACAAACATTACTAAAGAAATACAATATAATTGACAACCTCCTTGGAGTCAGCTAAAAATGTATCGCAAACAAGATAAACCGGATCGAGTTAATGTCCAGCTCTTTCCGATGATTACATGTTTGTAGAAACCGGTGTCAGAGTTTCAATGTTGATAACCGCCTTCTCAGACCTTAAATTAGCATGTTTTTTTTTTATTTTTGCGAATATATTGAAACTGGAATCCAAACTATTAATATAAATCCGAATGTCAGTTCGTTTGCTACGCTTTCACATCTTTGAGTATTCAACGGATAATCAAGAAATTTTGTACACAAATTGACAGAGATATAGAAAATATATATAGTGTTAATCTAATTTCAAATATTTTGATATTTAGCAAAATGTCCTTAGAATTGTAGTTAGTAATAATGTATAATAGCTATAAAAAAATTATAGATAAAATACTCTAGAAAGAAATAACATAAGTATTCTTCTTGAAGTGGAAACTTCTTTAGGCACGTTGATGGTTATTTTAGGCAAGAGATAAAGATTTTAAAGGTGGTAGAGCCACGCTGAAACTATTATTGGTTTCAGCAAGAATGGGTCGTCTCGCCCGCGGTACTACCACCCGACACAGAAACACCAACGTGAAGTAACAGTGCTTGCATTGTTGCGTTTTGTTCGGTCAGTGAGAGTGCAGGAGGACCGCCCCCACTTCCCCCTTCTCCACTCTTTCCCAAACCCTCTCCCCCATACACAGGCTGGTAACGCACCTGCGACTCCCCTGTAGTTGCTATTGTCTATGGACGGTGGCGATCACTTAACATGTGACCACTTAAGACCTGTTCGTTTGCCTGTTTTTGATATTTAAAAAAATACGATGGCATAATTTCAACATCTAACGTTTAATCCCTAAACTTGTGCATTCGTTACATTTTCGGGCTGCGTAAGTACGATCACATTTCTCAATTTCGTTCGCAACTAAACTCGCTTGATATCCGATCTCGTCGAAACGCTCACATATTGCATTTTCTTTATGGTGTTCTATTTGACCCTAGATCTCTACAATATCTCCAGGAACATCAGGATTCATTTTCCTAACGGCTCACGGTCGTGATCTTCGTTCGGCATAGACTAACAACTCTAGAGATACCTCAGCACAGATCTAATTTATATTCAAACTCATTCACAATAACTGCCATACGATTATGGAATACATTACCGCGTCGACTTCAAGATGACGAAACTATCAATAAGTTTAAAACACAATTACACCACTATTGATTATTCGAGTGTTCGTGATTTTACAGTTTGTTATTTATAATTAACTTTTGCTGTGTGTATACATTTTTATTACTATCTTTGTCATTATTATATATTTGTACGTATGTATGTAAGTAATTTTGTATGTATGTATATTTATGTTGTATATGTACTTATTTTATTACAATATTGTATACATGTATATATTTATTTATCCATTTTCTTCTGTTTTGTCTTCACTACCTACAAAAGATTTTGCTTAACATCAATACCGCTGGTTAGCTGGAAGAAAATACCTTATGGCATTAAGCTCGCCAGTGTATAAATCAAAAGTGCAATAAAGAATTCATCCATTCATTCATTCATTTCTTTTATTTATTTTATATTCTTCTTTTCTGGAGAGGGCCTTTGCCCGAGGAGGCGGTCTAAATAAATAAATAAAATAAAATAGTAGATTTACCATTGTTATAAGATTGTTTTTATGCACTGTTATTACTTGCTTTTTTAATTTTATTATATATTTTATATATATTTATAACCTTATTTTTTCACTATGATATCGTCCATGTATTTGCTATAATAAATATATTTTCTTTTTTTTATTTCTCTTGGACACTTGATCCTTTAATCTAAAAGCAGCGAATATTTGCTTAAAATAAAAATAATATAAACAACACACTCGAAGACGCAAGTATCAGCTAGTTTTATAAATAAAGTGCCACCTTTATTTATGATAATAAAAATTACAAATCCATACTCGAGACCGTAGTCTGGGTGAATAACTTTAGTATTGCATAAAATATATATGTAGTGTTGACTAATATTACAAAATGGTTCAACGGCACGAAATAATAGAGCAATCGGAGCACAGATGGTGCACTCTCACTTTTACATCCTTGGACTGCTTTTTAAGGTAATATGTTTACAGTGATTATAGCCCAATGGCAGCCTGTTCGAATCCAAAAACAAGGCTGAATATTATGACGGTTAAAAAAGGGGTATGTATGTGATCAGACGAAAACTTATATATCTTACAAACTAATGGGATTAAAACACGCTCTTCAAGGTTGGCAACATAACAGCGATGCCCCTGGTGTTGTCCATAGGCGACGGTAACCATTTAACATCAGATGGGCCTTCTGCCTGTTTGTTGCCTTTTGGCATAAAAAAGAGTTCTGCCCATCTAATGTATTTTTAATATTTTTTTATGTATGTCCGCAAAAAACTTAGACAGAGCCCAACATAATTTATACACTAGAAACAATAAAAAAAATTGGTCATATCATGTTTCAAGCTCACTACGAGCAAAATCAGTTTTTAGGTAATAGTATTTGTAACAAAGTCCCAAAGTACCGATTAGCCGGATAGTGAGTTCAAGCACCATGTCAAGCGGGTTTTAATGTCTAAAGGTTATTATAGGGTGGATGAAAATAACGTCTGAAAATGACGTCTCTTTCTGAGCATCGATCAAAAATGAATGTAACTAACTATGTTTTGTAAAAATATATATCATGAAAAGATAAACCAGATCGAGTTTCTTGCCGTTTCTTCTCGATGATTGGATTAATTTCCAAACCGGTGGTAACTTTAAAGTCCATGAGCGCTTTGTTAGGGCTTAAATTAAATAAAGTATTGCTGATTTCGATTTTAAGCTGTCGATAGGTCTTTTTCTAAGTCCGCCTGGCTAGTCACCACACTCAAGATGAAAATCGTCGCCAAGTACCTGTTGGTTTTTTCCGGCATACGCACTTGTTTTTTTTTTCGAACTGACTACGCTATTGACCTAGCAAGGTCTTAACAGCTTCACCGGACTACTAAGGCGAGCGCTTAAGGCACTCAGCCGATTTCATTTGACAACTAGCTCAAGTGTACACGGCACACCTCGGCTTGGTCTGTTGCCTGATACATGCAATTCGCGTCCTATCTTTTTTTTTTTTTTTTTTTTAACGTGGGGAAATCCCTTATGGATACACCACCCTCTCGGGGGAGAGGGTGAGTTATGTCCGACTCGCACGGACTAAAACCCCACGGTGTACGTCTGCCGCTATAGTTGGGGTGGCACGAGATCTCTATAGACTTCATCGTGCCGCCCCAGCGGTTGGCCCAGCAGCGAAATCGCCACCGCCGGGCCTCGTCTTGTTAGGAGACAGCCGGGTACACACCGGCCGTCTCCTCCGTCCGCCGGACCTGTGCAATGGGGAGATGGGCCACCCGACCCATCTTCCCTGGTCCGGTTACAGTGGGAGGAGGCGGTCAAACTGACGCCTCCTCCTGCCCGTCCTCCGTTGGCGGAGACGGCCACTTTGAGGGTCTTGCTCACGGACCCTCTCCGAGCTAACCTAAGCTAAGCTAACTATTCATACATATATGAGTTGTTGAAACATATATGTGTGCCAAGTATACATACCTCAACAACTCTTATATATATTTCGTATCGAATAATTTTCTAAACTATTTCAGTTTGATAAGGGAAAAAATAAAACCCTTCTACTTGCATGCTGCTGCTGCCTTCTACTTCATATGCCTGCACGTGTGTGGAGGTGATATGTGTAATGTTGTCGCAGTGATGTAAGATTTTATGTCACTGTATCGCGCGGGCAGCGCACTCAAGGGCTCCACGCCGAGGGAACGGACCTAGGCTTGAGCCGCTGCCGAGGG
Organism: Antheraea yamamai; assembly: GCA_036509395.1. Lineage (NCBI taxonomy): Eukaryota > Metazoa > Arthropoda > Insecta > Lepidoptera > Saturniidae > Antheraea > Antheraea yamamai. The sequence continues at coordinate 2,009,745 of AP028454.1, forward strand.
AGGCCTAATCTGGTAGTCATACGCACTTGAGAAGCAGCTTCCTCTAGACTTAGCGTATTTATCATCTTAGATCACATCGCAATTCAATCAGGCAGGTATAGATAGAATGTGTAATCTATCTGTTTTCCCTTATCTGTGTGACCGCAAAATAAAAAGAATCGAGTGCGTTGCATATCTTATAACAATTAATCAGACATAACATCTTGAGTGACTAACCTCGCATACTTTATCGCGGTCAACATTGTTTGCGGATAAGAGCTAGTCATGTTGAAGGAAACAACATTATATTTTTTATTTATTCTTCTGTTTTTGGTAACCGATCTCCTAGTAGATTATTACTGCCATTGTCGAGTTGGTAATGAATAATATTACAAGTTTCTTGCAATCATTTTAATGTTCTAACAAGATGGTGGTCTCCCTTGTTAGAACTTTACGGGGAGTTTTTGTGGCATCTCAGAATGCATGCTCCGTGGTATTCTATGGCTTCGTAAGGCGCAGCGCATGGTGGCACTGAGGGCGGTGGCGACCTTTGTGCTCGACGGCTCCTTGCCCTGGGATCTGGAGGCGGGGCTCTCGCCGCCGTCACGGCGCGGCGGCGAGAAAACGTAATGAGGAACCTCCGGCTCTCAGAGAAATTGAAATAAAAAGGCGGGAGATTCTGGAAGTGGCGGTTGAGAGGTAGATGCAGGACCTGGCGGACGCGCGCTGTGGGCGTTATACAGTGGACGCCGTCTGCCCGGTTCTTCGAGAGTGGATGGGACGGGATGGGGGTCCCTGACGTTCCGAATGGTGCAGGTACTCACCGGGCACGGCTGCTTCGGGTGGTACCTGCACCATATTGCACGCAGGGAGCCGACCGCCACATGCCATGAGTGCGGCGCTGATGAGGACACTGCGCAGCACACTCTGTCCTAGTGTGCTGCGTGGGAGGGGCAGCATCGCGTTCTGGCTGCGGCGGTAGGGAATTTAGGGGGGAATTCGCAAGGAGGTCATCTCCCAGAAGGAGGCAGCGGAGAGGGCCCGCGAAGAAGATCCACTAAGTGGCCCTCTCCGCCAAAGGAGAACCGGCGGGAGGAGGCGGCGCTTCGGCGGCATCCTCCCGCCGCCGTAGCCGTACCGGAGGGGGTGGGCCGGGGGGCCCATCTCCTCATTGCACATATCCGGCGAACGAGGGGGAGCAGCCGGTGTGTACCCGGTTTGCCTCTCAACAAGTAAAAAAAAAAGAGATCAATAGGAGCGGAGCACCAATGAAGAATGTTTCAAAATCGGGGCTTTTTAGCATTAGCACAAAGTAACTATTCCATGAGGACAAGTCGTGGGCAGAAGCTAGTAAAATATAAAAACCACTACGTCACAGACTAAGATCCTGCCAAAAATTCCATATATGTATTATCATAGCCATTTAATAAGAAGTTATAATATTATTTTGATATTATAAAACAGAAAATTCCATTGCATTTATCTGTACAAATAGGTGGATTCTGCGACCATCTTTAGACGACTCTGGAGCACTGCTATCGGGCGCTTTAACACCTCGACGGTTTTTGTAATACCCAGATCTCTAAATGGCGGATCATATTTTTTTTTATTTCACAGTATATATTGTAAATTACACGGTTTAATAAAAGAAAGTTCGTACAAATGAAAAATATGACTTTACTATACATAATTTGTTATTTTTGAAAGATTTGTAATAAATCAAGTATTACTTTTTAAAGTTATGCTGCCAAGAGTCTTGACCTGTGCCTCATGAGTTCTCCATTCGTTTGTATAGACCTTTAACTTATGGTTTGAACAGTATAGGAGCTAACACGACTAAAATAGAAAGTTTTTGCCAGGATCTTGGGTTAACATGTAGTGGACTTTATATTTTATTCATAATCTTGTGTTATTTGTTATGTAGAATTGGTGGTGCTTTACGGGGTGGTAGGGTGTCTGTACCCGACTGGAACGCGACCACAGTACACCAGGTGGAACACCCGCCATAGTGGCACGTTTGGGCGCGTCGCGTTCCGGGATCAGCCGGTGTATATGCAGCAACCGGGGGGGCTGTCCCTGACTGGGTCGCTTTCAGGCCGGCATGACAGCGGCGACCGGCGATGGATAGTATGTCTTTCGGTGGTCGCCATTGTTTTTGGATTGTACTGTGCTTACCATCAGGCACAGTACAGTCACTTTGCCGAGCTACAATAAAAAAAAAAAAAAAACGTAATTTGGTTATTGTACACGAGTGAAGTGAATCGGAAATAATACCACGGAGCATGGATGCTGACTTGCCATAACAACTCCCCGGAAAGTTCTAACAAGACGGCCGCCATCATGTTAGTTGATTGAAACGATCTACCTACTCGACAATGGTAGTATGATAATAGAAGATTGGTTGTCATCAATAAAAAAGACTACAATATTTACAAAATGTCTATATATATGAATTGACAAAAAGGAACTTTAGTGACGGAAATATTACCGATAGTTGATTGCTCCATCCGATGAGAGAAGCGTACAATTGAGTTCAATTAACAGTAATGCCACGGTAACACCGAGAAGAGAATAAAGTAAACAGGATAACCTGTTCTTTATCTATTATAAGAATACTAGCTTCTCCCTGCGACTTTGTCCTTGTGGAATAGTTACTTTGGGCTAAAGCTAACACGCAGCGGCGGATCTCAAAAGGAAAAAAAACCCCGATTTTGAAACATTCTTCATTGGTGCTCCGCTCCTATCGGTCTTGGCGTATTAATGTATAGCCTATAGTCTTTCTCGATAAATGAGCTATCTAACACTGCAAGAATTTTTCAAATCGGACCAGTAGTTCCTGATATTATCGCGTTCAACCGAACAAACTTTTCAGCTTTACAATATTAATATAAATAACTAGCGGGCACGGCAGACGTTGTCCCGCCCTGATTATGAAAAAATCCTTGACAAATTATATACTAAAACCTTCCTCATGAATCACTTTATCTACTTCTACTGGTGAAAACCACATGAAAATCCGTTAAGTAGTTTTTGAGTTTATCGCGAACAGACAGACAGACGTGGCAGGGGACTTTGTTTTATACTATGTAATGATATACCTGTATATGTATATATATTAATTTTCTACAAATATTTACATTTATTATAAACGTAACATGCGTTCGCCTCACCCGATCACACGTTTTCGTAACGCTCTCGTCACGGATTCACCAGTTTACTCCCCAAGTCAGGCGTGCGTAAACAAGTTTTACTTGAAAAAAGAAATCAGTTTATCGCAGTTTACCGTATCAATTTGACATTATTTACAGATTAAGGTTGGGGTCAAGTTTGTTTTAGAATATGATAATGAGCTCTTGCGCATGTGTGAATGTCCGCGGTAAATTACCTATGTGCATCATCCGAACGAGTCATGGAGTCGCCGCGACAAAGCGCAACGCAAAACTCAACTATAAAAGCGGAAAACACGTCTTTCTGTGTACAGTGTTACTTGAATCGTGAAACGACGGTTAGTATTCTAAGAGCTGGTTTATTTATCAATAATTTTATTCAAGTAGAATAATTCATTGTCTAATTAATCGTGAGATATATATACTTTTTTATTTAGAAACTTATTGTATTAATGTTCGGTGATTTTCAATTGTCTGGTTATTTTCCCATGTTTGTTTCGTTCACGTGAAGATTGTTTTCTCGTGTCACGAGAAATACGTGTTTTGAATAGATTTATTGTGGTTTATACATTTGTTGGGGTGATTCGTTTTGAACGACTTGTTGTGATTTTTATATATCAGTGTAACAGGTTTTAATTTTTTTTTGTCGCTCCGCCAACAAATGTAACTGTATATTGAAAAGAAATCTTGATAATATGAACCATTATTTTTATTTTTCTTTTAATTTTGTTTGATTTATTATACACAGGAAATTTAGGTTTTTTTTTTTCAATTTTCTATAACTTAGCGATATTGAATTGTATTGTAAAGAATCAAAGCGCGATTTGTAAACAATAACAGACTCTTTGAAATGCAAGCAATTGAGGTTATAATAGTATCGTATATTTATAGATTTTATATCATATTTGTTGAATTATATATTTATTGTCCAATAATGGAAAAGTGTAATGATGTAGTATAAATAATACTCCAAAAAGTCTCCTATTTACCAATAAAAACCTCATCCAAATCTGTTCAGCCCTTTCGGAGATAATCTCGAAAAAGAACAGACATCACAACTTTATTTGTGTGCATTATTTTTTAAATGTATTATTGGGTTTTGTGGCTATTCATTTATTTGCTAATTTTTGCATTTCATTTCTATTAATTTTAGTTTCTGAGTTATGTATCTTAAAGTTTATTAATATTACTTGTGATAAAGTTCAAGATTTCGCTATTTATTTTACTTACTTTTACATATAAAGTCCAGTGTAAGCATATTTCTAATTTTTAACAGACTGCAAAAACCGATTTCGAAACAAGTTACGAAGCTAAAATTCTCTATATTAGATCGATAAACAATTATGTAAATAAATATCTATTTATGAATGTACGTGACCGCATCACTTGAGAACGCCTGCAACTATTTGTTTAACTCTTTATTTTGTTTTATTTGTAATTGTTAGGACAAGGTTCTCTATCCATTGGTAGAGAATCTTTGAAAATTTGTACGGGAAAGTGAAACAATTAGGTTAGATTATCTCCTTATAAAAAGTGAGTGAATTATACAGAAGGTAACAGGGAGATATTTTGATGTTCAATTGTTCAGCTATTATATTTCATTACACGGTAATGTTCGTCTAGTAGTTTGACTGGTAGAATATCATTCCGATGTCCGCAGGTTCGAAACTCGGCATATAACAACTAATTTTTCGAAATTCCCGCACATTTACTCATTATTTGGTAACAGTATCGACTGATGGTGAAAGAAAACATCGTGAGGAAACTTGAACCTGCGGAATATTCTTATAGTACCACCGTATGTGGGTACAATATAGAACTGTGGAATTGTCAGAGTTTGATGTTGGTAATACGTCGTGGGCTGGCGTTGTGACTATGCCCATATCTTCTTTGGGGGGAAGCCTTTGGCCCTGCAGTGGGTTTCTTACAAGCTGATGATGATGAGTGTAAAGGAAAGATTCAGTTTAATTAAAAAAAAAATCGGTTGACATAAGAAGGAAGATATATTTAACTGTTTTGTTTCCGCTTATAGTAATTTTTTTTTTCTAGGTACACAATGGCGTCCAAAAGTATTGCTGTGTTGAGTGCGTGCATAATATTAGGTTAGTAAGCGATTTTAATTCAAATAGTTAACTCGAAGATTAGAGTTTTTAACTGGATCTCAATCTATCCTGTAGTGACTTTTATATTATGTTCATAATCTTTTGCTATTTAACTCTATATTTTGTATTATTAATTAATTAATACTACAGATGGTAAATTCTTAAATGTAACATAAACTCCCTGGAAGGCTTTAAGAACAGGGCCACCATCTTAAACCACCAAGAAACCACTAGAAGATTGGTTGCCAAAAATAAAACTACTAATAATAACTTAAATGGCGTTCGTAGGCGCCTTCTCAGCGCCTAAATTGAGAAAAGTATTTTTGAATTTATTAGTACTTATTATGGCGAATCGATTAATGTTTCATTTGTTTTATAACAATAAAGGTGCTGCACTTCCTGTGGATAAGCAGCCTCTTATGAAGGAACAGCCCTCTGAGGTCCTCTACAAAGAGGGCAAGCCAGCAATTATCGAATGCTTTACAGAGGGAAAAGAGGAGGGCAACAAGTAAGTATTCCATTATTTATTTTAATCTCTCAAGCCGCACATCTATATTGTTGGAGTTTTTGGCGGGATCTTGGAATGTCATGTACTGGAATTTATATTTTATAATCTTGTGTTATTTGGCTCTATGTTTTGTAATATTGGTGGTGTTTACGTAATACAGTTTGGTTATTTTGTACAAGTGAAGTTGATGGGAAATAATACCACGGAGTATGAATTCCGACTTGGCACAAAAACTCTCTGGAAAGTTCTAACAAGACGGCCACCATCTTATTTGGGCATTGAAATGATCGCAAGAAATTTGTAATATCCATTACCTAATCGACAATGGCAGTAATAATCTACTAGGATTTTGGCTGTCAAAAATAAAACTGAATAAATAAATCTATTTTGTATAGCGTATTTAAAGTTATTTCAAGTTGACTTTAAGTTATTATATAGTCCTTGTGAATGACCTTGTGAATACAATCCGAAATAAATAATAGTTTAAAAAAAAACTAAAAAAACACGCTTTCATATAAAATCCAACCAAAAAACAGAAAATAACAATTAATAAATTTGGATTAAGAATAGTGTAAATTAGAAATAAATGATAACATGCGATGCGTCACTGTTAATATCAGCACCTCCGGATATCAGTGTTTTTATCATTTTTTTTGTCACTTTTTACAAAAATATACATTTATTTCTATTATTTATTTTTCATTTTTTAGTTAAAAAAATTTTTTAACTTTTTTTTCGGATTATTGCATTGTCATCGACCTTTGACAGGTGTGCAAAGTTTGAATTAAATCTGATCGTTCAAAGTAGGACAAAATCGAGCTCAAAGGGGTCGGTTACAAACAAACATACATACAAACATACAGGTAAAGCTAATAAAAGCGTGATAAAAAAGTTTCACTTGCATCATGGTTGCATAAAAACACACAATGTTTTTTTTTTCTCCGTAAATTTAAGTTCATCCATGGAGTCTGATAATAGACTACAGATCTTCAATTTTATAAACACTCTAATAACATAACAAATTGTAGATATTTCTGGCAAAAGGATGGCAAATCTTTCGATCTGCAACAAAATCACGCCACCATGCGTAAAGACGAAGGATCACTCGTCTTCCTCGACCCCCAGGCGTCAGACGAAGGCCAATACCAGTGCTTCGTTGAAACCCCGGCCGGCATAGCCAGCTCAAGGGTGATCAGCTTCAGAAAGACTTACCTTATCGCCGCCCCGGTCAAGTCCCATGAGAAGACTCCTGTGGAAGGAAAACCATTCCAATTAGATTGCGTTGTCCCCGACGCGTACCCGAAACCGGAGATTTATTGGAAGAAACGCTTGTCCGGTGCTGATCCGAATGCTGACTCGACCAGCTTCAACCGTCGCATCACCGCTGGGTCTGACGGAAACCTCTACTTCGAGACCGTTACCAAAGATGACGTCAGCGACATTAACATATACGTCTGCGTGGCTAAAAACGCTGCCGTCAATGAGGAAGTGCCCTTAGTCGAATACGTCATCAAGGGAGTGACCAAAGATACCTCCGGTTATAATGGCGAGCTGGTTCCTCAATACCTGAGCAAGGATATGATGGCGAAGGCTGGGGATACTACCATGATTTACTGCATGTATGGTGGCGAGTGAGTATCTTTTTTATTATATTACTAGCTTATGCTCGCGACTTCGTCCGCATGGAATAGGTGACTTTGGGCTAACGCTAATACGCAGCGAAAGGTCTCAAAAGAAAAGAAAAAACGATTTTGAAACAATTTTCATTGGTGGTCCACTCCTATTCGTCTTAGCATAATGGTATAGCGATAAATTAACTATATAATATATAACACTGAAAGAATTTTTCAAATTGAACCCGTAGTTCCTGAGATTAGCGCCTTCAACCAAACAAAGAAACCCTCCATCTTTATATTAATATAGATTTATTGAATAGCTGACATGCACCTGTTCGTTGTCACACTGTCCAGCGGAGAAGCTCGCATGACTTTGGTGTGGCGAAATATCATGAAGTATGAAATGAGTAAACCCCTCGGTGTTCTTCTCGCACCATTTAGCCTGGTGGGTAAGAACTGCCTCTGAAATACTCCTACCCGACCCGGCAGGTGTTGCCCCCTCAGCAGAGCCCTGACTTGTGATTTTAAGAAGGAATACCTGGAATTAGACATTCCCTGATGAACTGATAGAAGATGCAATAAACACTATTACGCCTTAACCACATGGGTCTATGCAAAAGTTGCTAGGGCAACGAACGAGTGTATGTCCATCGGCCATAGGTGCTTGCCGAAAGGTTTCCAACGTGAGGGTGGCAGCTATCCAGGTGAATTTAGGCTCTTAAGACAGGGTTAACCCGAGCAAAGGTTATATATTATTATAAACATAGCTATCTATTATTGGATGGTACAATATAAATAACCTTTCCAGCCCACACGCCTACCCTAAATATTCCAAGGATGGAAAGCGAGTCGGTGAGAAATCCGGCGATCGCGTCACAGCGCACAACAGAACCTCCGGCAAGCGCCTCCTCATCCAGGACACAAACGAAGGAGACGCTGGCAAATACACTTGCGAAGTCGACAATGGAAAGGGCGCGGCGCAGACGCACTCTATGACATTGACAGTAGTCAGTAAGTACCTTCTCTTTTTCTCTTAGGATCCTAGAACTATCGGAACAGAGGGCAGACAGGATGCTTTCCCGTCTCGTTCTGTCGATGGCTTCACGCTTCATCTCGCACTAAGTAAGCCCAATGCTAGAAGAGTATAGCACAGATCTTCGCCGAGTCTGTGTAGGATGACTACGTCTCCGCTCACCCTGGGGATTCAAAACCAATGCCTGCTTAGGAATATGGCTGTTGTCCCTTTGCAAAATATGACCAACCAGAGTACATTTTCAACGTCGCACTTTATAGTATATTGGTTCTTCACGGCACATTTTCCACGACTCTGCATAGTCAATTGTCTCTGGCAAGAAGATTCTTAAGATTTTCTGCATTGATGATTGTCTATGGCCAGATGATTTTTTTAAAGATTTTAAGTACCTTAAATTTAATTATTTGTACACTTCGCTGATTTGAACGTAGCGACGATATAATTACAAAAAGATTAATAAGAATTTATATAAAATAAAAACATAATAAGGATACTTCAGTGCATTGATCTCCAAAGGTCATGAACGTATGTTTTTTTTTATATTTACGATTTATCTATATGTATATATATATATATCTGTATCTTTAAGAGAAATCATATTTTTCATTGAATAAGTCAACGTTGGTCAAAGTGGCTATGCAAATAACTCATAATCTTTATATATAAACTAGCGGGGACGGTGGACGTTGTCCCGCCCTAATTATAAAAAAAATCCTTGACAAATTACATACCAAAACCTTCCTCATGAATCACTTTATCCACTGTCGAAAACCGCATGAAAATTCGTTCAGTAGTTTTCGAGTTTATCGCGAACAGACAGACGCGGTAAGGGACTTTGTTTTATACTATGTAATGATTTCTTCTGTACGTGTGTATGTCACTGATTTCTTCCTAAACGGCTGGACTGATTTTGATGAAAATTTTGTGTGCGTGTTCCAATGGATCCGAGAATGGTTTAGATTCACAGTTGGACCCGGTAGGTGGCGCTGTAGTTGAATTTTATTATTTTTGATTATCAAAACACGATGACGTCCGCTGGGTCCGCTAATTTTTTAATAATAATGGCATTGATATACAACAACCCAAAATGTACACTTAACGTCTCACAGACCGGACCAGTACTTCCTGAGATTAGCCCGTTCAACCTCACAAACTTTACCTCTTTATAATATTAGTAGATATAAATCGTTCTGTCCGTGTGTATGTGACTGAACTCCTCCTAAACGGTTGGACATATTTTGATGAAATTTATTGTAAGTGTTCAAGTTGATTCAAGAATGGTTTGGATTCATAATTGGATTAAATGTAATTTACTTGAATTCTAGGTTTTTTATTATCAATCCAGAATAGCGTCCTCCGCGCCCGCTAGTCAGTTTTATAAATGACTAAGTGCTGTTATAACAAATATTAAAAACAAATACAGCCGAATTAAAATCTCACACGTTTCTCTTTTTTGAAGTCGCTTATAAAGGTGTATCGTTCTCTTTAAGGTGCACCGAAATACGAAGTGAAACCTGAAAAGGTAGTAATCGCCAAGACCGGACAAGACGTGACGATCCCTTGCAAGGTGACCGGCAAGCCAGAGCCCAAGATCATCTGGACTCATAACGCCAAGCCTCTCAGCGGAGACAGGTTCGAGGTCAGCGAAAACGGTCTGGTCATCAAGGGTGTGCAGAAGAGCGACAAGGGTTACTACGGCTGCAGAGCCATCAACGAGTACGGGGACGAATACGTCGAGTCCTTGGTCCAAGTTAACTAAGTCTGTAAAAAAAAGAACTGTCAAATTATGACGTTAATGACAGTTGTGATATCATTTTTAAATTAAGTACGTAGGTATAGTAAGTTTAATACAATAAAAAATCTTAAAAATATTTTGGCATTTTTCTTACTTTTCATTTATTTTTGGCAATAAATCTTCTAATAGATTATTACTGCCATTGCCAAGCAGGTAATGATGTTACAAGTTTCTTGCGATCATCCAATGAACTAATAAGATGGTGGCTATCTTGTTAGAACTTTTCAGAGTTTTTGTGGCAAATCGGAATCCATACTCCGTGGTATTATTTGCCATCCACTTCACTTGTGCACAATAACCAAACTATATTACGTAAAATACCACCAATATTACAATATATAGAGGCAAATAACACAAGATTATGAATAAAATATAAAATCCTCTACATTACATTCCAAGTTCCCGCCAAAAACTCTCTTTTCGCATTTTATTATCTTCTTTGCATAGCTAAGTACCTATAATTCGTTCCAAAATATTAGTGAAGAAAATTAAATTTTATTTTTGAACATATTTGCATCACCTGTTGATAGAGTGAAGCCAAAAAAATGTACAACAAAAAGGTATTATGAATTAAATCAATCATTAATAAATAAAATGATGAGAGACTACCATTAATTTTTATTTTATTTCTTACAAACTGAAAAAAATATCACGGTAGATTAATTTACTGCAAAGTTATTAAAATTTTAAGCATGGTTATGACACTACGTTTTTTATACGCACAAGAAGACAAGTAATCGGATATCTGTGTTTACAAAGATATTTTGTATGCAAAGCATATTTTTGCTTTCAATTTTTGTTAGGTATATATTTTCCGCTGTACAGAAAATGTTTCGTTCTCACGATTGATGACTCATTCTTTGTTTACTTAAATCCAGTTCGCATGCTATTTATAATAAAATTAGCATATCGTTTGTTAAATTTGCGGAGAGATAAAACTAAGGCATACATTAATTTTCTAAAGTAAAGAATTAACGACCCGACTCGGTTTCGAACGTATGCAATATTATCAGTTGAGCAATCGTAGTAAAAAGTAAAAATTGATAGAGCTAAGTGTTTTTTTATGAAATCACTTTTATATTATCGAGTTTGCTATATGTGACGCTAATCTAAATATTTTTTGTTATTTAGTTTTACTTAGTAATTTCATACAGTTTTTGTGTAATAGATAGATAGCTAGTAATTAATATATTTATTAAAAGATGAAATCAACTTCCGAAATCGACTTACAAAGATATTCCTTTGCCAAATTAAGTTAGTTTGTACTGTAACCTATAGATGGTATTAAGTCGTATATATCACAAGTTTATAAACAAAAGACCATAAAAAAATTATAGATTTCTATAGCCCCATACAATACATACTATATTTTAAATAGTGGTTTATAAAATAATTTGTCTCTGATCATTAAATATCTGTGATAATATTACCAGACCACGGAATTTTTATGTACGCAACTTATAAATCCCTTGCCTAGACATAAATAAAAATTACATGTCACTTACAAAACATTGACACGTGGATCAATGTTGCCATTTATTTTAATTATAACATATCTTATTTATTATTTTAAAATACAGATTTAAAAGATGTAGGTTGTAAAGACACACGATAGAAGTGAAACTTTTGCATAACAAGGAACATTTTAATTTAAAAAAAATACAACTAAATGTCAACGCCTCGCGGTGCTCTTAGGCGGTGACCCATCCAAGTACTGACGGCGCCCGATATTGCTAAGTTCGGTGATCGAACGAGAACTGGTGTTTTCATAACTCTACCGACATAGTGTTTACGCCCACCACTTTTCGTCACCAAAAAAATCTTTTAATATACAATGAGGTGGTTACATGTAGAGCGGAAGTAAAAAAATTATAATAATTGATCTGCCCTCGAATGTCACAAACTGTGGTATGTTCGGAAAAGTTTAAATACCTATCGCTACAATTTTTTTTTATCTCAAACTATGAACAAACAATTTAATTGTAATAATTTATCTTAGTTATGATATATTTAAGGTAGGGCATTGTAATTTGAGATATGAGAAACACTGGATAATGTATTCTATCTTAATCTCTTCATAAATCTCACAGATATCCATATGTTTATCTCTTTTCAATATCGATTTTTTGTTTCATCGAGTTTCAAATTACAAGGGGGTCAGTTTTGATTTCATATCCTAAACAATTAATTTATAGTTACATCGTTTCCAGAAGTTTCAGCTACAAATATCTTCCAATACAAACTTATAAAGTAGTTACCAACGACTATGTTTGTTTTTTTTTATTATGTTATCTGCTAGTAACACCACAACTGCATATAGGGCTTGAAATTCTGATCTGAACGATCAGTACCAGCCTGTCTCTCCAAACAGAGCGTGTTCACCCCCACGCCCGCGTAAACACAAATCACGCCGCGTGATCTGGAGGTCAATTTCGCTCCCACACACCAGATTAAACTCCCATCGGCAGCGGCAAAGCCTAGGTCTGTTCCCTCGGCGTGGAGCCCTTGAGTGCGGTTCTCGCGCGATACAGTGACACAAAATCTTACATCACTGTGACAACATTACAAATATCACCTCCACACACGTGCACGCATACACGCTTACATATGCAAGTGGAAGAGTTTTATTTTTTCCTTTATCAAACTAAAATAGTTTAGAAAATTATCCGATACGAAATATATATAAGAATTGTTGAGGTATGTATGCTTGGTACAGATATATGTTTCAACAACCCATATAAATATGAATATATAGCTTAGCTTAGGTTAGCTCAGTTAGGTCGCGAATTGCATGTATCAGGCAAACAGCCCAAGCCGAGGTGTGTCGTACACCCTTCAGCTAGTTGTCAAATAAAATCGACTGAGTGCCTTAAGCGCTCGCCTTAGTAGTCCGGTGAAGCTATTAAGACCTTGCTAGGTCAATAGCGTAATCAGTTCGAAAAAAAAAGCTTCAAATTCTGGCTCCGTGCAGAAAAAATATATTATGTGCAATATATTTTTTGGATTTATTTTTTTACATTTAGCCTTATTTATCAATGACGATAATTATAGATTTATGTGAAACATTAATTTAGCTCACATAAAGCATATTGCCCGGGATAAAAGTATTGTAAAAATCAATAAGTGTATATTTATTACGGCAACATTATTAGTGACGTTTTGAATTTGGGCAGATTTTTCTGCGAGAAAGGAGGCTTTTATTCCATTTATTTTTGAAAGAAATATCGCATTCAGAAACAAATAATGGAGTTCATGTATTTCATGGCTATATTGGCTTTGATTGTGCAAATCATCGCCGTGGTGTTTGGCGTGGGTAAGTGAAATTACAGTATCATAAAAAAGCTGAAGTAAAAATTGTTTTTACATCTTTTCGATAAATAAGTATTGTAATTTTAGTATTTCTTATAGATCAGGAATAGATATAACTTATGTGAATCGATAATTATCATTGAAAGTGGTTAAAGGTAGGAAAATGAGACAATTTTTGCAATTTAATTGGGTACTTCAACTATGCGATCTATGCGTTTCTGTATAGCAAATTTTCAATAATAATAGAGATTAGTGTATCAATTTATAGTTAATTTAATGAAATATTCAACTATTAGACTTCAAATTTCTTTATAATGGGGTTTAATAACTATTTTGTACACTTCTCCATTGATTTTCAGTTTTTGTCTGTTATCTCTATTTACTTCACAGTATGCTACATTACTGCGAAACACTGTTCAATTGGATAATCTTATTAAGAATCGAGGATATGACAGGCTGTATTATTTAGAATATGAACAGTAAAACTGAGAATTCACATCACAATCCATAGCTTCTTGCTGGCTCATGCCCTGGCTTCATATTCCAATTTTCTACGTTCACTTGTAAATTACATCTGTTACAGTCTGCTTATAATCACATATCACAAATTGTGTAAATATAATTATTCTTTTCATTAATATAGCAATCAGTAAAGTAAAAATAATTTAATAATTATGTTTTAAATGTTCATTGTGTATTTTCCAGTATAATCCAATATTAAAAATGATCACAATTAAAGTTATAGTTATATTATAGTTGGTCTGAAATCTGGAGACTGACATAGATAATTTTTTATATAATAACTAGCGTGTATGGCGGACGTTGCCCTGCCCTGATAATAAGAAAAACCTTGTCAAATTATATACCTAAACCTTCCTCATGAATCAGTCTATCTATTGTTGAAAACACCATGAAAATCGATCCAGCAACCGGGGGGGGGGGGGGGGGGCTGTCCCTGACTGGGTCACTTTCAGGCCGGCATGACAGCAACAACCGGCGATAGATAGTATGTCTTTCGGTGGTCGCCATTGTTTTTGGATTGTACTGTGCTTACCATCAGGCACAGTACAGTCACTTTGCCGAGCTACAATACAATAACAAAAAAAATAAAATAAAAGAAAATTTGTTCAGTAGTTTTTGAGTTTATCGCGAACAGACAGACAAGTGCGGCAGAGGACTTTATTTTATACAGTGTAATGATATATAAAATATGTCAATATACTATACAATAATAATATAAATAATGTTAGTTTTTATCTATGGGATTCCAGTATGCTTTTATTTGTAATTGTTCTAGTAAATATCTTGAGATATTGATAAATTTTTATTACTCATTATATCTAAAGTTGCATCTTGTAGGTAAAATATGTGTTGTTAAGATGTTTATATTTTTCAGCTATCCTTTTTGCCTTTTCTGGTCCTCTTATTTATATAAACATACATTCCAAAATGTTTAGCCTCTCATGACAATGTCTACCAACATATTTCACTAGTAATATATAATTTTGAAAAAATATTATTTGATTTTATGACAAATTACAATAAATCAATACTATTAAAACATTGGTAACAACATAAATATTTGTTGAATTAATTATAGGAATGGCTTAATTTAAATAACATATACATTTACTAGCGGTCCTGGTAGACGCTATCCCGCTCTGACTATAAAAAAAACCTTGACAAATTATATACTAAAACCTTCCCCATAAATCACTGTATCCACTAGTGAAAACCGCATGAAAATCCGTTCAGTAGTTTTTGAGTTTATCGCGAACAGACAGATGCGGTGGGGGACTTTGTTTTATACTATGTAATGATAATGGTTTTATATATTTATTTGTTTGTTTGAAACTCAAGGGGAAGGTTTATAAAACTATGATAAGACCAGTCATGTTGTATGCATCTGAGTGCTGGGCTACGAAAGAGACGGATGAGAAAAAATTACATGTGTCAGAGATGCAAATGTTAAGGTGGATGTGTTGTGTGACTAGAATGGATAAGATTAAGAATGAGTATATCAGAGGAAGTTTGAAAATATCACCAGTGACAGAGAAGTTGAGGAGTAATAGGTTAGCATGGTATGGGCATGTCATGAGGAGAGATGAAAACCATGTAACTAGAAATGTGTTGAGTATGATTGTGGACGGATATACAAGTAGAGGAAGACCGAAAAATGTATGGATGGACTGTGTGAAAAATGATATGCGCCTAAAAGGTTTGAATACTGAGTTGACATTTGAGAGGAGAGAGTGGAAAAAGAAAACATGTTGTGTCGACCCTACTTAGGTGGGATAGCAGTAATGATGATGATGGTGATTTGTTTGTTTAACATAAATTTCTAAATATATTTAAAAAATTTTGCAAATGTATATAATGCTTGGCTAATTATCATAAAAATATCTTGTACTAATTTACTATATATCACTATAAGTTTCAAATAAGGAGATTACCACCTCCAACACCAATTTTACTCGTTGCTTGTTAGAAATGTACTGCTGGCAACAAAATCCTGAAATATTTAAAAACATATATTTTTAATAGTAATACAAAATTAATAATCGAAATTATTGTAATGGAAGAATGAACGCTTTGTTTAAACACTTGAATATATAAAGCTACAGTTCTTTAAGATTCGGCCACATTAACACTATAGAATGTATAATATGACCATTGCTATAACCCTTACCATTTATTAATGCTTAGCGATTTGATCGGATATCGGCTAGTATAAAGTTATTCAAATTTATTTAATTAATTTTTATGAAGGCATGTCAATGTTCACAGTACTATTGACAAAAACATTCTTATTATATGTATAGAAGAAGATATAAGCCTTTTTATTTTATAAAATGATGTTGAATCACATGACATATAGCATATTTTATATATATATTTTCCGATTGTAAGGCACCATATGGCATTTTGACAGTTTTCTTCTTGTTTGAAACGTATAGTTGATATTTGAAGAAGATTGTGTTTCTTATAAGCAGAAGCAGAGTATGTATTTTTTAATTATAAAATATTGAAATTTAGTGATGAATTAATAATTATAAAGACATAAATTGTCTTCTTAAATATAACGAATTTTAATATAATAAAATTCTTCTCTTTTCAGCACTATTTTGTACCCCAATATGTGCCCTTTTTCTATTCTTATTCCCGAGACGGGCTCCAGCCAGGTTCTGGCATGGTGGCCCGATAGAGTTAGCTGGATGGTCTTCATTCTTGATCTATATAACCATAAATAATTAATCAATTAATTCAATTAACTCAATTAATAATTATAAAACCATACATAATTAATGCTCTATTAAATAAACTTCATTCAAATTAAATAATATAATATTAATCAATTATATAATATAGAAATAATAATCAATAATAATATAAGTATATAATATTAACATCATGTGCTTCAGGGGTAAGCGGAATCACTCAAATACCACTGTACTCCCTATTCTTGCATTCATATTTGCTTAAATCATATGAAAAGAGTAATACTCTGGGACTTTGGGTATTAATTGAAAATCAAATGATTTTGTTAAGTTTTTTAGATGTTAAGCAGTATAGCTCGAAATAACATTTAGACTGGAGATCTTTTTATAACTGTTTATATTATTTAATATTTTAACACAATACTAGCTTTTGCCCGCGACTTCGTCCACGTGGAATAGTTACTTTGGGCTAATGCTAACATGCAGCGAAAGTTCTGAAAAGGAAAAAAAAACAATTTTGAAACATTCTTCATTGGTGCTGCGCGCCTATAGGTGTTAGCGTTCTATTATAGCTATAGCCTTCCTCGATAAATGAGCTATCTAACAGTAAAGGAATTTTTCAAATCGGACCAGTAGTTCCTGAGATTAGCGTGTTCAACCAAACAAACAAACCCTCCAGCTTTATAATATTAATATAGATATAGTAAGGGACGCTAGCACACTGGATCTTCCTTTGTTTTCTTACTTGCATAGCTATCTAGATTATTAAACATAAAGATTGTAGATGGCCAGTACACTACAATACCCAAGAGAACTCTTAGACATGTATTATTGGTAAATTCAGTGTGCTGTTGGTAATTATCTTTTCCAGAGACAATATGACAAATATAAATATTATGTTCTGACAAATGAAATAATCAGAAATATTTGTGTGGTCCATCTGGAGAGGTGTATACCTGAAAAATCCGTATCCTACTAAAAATTCTTGGTTCTTAAACTTTAGCCATTATAAGTTGTTTATTAGAGAGAATATTCAAACCGCCCTTAGTTGGTTTTCCCAATATTCTCTTGAGAGAGTACAAGCAATGAAAAAGAGTGTTTGTATGCATCTCTGCTCTATTTCTGCTTACATTTACATTTGATTTGTAAATTTCAAGTATTGTTCTGGGCTCGTCGCCTTGCTACATGACACAGCAGAGCCATCATCAGTATGGTGCATCCATGGAATGTTAAGAATTTCGTCTTTTGATTGACTTTTATGTTGTAGGGTTGTGCCTAATTTAGGGCCATCAGAAAATAATTCAGAAACTTAGTACATTGTTAGACTGTCATGGAAGTATTTGCATTAACGGTTGTGGGCTTTTGTATTATATTTGCAAAAGTGTGTTAAAGAATTGCAAGTGATGATAATCTTTGCACTACATAAATGTGACTAGTTATACCACGCGGTCTCGTTTGTCTTTATTTTCTAAATTACTTTCAACATAGGTAAATAAGCTTAAAAAGTTCAGTATAAAGCACGACTATTGTATAGGGAGCCGAACATACGACTGAACCGCGGGTAATGATACCTCATTGACATAGGCATTCACGGTTCGCGCGTTCTGGATAATTAAATCTTCGTATGGCCTCTATTCATATTTTATACTTACAACTAGTATGTGGTACGCTCATTTACATTGGCAAATGTTTGACCTTACATCTCTATTTTACACATTGAATTTACAAATCTTATCAAACCTTTAGGCCTCTCAATAATAATAATGACAAACATTTTTTTAATAATAATAATAATTAATTTTGCAATATATTTTATACAATACAAATGATGTAGAAATCGATGTATAGAAAATTACAAGAATATATAAAAAAACTACAAGTACTTATGATATATCCTGCACGAGGACTCATGCGTCCTCAACAATTAGGTACATATTACATACATTAACGAAACATGTTACCCTAATCCAGAGTATTACTGTTTGTCATCGATTCTCAAACTGTAACTTACCGCCCCCCACCTGATTGTTATGTTCAACAATTAGAGGATTTCACTGATGCGTTAATAAAGTTTCATAGTACATATCAGGTGTTTTGAGAATATATCGTCGTTAGAGAGCGGTGGGTAAAGTTTGAGAAACACTGCTGTAAATTATTTCACGCATCTGCACAAGCTCGAAACGCTTTAAGTGTCTATATAATTGTTATCAAATTAATGGTAAGGACATTTTAAGTGATCTTCTCAATGTCTTCCAGCGTCAGCTCTCTACTATTTAGCGGAATTAGTCGAGGAGTATACTGTAACGGCCAAATACGTCATATCATGGATGGTGTTCGTAAGTAAATTATTGCTTCTAGAGATTTTACAGAGTGACTATACTATATAAGCGACAGATATACAATCCATCGATAGTTGTTGCTGTCATAACGGTCTGCAAGTCTTCGGCTGCTGGATATACATTGAATTTCTCGATTGGCGACAAGCGAAAGGGAGCCTCAGTTAATATATAAAAATCCAGTATAATTTTTTTTATACCATTGGTGGCAAACGAACATCTGGGTCACCTGACGGTAAGTGATCACGGCTACCCATGGACACCCGTGACACAGGAGAACCACAGATGCGTTGCCAGTCTTTGTCAAAGGAGTAGGTTCGTTTCTTGAAAGGTGGTAAATTTTAATGCTCCAGAAACGCTGTCCCTGGGAATTTATCCCAGAAAACTGCCGTGATGTTTGTCCATGATGAACTGCGAAACTACTCAACCAATCTTCATGAATCATTGACATTTATATATAACTTTAGTCCAGCTTGAGAGATAGGATAATTTATATTTCGATTAATGACCTCGATATTTTTTAATTACCAAATAAATAATTGTCAATGCTGATTATTGTTATTAATTGTAAGTTTCATCAATCTCGAACAGATGGCGCTTTAAATTATTTCAACATGTAATAACTAAGCCTCATTTATGCGTGGCCGGGTCAGCTACCACGACCTTCGAGTTGTGTGAAATCTGTCGCCAAGCCCCTGTTGGTGTGTTCCTAAAATCTATCTATACTAATATAATAAAGCTGGAGGGTTTGTTTGTTTGGTTGAACACGCTAATCTCAGTAACTACTGGTTCGATTTGAAAAATTCTTTCCGTTTTAGATTTCACTGCGTGTTAGCGTTAGCCCAATATAACTATTCTACGCGGACGAAGTCGCGTGAAAGCTAGTAAAGTATAAAAAATACGGCTATGCTTGAACCATTTGCTGTAAGTGGACGAGAAGAAACAGTAGTATTATTTTCTTTTTCAGGCGTCGATTGTGTTCCACATAGGCCTTCTGGTTTTCGAAGATATGCCAGTCTATATGAACGCCCTTGGCGTATTCCAGCAGCTCCTTCACGGGATACTACTTAGGGATTTCCCATCGGTCAGGGTGACCAGTGTGACATTTATCACGGCCACTTTGACCCTGGTTGCGAACCATTACGTAGCTTTCAAGTACTTTGGTGAGGTCTACCATCCGTTTAATGAGGTGAGTATTCTCCAGAACATTAAGGACACGCTAGCGTTATGATATTAGATATCCAGTACGGTATTCCCCAGGGTTATGACATGGGGCTTTTTACAAATGGATTAAAACACGATCTTCAAGGCTGATAACCAATAGTGATGCCCCTGATTTTACAATTATCCATAGGTGGCGGTAACCATTTTCCGTCAAATAAAAAATGTGCTGTGCGTCTGTTTGCAATTATACTCCTCATGAATGTCTCGACCGATTTCGAAGGACATTTTGTCTCTAACATGTGGGTTTTAAATTAGTTTGTTGACAGAAAACTGTAGAACCGATTGTTATAGATATGTCACAGATGGCGGCACGTTTTATCTTTGTTTTTTTTTTCAACTCCAGTTTATTTTATGATGCACGTGTTCTGTTAATGTATTTACTACGTAACCTCGCTTTTTCTATACCCAAAGCGTGGCCGGGTGGGTCATTTAGTAAAAAAAAATAGAGGGGATCATGAATTTATTACATTTCAAAATTTTTTCAATAAAGGTATGCCTGTAATTAATAATATATATAAGAATAATTACAGACTGCAGTGACCACCTAACATCAGATGGATTGCATACCTATCTTCTCTTTCATACCACAAAAAACATATTTTTTTTACTGGAAAAAAAAATGATTCAAAACATTTTGTCACAGATATTGGCATATTTCACGCTCTGTATGTGGTTGGTGCCTTTCGCATTGTTCGTATCGCTGTCGGCCAACGACAACGTGCTGCCCACAATTGGGGAAACCCAGCCACTTTTGGGTAAGTGATCGAAATACAATGAATCATTATAGACAATTTTCCAATACCCAGAACATTCGAGCGACTAGTAACCGGTGGTAGGACATAACGATTGTCTCAGAACCTTAAGGCTTGTAGAACTTTTTTTTTTTTTTTTTTTTTTATGGGAAAAGAGATTGTATGTTTATATGAAAAAAAAAAAAAAATAAAAAAAAAAGGGAGAACCGAAAAAAAAATAATCCCCCCCGGGGGGCGGCGGTGATGCGGGGGTGAAAGGGAGCCGAGAGGGGGAGCCCCCCCCCGGGGTAGATATACCCGGGATCTCAGGGGCGAGACGCAAAAAGGATATAGGGGGGGTGTTTCGTGGTGGGGGGGGGGTGGATAGGGGGAAAAACCCCCCCCCCAGAACGGCATGACAGCGATGACTAACGATAAATAATGAATCTCTCGATGGTCGCCATTGTTTTTTATCATATTGTGCCCACTATCAGATACATTGCCATTACTATAATGTGAAACTATAAAAAGAGAAAATATTATTACATATGTCGAACCCCTTTCATGTTAGCATCATTTTGTTGTCTGAAAAATCCGAACAACAGAAAAAAGGGATTCAAGAAATTTGAGTACGTAAATAAAACAAGGGATACACTTTTAGGAAAACCTTTAATAATTATACACTCACAATATAAATTACCAAAGACATATTCGTAGCTCATGACAATGCAAAAACCGAAATTGTTCTATTTGACATTTTCTAATATATTTTATAACGCGCAGTGAGAGTTGCAGTAAAAAGGTTACTAGCACGTAAACATGAGAATGGAGTTCCTACACACTATATAAAATACTTTTATGTTCT
This sequence comes from Antheraea yamamai, assembly GCA_036509395.1. NCBI lineage: Eukaryota > Metazoa > Arthropoda > Insecta > Lepidoptera > Saturniidae > Antheraea > Antheraea yamamai. The sequence continues at coordinate 2,031,628 of AP028454.1, forward strand.
CCTGTTAACTGAGCACGTAAATAATAGGGTGGAGTGAAAAAAACAAATTTTTTTTTTTCTTAGCCTGGGGGTCAAATTTGTAGCTTATAAAAAACAAAAATTTTTGAAAAAAAAAAAAAAAATTTTACTCAACATCTTGAGCCAGCCCACTCATTTTTAAAACTAATTACGAGTAAAAATATTTGGTTGCAAAAAAAAAAATTTTGAAGGCGTTCTAGAAACTTCAGAGTATCCTCTTTTATGCCAATTAAAAATCACAAGTTAAAAAAAAATTTTTGTGACTATTGTTTTAATTTAAAAAAAATCCCAAAAAGTACCATTCCTCTTTAGGGCACTAGAATAAAATTTGAGTTGGAAATGATCATAATTGCCAGTTCTTAGATGTTTTAAGAGATTCAAAGACAAAAAAAAATTTTTTTTTTGCAACCAAATATTTTTACTCGTAATTAATTTTAAAAATGAGTGGGCTGGCTCAAGATGTTGAGTAAAATTTTTTTTTTTTTTTCAAAAATTTTTGTTTTTTATAAGCTACAAATTTGACCCCCAGGCTAAGAAAAAAAAAATTTGTTTTTTTCACTCCACCCTAGTAAATAAGACAAGAGATACACTGTATAAAATACTTTTATGTTGTCTTGTTATAACTGAGCACGTAAATAACACGAGACACTGTATAAAATACTTTTATGTTGTCTTGGTATAACTGAGCACATAAATAAACAAGAAGCACACTATAAAATAATTTTATGTTCTCCTGTTATGACTGAGTACGACGAATCAGTTATTTTTTGTGTTGGTAAAAGTTAATTGAGTACGAAAATAAAAGTAACTTAGTCAAGAAGGAACTGTTGTATAAATAGTTTTTTTGGTCATGTCAAAAAATTGAGCGCGTAAATAAAAATGACTCAGTCAAGGAACATACTGAATATTATTATTTTTTTATCTTAAAGGTGACAGTAACGTTCTAACGGACTACTTGTCAAGGAAATCGAAACGCTATAGTCTTCTATCGTTCTTCAATTTTGCGAAAGAGTCGCTCCTACCGCAGCGGAACAAGAAGACATTTTGAAAGTGGTCGGAATGGGTTTTATTTTTGGGGTCACAAATGGGCGCGGGTGTGCTGTCGATACGGAATCAGACACTCGGTATAAATCGGCCAGTCATAGTGACTTGATCTGGTGAATCATTGAGATACAACGCACTGTCTGTAGATCTAGCAATGACTTGAGGTTGGTGGTTGCCATATTTACCATCAATCACCACAAACGGGACATGTCAAATTTTGAAAAAATAAGTCCAACTAGATTTTTTTCAATCGATAAAAAAAATAGAAGGAAAATGCTGCCCGCTTCATGCTGGGCGGAATTTTATCCGGAATTGATTAGTTTTGTTTTTTCATTTAAAACAAAAAATACCACTTTCGAAAAAAAAGACGATTTTTCTAGAAAGAAATGTTTTTTTTTGTAGATTTTACTATTACTTTTTTTTTCGAAAAGTACATATAAAAACTAATATTTAAAAAAAAAACAGTTGTAATTATTTAGTTTTCGAATTCAAAATCGAAAGGTGTCGGGTTTAAATGTGGTTTGACATGGTATGACTCATGTTTTACATATATAATCCTTGGGTAAGATGGTTACAGTACTTTCTCCATGCTGGTACCATCTTCTGATGGTTTTAGAAGTAGGGTTAATTATTCATGATTTTTTACTACAATCTGATGTTAAATGACGATTTGGTCCAAGATGGTAGACACTATCACCTGTAGGGGGACTTGCTCTTAAGTGCAGCTGCCGGAACACACCAACAAATGATTGGCTACATATTTACAGCATGAGGGTGATAGCTGGTCAGACGGACTTCAAAAGCCCTACAACCATGTGAACTACATGCGATTCTCGATATTTTTTATACACCCTCTATTTCCAATTTGTTGGCTTTGTTTTATATTTTGTTGTGAATGGTAAGCCTAATACTTTAATATCTTATTTGGCTAAAAAATACAAATTAATTTTGATATTAAAAAATGGAATATTTTGTGATATTTGTTCAACTGTAGTTGTCGCCAAAATGTGGATTAATTATGGTCTGTCTTATAGTAATTTTTCCATTACTTCCTTATTAATGTTAAGCTATTATAGATTCTTACCAATCTCCACTCCTATAGAAAACCATAATTATAGTCTACACAATGCTTTGAAAAGCCTTTTATATATTTGTAAAATCCTCATCAAAACTAATGCAGCTGTTTCGGTAACTAGTTCAAGCAATAGACACTTTAATTATATTTATTTCATTAAACTATCCAATAAGCAGTAATGGTAATATTTAATAGGGGTACCTTCAATTCGGTAGAGGGTAGCGGTAAATAAACGACACAACAAGTCATACCGAAAAATCACAGTTTCTGTTCAACAAGGAAACCAATCTTACGAGAAAAGTCACGGACGGACTACTGTTTTTTTTTTATATATTAAAATTTCGCATCTACCCACACCCACGTCCATTGTTAAATACCCACATCTAGTCAAAAAGACATTGTATATAATTATGTTTAAGATTTAATTTAAAACTGAACGGATATTAAAGAACTGTGTTATTATATGATTTATGCATTTTGTTGCGTTAACGGTCATGATGTTGGTGCGATGGTGACTGTTAGGAACCACCGTGTAAGATTTGCTCAATGGAATTGGGTATATGTAGATAGTAAGGCTGCGCGTACGCGTGAGGGTATTTTCGAACTTCTAATACGTAATTTTACTTGTGGCGTCCTCTATCGGACATACATATATTTATTGATGTATGTCTTAGTTTTAATAGTGAAATAAACGTATGGGAATATATTGTTTTTTATTTTGTAATCTACCCTTATTATTACTGTAAACTAGCGGGCCTAGCAGACGTTGTCCCGCTCTGATTATAAAAAAATCCTTTACAAATTCAAAACCTTCCTCATGAATCACTTTACCTACTGGAGAAACCCGCATGAAAATCCGTTCAGTAGTTTTTGAATTTATCGCAAACAGACAGACGCGGTAGGTGATTTTGTTTTATACTATGTAATGATATGAAATATTGCATACATGTTCTCAAAGGGTACAGAAAAAAACATGGGGTACCATTTATTCAGAAAAGAAAAGTATTATCCCCTAGGCAGAGGCCAAATTTACGTTAACGCCAACAAAAACGAATATACGTCAGTTTTTAAAGCAATCAATTAGTATTGAAAATTTCGTATTTTATAGTATCCTAGCTTCTGCGTGCGACTTCGTCCACGTGGAATAGTTACTTTCGGTTAACGCTAACATGCAACAGAAGCTCCCTAAAAGAAAAAAAAATGATTGCGTGTGACCGTTACACGCGATTAGCATACAAGGAGTAACCTCCGCAGGATCCTTTGCGCGAATTGGTGTCCCACAGGGCTCTGTTCTAGGACCGTTCATGTTCTTAATATACATAAATGATCTGCCGCTAATGGTAAATAACTGTGGTGAAATGGTGTTTTTTGGAGAAGATATTTAAATTAAATTTAAAGAAAAAAAAAAGGATTAAGGGGGGGAAAGGAAAAAAAAATTTTAAAAGAAATTTTTTATTGGGTTAAAAAAAAAAAATAAATTAAAAATAAGTAAAAAAAAAAAAATATGAATTATTTTTTTTTAAAGGGACAAGGGGTAAAAAGAAAATAAAAATAAGAGGGAATTTTTTTGGGTATTGTTAAAAAATTTTTTTTTTTTGTTAAAATAAAATTTCAAAAATAAAAGGGGGTTTAAAAAAAAAAAAATGGGAGAAAAATTTAATTTTTTGTGATTTTAAAGAAAAGAATATTCGTCAGAAAATTGATATTAACTTTGAGAGGAGGATATTATTTTTCTTCTTTTATAATAATAAAATTTTTTTGTGTTTTTTTGTGGGGGGGAAAGGAGGAGGAAGAAAAAAAAAATTTTTAAAAAAAAAAACTTTTGATTTTGTCCGCGCGCGTTCGGGTCGGTCTTAACTCTGCCCTCCCAATACATTCTTGACAAATTAATGTAGTCTGCTGATTTCGTAAAATACCGGCACAATCTAAATACTAGAAACTGTGACAAACTGGTTGTCCCACGTTTTAGACTTAGTAAAACCAGTAACAGTTTTTTGGGAAATAATGTTAGATTTTACAACAAAGTCCCAAAGGATATTACCGATTTGCCGGATTGTAAATTTAAGCGCCATGTCAAGCGGGTTTTGGTGTCAAAAGGCTATTATAGAGTGGATCAATATGTGAACGATGGTGATGTCTGGAATTGACTCATCTTTGTGCAACCAATAAAAAAGTTTGCGAAAATTAATATTATATATAATATATTATTATTCTAAATATTATATATATTTTTTAAAAAGATAAACCAGATCGAGTTTCTTGCCGGTTCTTCTCGATGACTGGGTTGTTTTCCGAACCGGTGGTAGTTTTGACGTTCATAAGTGCCTTCTTAGGGCCTAAATTGAATAGTGTTTTTGAATTTGAATTTGAATAAAAAATTGAAGTAAAACTTTTTAAATATTTTTGATTTTGTCAATAAATAGTATATAAAAACGCCCAAAAAAATTGAATAATAGTAAAAATCATACAATAGAATTAATTATGTATATGGGTGCACGACCGTGCTGCGTTTGGTTTCAAATTAAGCAAGTAACAAATTATAGGATTATTATCTGTAGTGCCATCTATCAGGTAATTTGGAACTTAAATAACACAGGAAATATTATTAGCAACTCTTTGTTATAAAGTAAATAAAATATAGAAAAGTACGAACAGATTACTGTGGTAAGTAACGAATTAAATTAATTATGATTTAATAAAAGTTTTGCTTATGTTTAATTATTATCTAACCGAATGGTACAGAAACGTGACGCCATAATGCCGTAACGGACTTCCGTTGCATTGTCATCCAGTTACCTTCTAATCGTGACTAAAGAAGTTTTACTTAAAAAACCACGATTTTGAAACATTCTTCATTGTGGCTCCTATTGGTCTTAGCCTGATGATATATATATAGCCTTCCTTCGATAAATGAGCTATCTAACATTGAAATAATTGTTCAAACCGGGCAGTAGTTCCTGAGACAAGCGCGTTCAAGCAAACAAACTCTTCAGCTTTATAAGTAAGTATAATTATAGACTAGAAGAAAAAACTGAACGCCAGTAATACCACGGGAATATATAATAAATAATTTCATTAATAGGTGCAGAGCAGTGTTCGTCATACTTTTTTGGATAAGGTCAACATAAAACCATCATCATCTTGACACTTATTCCGCCTAAGTAGGATCGGCACTATATGTTTTCCTTTTCCACTCTCCCCTGTAAGATGCCATCTCAGTATTCACACCTTTTACATACATCATTTTTCACACAACCGTTAACAATCCATCCACACCGTTTTCGGTCTTCCTCTACTCCTTCATACTCTAGTTATATGCCTTTTCTAGATACATGACTTTCAGCTGTTCTCATAACAAGCTGGTACCATTCGAACTTATTACTCCTCAAGTTCCCTGTCAGTGGTGCCATTTTCAATATTATCCATCTTAACAATCGCATCTCTGCCACATGTAATCTTCTCTCGTCCGTCTCTTCCGTAGCCCAGCACTCGGATCCACGTAACATGACTGGTTTTATAATAAGGGCAGCGCACATTCATGGATTGGATAGTTGATATCAACAAATAATTGATATACTTTTTATCAGCTGCTAAAATCTGGCTGTTGTACAAATTTTGTATGGCAATTGCAACCGGTGAAGCCAGCTCAATTGGCCGACTATTAATAGATTTAAAAGCAACTAAATGTCAAATTTTCGGTTATAGTCTAACCGCAACCGCTGTATCGCGCCTTAGGTATGCGCGGGGACGTGGGGAGTGGGAATGAAAGAGCATGAACTCACATGAGATTCGTAGTATCAGACCGATCCTACGATATCAAAGCACAATAACATGTTCCTTCTTTATAACTCTCGGTTTTTTTTTTGGTGTACCAAATTTCAGTCGGCCTAAATTAGTTGATGAAATTCCCGCAGTTATTACATTTCTTAGTTTTTTCGCCGCTACGATTTTGGCGATATTTGTGTCACTTTCATATTCAAAGCTTTCTTTGTCTACTTTCCTTTTTTTTACATTTGGCTTCTGGACATTACAGTCTTGTTATCTCGAGATAACGCACGAGCCATCTTTAGATATTTTATCACATATGCGTCTGACATAGTCCGTCTCGCGGTGAGCGTACCTATGACGCGGTACAGCAGTTGCGGTCAGGGTAAAGTTTCAGGGAAGTGGAGAAAAGTGAAAATAAACATTGTTGTTTACAAAGTATATTTTTGCTTTCAACCTTTTTTTTCTCTGTTCATAAAATATATTTTTAAGATAGAAGCAATATTGTGATAACCGAATCTAACTATATCTAGAAACATCGCATCTGCGTTTAGACAGTAGCCTCATAACGCAGGGTCAAGGTTTCATTTGTTTTTTATACAATGTAACCCATGGAGAATTTACCGCCCGCTGGCTCGAATGGGATGTATATCTCTTACAGTTTCCTTCTTTTTTGAATACTTACTTTTTGAGAATTTTTTTTAATATGCATTAAAAAGCAATTGAATTATTACTGTTACGGTAGATCAACTCAGTAGCTTTCGATTAAAAATAAGAACAATCAGATACGCCACTTATTTTCTAAGATGTCGCATAAATAGTACAAGATGTGGATTTTTTTTCTCAAAAAAAAGTGCCCTCTTCCTTTACTATAACCCCCAGTTACGTTTATTCTCATAATTTTTCGGGCGGTCACTTCTCCATGGGTGACATTGTATATTATAGATAATACCAAGAAACAACAAAGGAGTTCACTTTCAGGTACTTTGGGTCCTAGTCCTCTATTTGAGGACTATTTAATGACAAAAGGACTATAAACACGACATATATCCGCCTGCCACAGAGTTACATAACCGGCTCCGAATTCCGCTGTCACGTCCATTTGATAAATCCTGTTGTATATGTTCAGTATTACCAAGAAAATGTGTTCGCTAGACCTCTCAAATGCAGCTGCCGGAACACACCAGCAGGCGCTTGGGGACTCATTTTCAATTTGAGGGTGGTAGCTAACCAGGCGGGGTTGGAGAAAACCCTACAACCTGCATTCATTGAAAATCCAACTCAAGAACTGATCATGATCACCACTTCGAAAATCACTACCAGAGTTAAGAAATTAACCAATTAAGATGCTCTATCACGGCCGATCCTATGATGAAGTTATATCACAAGCCGCCATACTAATCCCATGGTTCGACAACAGATGGCTCTTCAAACTACACTTTTGCACAAAAGTCGATCCGCACACTTCACACTTAAATCGCCTATCGTTATTGTGTATCCGCATATGCTCCCTGAGTGTATACTTCCTCGCATATGATTTATTGCACACTTCGCATGCATATATCCGCTCTCCAGTATGCTTCACCATATGCGCCTTGAGGGCTTTCTTACTGAAGAAACGGTACCCACATTCAGTACACTGGCAATTCTTCTCCATCAGATGGTTCTTCTTTATGTGATACATTAATAATGACTTTAATATGTAGGATTTATTGCAAACATTGCATTTGTATTGAGCCTCGTTGTTGTGGACTTTCACTAAGTGTTGATTCCGTTGGTAGTAACTCCGGAACGGTTCATCGCAGTACGGACAGTTCGATATATTCCTCGCACCTAGATGCTTCATCTTCTCGTGGTAACACTTCTTGGATCTACTTGCGAAGACCTTCTCACAATGATCACATTTAAAACTACCCTCCTGGTGTGTGGTACGGTGTGCATTTAAAGATCTCTTCGTTGCAAATGCCGTTCCACACTTACCGCAGACATAGTTACTGTAATGCTTGTTCATATGTTGTTTGAGCATCTTGAACGTTTCATACGTGGAAGTGCACATAGCACAATCGAAAACATCACCCTTCTTCAATTTAAACTGGAGTATGTGATCCTTGATATCATTGTATATTATTTTGTCATGTGTCTTGACTAAATGGTCTTTTAAAGTGTTCAGATTTTCCATTTTACTGTCGCATAATGTGCATATGAGATCAACGATGTCCAATTTAACGTTGTATTCTGTCATATCGAAGGTGGATTTGAAGTCTAGACGTTCTTTCTTGTGGTCAGATACAGTGTGCTGCCTCAGATCTGATGGGTCCGGGTATGCCGCTTCACAGTAGCCGCATATGAAGCCTAAAAGAGACTTATTCTTGAACGGAGTAGCGTTTGAATAGTTCAGAATGGTCTGCAAGTTCTCACGGTGCTTCACTTTGTCTTGAGTCGTTCTAGTCCAGACGAGATTAATTTTGGACATTGGTTCTAGGGTTATTGTTCTTTTCTTTACAATTTTTTTAGTTTTCATATCCGCTATATCCGATGAATCTGGAAGGGAAGGTCCTAATGTTGAGATATACGATTATTCCTTGTGTAATTAATTTAATATATCTAAAATTAACTAACGTTATAATATTACCGTGTATTTAAATTGTGTATAGAGCTATGAGTAACATGTATAACGTATCGCTATACTGCTCCCACGGTGAATCTATCTCTGGTACGCCGGGCATCCTCACTGGCGCACCGATGCCGCGTACATACCTCACGTTAGTAATAGTTGTAAGGACCAGAATAAGTTACCAAAAAATATTAAACCAAGGTTAAGAAATAAATTCAAGACAATACTGTATCGTAAAAGAAATTGTAATATTGTGCTTATATAGAAATTATTTACAATATATTTTTTTAATTTACAATTGTAGCTGACCCGGCTACGCTTACTGTGGTTCAGTTATTACATGTAGAATTGAATAGAATACGTGCACCATAGAATAAACTGAAGTTGAAAAAGAAATCCAAAATTAAAACGTGACGCCATCTATTAGATATCTGTAACCATCAGTCTTACAGTTTTCTGTCAACAAATTAATTTAAAGCGCCATCTGTTCTACACTAATGAAACTTACAATAAATAACAACAATCAACATTGACAATAATTTAATTTGTGATTAAAAATATTGTAGCCATTGATCGAAATATAAATTATCTCTCAAGTTGAATCAAATTATACATAAGTGCCAACATTTCATAAAGATTGGTTGAGTAGTTTCGGAGTTCATTGTGGACAAACATCAGGACACTGGATTTTTATATATTTAGATGTAAATCAAATGTCTAGTTTAAAAAAAAACTCAAATTATACGGGCCTTTCACATGTGGGCGGTTTGAAACTGGAGGCATACATAGCTTCTATAACAAATCCAAACATGCAATTCACCGAATTTATATCTGTCAGGTGGAGTTTTAACACTACACTGAATTTTATCACATAGCTAACTTATACCCCCGACTACGCCTGCGTTATTTATTATCTTGACGATATATCTTTACTAATATTATAAAGAGGTATAGTTTGTGAGTTTGTGACGTTGTTGGAGGTAATCTCAGGAACTACTGGTCCGATTTGATAAATTCTTTCAGTGTTATATAGCTCATTTATCGGGGAAGGTTATAAGCTATATATCATCACGCTGAGACCAATACGAGCGGAGCACCAATGAAGAATATTTCAAAATCGGGGTTTTTTTCCACTTGACTGCTTCCGCTGTGTGTTAACGTTAGCCCAAAGTAACTATTCTACGCGAACGAAGTCGCGGGCAGAGGCTAGTTTTATATATACAGGATAAACACGAAAAAATTAAAAGCAGAGTATACTTTGCCTACAATTTTTTTTTACAACAATTTTATCCATTCACCTGTGCATGCGCACAACACCGCTTGCCCCACATCACACGTCGCTAAGCATGTAGTTTTTTACAAAAATTGTAGTTTATTAAAACTGTAATAACCTTCAAGGAATATATCGTGATAGTTTTTTAATAAACCAGGGACTATGCGTCTAATAGATAAAAGTATTTTTTTTTATAGAAATCTATGGAGTGGTTTTTGCGTAATGTGCGTCCAAATGTACACTTCTATCATAACTATATATTATAAAACAAAGTCCTCTACCATGTCTGTCTGTCTGTTCGCGATAAACTCAGAACTACTGAAAGGATTGTTATCCGGTTTTCACCGGTACATAAAGTGATTCATGAGGAAGGTTTAGGTATATCACTTGTTTTTTTTTTATTATCAGTGCGGGATAACGTCCGCTGGACCCGTTACTTTTATGTACGGTAAAACCTGGCAACTTTGCCGCCGGATGTTCTATTTGCCATACCCCGACTTCTGAAGTATTGACGTCTATTACTCCGAAACCATACTTTTTTATTATGTAGGGATTTCTTTAAATGAAATTTGATTTGTTTAGTAACAACATTTACTTTTATACGGCAGTCCAGTTATTTACAAAATGACGGTAATGCCCGTTACTTTTTTTCTATGATAGCGTCAGATGTCTGTGTGCTCCGAATCTTTAGTCAAAATATATGGGAAAAACTTTACAGAGGTAAGTCAACTTTTGATAATTTATTTAATTACGTCTGATTTAATGAATAAATCATTATTTACTTCGATATCAGTTAGTCATCCTCAGAAAATTATCTTGGCAAATTTAACAACCCAGTATAGTGATAAAGTGATGTCGAAATTGTCATATTTTGTTAAGTACAAGGGTTGTCACAAAAAAGTTTGAGATTATGTAAGTATTGAAACTAATTTACAGTTTCGATAGTAACTTATGTGGTCGGATTGGATATATAACTTTGTTGAAATGTCATTAAAAAAAAGGTTCTTTTCAGAAAATGGATCCTACCAGACGTAAATTGTGGAGCAGAACATATAAAAATTAATTCGCCAGACATGTTAGATATAGCGGTAGGTTTGATTCACGGGAAGAAGATTTTAAGTCAGATAAACAATTTCATATACAGAGGCGAAACATCGATATAAATAAACATTGCAAAAAACCAGGAAGCCAACAGCGGCTTCACGCTACAGAATAATAACAAATTGTAAAATAACAAAAATTTAAATAAAAAAAAAAAATAACAAAAAATTCGTCATCGTTCTTTTGTATTTTATTATACTAAAAGTTTAAGTAGTTGTATAAAACACATTATTAAAATGTAATATATAACTTTTTATACAACGTTTTTCGAACTGCTTTAATAAATTTTAAGTAAATTAAAAATTGTCCTACACAACAACCCTGACGTTTTTTCCTTTTTAGTACGAAAAAATCAAAATCGGGTCGTGGAATTTACCATATTTATCAAAAAGGATGTTTCTACAGTAAAAATACTATAGTCATCATGAGTTTCTAGCTGTGTACAAGTTTGTTCATGGTTCTTTATTATTTCTTATGGGTGATTTTGTTTATTTTCTACTAAATTTAGGCCCGGCAATGTTACCGTATGTTATAGTTGACTTTGCCATAAAATATTTTGGCTCAATTCGGTATTAAATTGTACTTATAATATTAATATTTTACTATATCTAAATTCTCTAGAAAATTTACTATGATTTTAGTTGATTTTGTTTATATGTCTTGATATAATTTCGTGCAATAAATTCGATTCAAACATCGTCGTGCGGAATAAAGTGGCACTGTTGCCTGGTTTTACGGTATACAATACATCTAACAGGCCGGCCGGACGTATTTGCTGCTTTAATAAAAAAAATCTTAAAATTCAACCACAGCGCCACCCACAGGTTTGAATTGCGAATCTAAACCATTCTTGAAACCACCGGAACACACACAAAAAAATCCATCAAAATCTGTCCAGCCGTTTAGTTCAGGAGTTCAGCCACATACAGACGGATAGAAGAATTATATATATAAAGAAGATAATGCTGTATTAATTTAAATAATGACTTACAAAAAAATCACATACTTATTGAAGTCATTCTGGAAACTATATTTCTTATTTTCTCTGTTCGCCAACTCCTCTCCGATTTACTTGACTTCACCGATCTGTTCATTTTTCTCCTCTTGGTGTCATGTTTCGTCTTCATCAATTCTTTTTCTTCTATTTTTATTTCATCCAGTGGTACTTCTCGTACTATGGAATTAGATTTTGATTCTTGAATAATTTTACCCGATGTTAAACGGCTCTCAAGTGCAGTTGCAGGAACACACCAACAGGTGTTTGGCACAGTCTTCCTACTTGAGGGTGATAGCTAGCCAGATGGATGTAGATAAAGACCTTTTTTACATGGGGCAATCCCTAACGGATATCATCCCGCCGGGCGAGTGATGCAAATGATACATTGATCCAGGGCTGTAGCTAGAGTCGAATTTGAGGTAGGGCAGCTTTGGTTACAGGTATAGCGGAAGTAAAAAAATTATCATAGTTAATCTGCCCTCGAATGTCACAAACTGTGGTATGTTCGGAAAAGTTTAGATACCTATCGCTACAAATTACTATGAACGAACAATTTAATTATAATCATTTATCTTAGTTTTTGGTATTTTTAAGGTAGGGCTTTATGTTTTCAAGGTAGGGCATTGCCCCACAATGGCCCCGCCTAGCTACGGCCGTGCATTGATGTCAAAACTCCTGATATCGACTATACATTACATTACATTAAAAGTTCGCAACTTCTTATCTCTGCCGTACCGTGAAGCTATGGAACAATCTCCCGGCCAGTGTGTTCCCTCCTTCCTATAATATGGGGTCCTTCAAGCGTAACGTGAAGAGACATTTATGCAAGCCGGCACGACAGCGGCGACCGGTGAGGGATGAGGGATAGTGTGTCTCTCGGTAGTCGCCGTTGTTTTTGGATTATACTGTGCTCACCATCAGGCACAGTACAGTCACTTTGCTGAGCTAAGATAAAAAAAAAAACAACGATACGGCGACAACGCCGGAGGTCCACCTCCCTTTCCCTCTCCCCTCGCCTTCCCCTTCCCCTTCCCCCCCCCATACACAGGCTGACAACGCACTTGCGACTCCTTTGGTGTTGCAAGTGTCTATCGACGGTGGTGATCACTTAACATCAAGTGACCCATCTGTTAGTTTGCTTTCTATGGCATAAAAAAAAAAACATCGCTCTTTAACTATGTCGTTGTGACTATGAAATGAGAATAAAAGTCGTGCTAGATTGTATGAAGGCCCAGGTAGCCCGATGAAACTGTAAAGACTTGTAAATCCAATAGTCAGTTCGAAAAAAAAAATGCAGTCCCGGCTTGTAAAACACTATGGACGTATAAGAAGTTACTCTGCAGTATTGATATACAGAAACCCAAGATGCACACTTAACGTCTCATAGCCGGCACACAAAAATTAGTGCTTAATTTCGGATTATGCACTCATCTCAAATAGTCTCGCGTCGCTTGCGTCCTTGTAAAAACATTCAGGTAAGGTCGAATTTGCAAAATCATAAGTTTATTGCATAACTATAACCACGTGTGTATCAATGGAGTTTTTGCGACCGCTTTTGAGCGCTACTTTTATTCGTGACTGTACGTCTTGAGTTTTTATATGTCAATGCTCTACAGTATTAAAGTCCTGAAGTGAGAATATATTGTTTCATTTCCTCTTAAATTTTCCTGGTTTGAAACAATATTAAATTAACAATTATGGGTCTCTCACCTGCATCCGCTAAAGTGTAATCATCAGAATCATCGCAGCAGTCTTGTTTCGGTTCCAATTTCACACAGAGGGGTTTCTCATCTGAAAATATGAAAGACTGGATTAACTAAATCATATAGACACTAAGCAGTACTCGCGGCTTCGCTCAAGTTAGATCTATACCCCAAAGGGGTAACAATTTTTTGCTGGATGATACCCTTTGTCCTTTTCTGTCACCCTAAAAACGTACATGCAAGATTTCATAATTTCAAATCCTCATTCATAAGAGGATTCATGCTTAAATACACTGTCTCACATGTGTTACATGTCCAAATACCAATATATACCAGTTTATATGGCAATTTTCTGAATGGTACATACACACATACAATGTTCGGACCAGAGCAAGTATTAGTGTATCATTACGTACGACCGGTTCTGTCGCAATCTCCGCAGTCACGCCAAAGGCGGCCCCCGCCGAAAGTCCTCAAGAATCCTGTCTTCGTTATGAAGAACTCCTTCTCCCTGCTCCCGCAGGAGAGTCTGACCGCTGCTCATGAAGCAGCCATCCCCGCCCCTGACGAGGAAGGCTCCCGTATGGAGCTGGATTCCACTCCCACTAACGGTGACTTCATCACCGTCGTGCGCCGCCATAAGCGGGAGCACCCTCCCGTAAACTCCTCCGATAGTGAGGGCCATCTGCCCTCTAAGAAACGTCCCACAGTAGGTGGCGCTAGTGCACCTAAAAAGACCCCTAAGGCTCCCCTCCCCGATAGCCCGGCTTCACCGGACGCTGCGGGTTCCGCAGCTTCGGGCAAGAAGCCCCGCCCACCTCCGCCCGTTACGATCCAGGACAAGGCGTCCTGGGTCGAGATCTCCAGTCTGCTGGAAACAGCAAAATCCGCTACACCTCCGCTGTGAATATCGCTACATGTATTCAGGTGAAGGTAGCGACTCCCTCCGCCCATCGCGTTTCCTTCGGGACAACAAGTGGGGTTATTTCACCCACTCGCTCGAAGAAGAGCGTCACCTACGTGTTGTCATCCGTAGAGTCCCCGCTGAAATCCCGACTGATGACATTTCCGACGACCTGAACGAGCAGGATATTCCCGTGCGTGAGGTACATCGTATGCGTTTTCCGCGCACCAAAGCACCATATGATATGGTTTTAGTAGTCCTCGATCGCACCCATGAAGGGAAAGCGATTTTCAATATCTCGACCCTTTGCGGCCTCTCCGGCGTTATCGTCGAGCCGCCGCGCAAAACGTCTGTACCCTCGCAGTGTCACAACTGCCAGGTGTACGGACACTCCGCACGTAACTGTCGCCTGAAACCCAGGTGCGTTAAGTGCCTCGGTGACCACTCCACTAAGGAGTGTTCTCGCCAGAAAGACTCCTCCGACCCTCCGAGCAGTGTTCTGTGTCGAGGCGTGGGTCATACCGCGAACTATCGCGGATGTCCCCGCGCCCCGCGCACAAAGCGCCCTCGCTACCCGAGGCAGGCGTCGCCGTCTAGGACGGCCGCCGCCCCCGCCCGCCACCGACCTTCGCCTCTCATGTCCCGAGAGGCCTTCCCGAGCCTGCCGAGCACATCTCGTGCACCGGCACGTACACCCGTGGGCTCCTAAGCCAGCGTCCCAGCCGACTCCCAGATCCCAGGCGGCTAAGCCTTCACAGGTCGACTCCGCCTTCTCCTTCTCCTTATCGAGTATTGACTACGTAGGTCAATTACTCATCTTCCACGAGATCTCGGAGATCTCTGCTTATGAAAAAACTGTTAGAAATCCGTCTCTAGGTTCCGTAACCGCAATACATAGATTCCCAGCCATCGTGGCTACTCTACAACGGCTCGCGCGCGCCGCCGTTCAAAATAAATAACTCGCATAAGATAGAGTAAATCCGTGTATTTACGTCTAACTTCCCCTAAAACAATCAAGTCATAATAATAATTTTTGCTATGTCTATTTTTGATTCCGGCGCAGACGCCGTTCACTTAATCTTAAACTCGATCTTTTAACATGCGTGTTTGCGCCCACGCACGCGTATCCTTCCCTGACGCCGCCGTGAGGGAAGGAATCCTCGTTAGTTCCCGCACACATCGTGGTTCTCAGTGATATCTCGAGCCGAGGTCGTCCCCGGATGGAGCCCCCGAGATATCACTTTCGCGATACAGTGACTCACCTACATCACTTGTACTCACACATGAGATCAACTCTCACCACACGTGCACATACATACACATAGTGGATGGGTTTGTTTTTTTTTCCTTTTTCGAGTTGAATCGAATAGTTCAGCTCGTTTCATTCCGATATACACATATGCATTTGTGAATCATGCAATTTCGATTGTATGATTCACAAATGAATATATGTATGAATAGCTTAGAATAGTTTAGCTAGGTCAGACGCGACTTCTCAGGTAACAGCCCAAGCGGAGGTGTGCCGTGCACCTTTCTGTATGTTACCTAAAAACCAAATCGGCTGAGTGCCTTAAGCGCTCGCCTTAGTAGTTCGGTGAAGCTGTAAAGACCTTACCAGGTCAATAGCGTAGTCAGTTCGAAAAAAAAAAAAAAAAATGTTACTCGGCTTTTGAATCAATCGATCGAGACGTACGCACATCGTAATTAATCTGCAACTGCATCGTCACAATTTAACTATTACGCAGAAGCTTAATGGCCAGCTACAATGCGGTGGAAGATCACGAGGCACGTGCATTGTATCTATATTGTTGGTGGATTGATCTGAACAAAAAGTTTCAAAATTCTCAAAGCCCCCCCCTCCCCCCCAGAGTAGCAGAAATACACCATAGGCAATTTGGGAGGTATGTATGCTACAATTAGATAGTGCAATATACAACGAGACCACAAATATAAGAAGCACTGTACAATGTATTCTATCTCTTTCTATCGTTCATTAAATCATACATCCTATAGGATATATATTCATGTGTCTTTTTTAATGTAGCATTTTTATTTCAAATCACAGCTTAAACATCATAGGGTTAAAAAAGCCTACATGTAATAAAAACAATCCGTGTTATTACAAAAAAATTTAATACTTGCTTTAAAAATGTTTCGAATTTAATGCACCGCGCTCGCTCGAGGCAAGTTCGCGTTATCTTTTATTAACAAGTCTAACCCCACATAAACAAAGCGAGACAAAAGAGCAAGATGGCGAACAGTCAGCGACCGCGGTGCATTTAATTCGAAACCTTTTTAAAGCAAGTATTCGATACGTATTTAACTCTTTTGTAATAACACCGAATGGGTCTAGAAACAGAGGAGAAAAAGGTATTTCAGTGATTAAGTTTTTATTTCACTGATTATATTATTTTCTTAACCTCTTTAATAAAAAATGGTATACAATAATTACAAAAAAATATTTGATTTTACAATACCATCAGCAGCTTCCTTGACTCTGGCCAGGAGTTCCCTCTCTGTCCTTAGCACTTGTTCTTTAAACCTGAGGGAACTTCTCAGGGACTGTATGCAGATGTCACATATACTGTTTGAGTAGTGTTCTGAAGAGAGCTGGAAACAATCAGAGAATATAGACTTATTAGATATTATAAGTTCTGATGAATCAGTGTAAATATACAAGATAATTTTAACAAAACATGAAAGCAGGTTTGACAAAATCTATTCTAAAATAATGTACAAGTACTTCTTTGACATACATATGTATTCCTTTTTTTACGACTCTAACCGACTAAAACTCCACAACAACCTACCCTTCTGCATGAATGCGTCGGCTCACCTGTGGTAGTACCACCCTCTCGCAGTGCTTGCATTGTTGCGTTTCGTTCGGGCAGTGAGAGTGCCGGAGGTTCACTTTCCTTTCCCCCCTCCCCTTTCCCTCTCTCCCTCCTCCCAAATACAGGCTGGCAACGCACTTGCGACTCTCCTGCAAGTGTCTATGGACAGTGGTGATCACTTAACATCAGGTGACCCGCCTGTTCGTTTGCCTCCTATGATATATATAAAAAAAAGGTTGTATTTATGAGTAAATATTTTGTAATTTAATACATATTTTTTGTTGAGGGCTGTGCAACCTGTTGGTTACTTATAAATGGGCCCTACATACATTGTCCTTGATAATAAAAAAAAAACCTTGAAAAATTATATACCTAACCTTTTCTCATGAATCACTTTATCCACTGGCGAAAACTGCATGAAAATCCATTCTGTAGTTTTTGAGTTTATTGCGAACAGACAGACAGACAGACGCGGTAGGGGACTTTGTTTTATACTATGTAATGATTTCTTCTGTACATGTGTATGTCACTGAACTCCTCCTAAAGGGCTGGCTCACTTTTTAATTAGATTTTGTGTACATATTCGAGTAGATCCGAGAATGGTGTAGATTCACAATTGGACCAGGTAGGTGACACTGCGGTTGAATTTTATGTTTTTTTTATTATGAAGGCAGGCCATCGTCCGCCGGGACCGCTAGATAACTATAAATAAACATTATATGTATAACAACTAAAGGTAACTAAAGGATAAAAAATTTAAATTTTAGATTCTTATTTTATATAAAATAAAGAATGTTTTAAGTTTGTTTTGTAATAAATTCATTGTATTGTGAGCAAGTGTGAACTTCTGGCTATAATCAGAATGGCCAAAAAGTTTGATAAATACTGTATTTATATGATAGGTAACTTAGACTAGTTTATAGTACATTAGTGATAGTAAATTGGATAAAATGAGTTAATGTCATACAATAACAGAATTATATTAGACAAGAAACGGTCACTGAAATTATGCCATGAATTATACTATTTTATTCAAAACGAACGTGCTATATTCCGAATTTGTTCAGTTCACTTCTTATAAGAATAATAATTATAGGAAGGAAAAATTCTTATACGTATTTAAAAAACTAAACATATCAAAGTGGTTGGTATTAAATGAATCTAATAGAGTACATACCATTATATTAAAGCATTCTTTTAACATTTCGTTATAATTTTCTCTTTTATCCGACCAAATATAAAACGATTTCAAATCTTTATGGACGCCTCGAGCAAGGCAGCAACGGCATTCACTAAGCGCTTCCATACTCGGCAAGTTATTATGTTCCCATTGATAATTATTAGTATTTTACATATTATTTATTAGGTATTTACTAAATAAAAACTGTTTATAAATTGAAAATCTGTTCTTCTTCCTAATGTCAATCAATGTGACAGTTGGTCTTTCTCTTTTTTATGGTTTTTATTAGTGTTGTGTATTACATATAAGAAACAGTAGTATATAGTGAGAACATGACTAAATAAAGAAACAGATAACCATCAAATATTATGTTCCGTTACTTTTTAATTTTCAAATACGTAATCTGTAAGGTACGCGAAAGAAAGCGTAAAAAAAGGCGACTTTTCAGAATTTCAAAAACCATGTTTTAATCAACGTTAAAATTCGTTGACATATCCTGATTTAAAACTCTCCTTTTAGGCTTACATTTCTGATAGTTGTTATAGAGCAGGTAACAGTCTAGTATTTCTAAATTTTCTCTCTTATTGACGGTCAGAACTTTGATGAAACTTTCTCAGATTTACTGATAAGATTAAATAATCAATTTCAGGATATATTGAAAAATCATATTGCAGCAATTTCACCAACTTTATTTTTTCGTCGAAAGAGTATACAAGAGATATGAAACAACATTTCGCTTATAGCATTGTTATCATATTTTATAATTGTTTTGTATAACGTTTTGTGATGATACCATACACGTATTGTTGTCACTGTAGATATCATATACTTTATAAAGGTTATATTAGTATGTTGTACATAAAAAATACACATAACTGAATTAATTCACATTTTAATACTTGAATTTATTATTTATCAGAAAATAAGATTATACAAATTTTATTAACTATCTAGTATTTTTCATATCAATGTCATTATCGTTCACAATCACCTGGCCTGAGATTGCCAGCGTTATATATCTTTTCATTGTTACGCTATAAATATATAGGTTCTTTGTTAAACATGCTATATAATATTCACCGTTATTTCTATATTTACGGCGTCTACTTGTACGACTAATAGTCTGTGCGCGCGTCTTTATCGATGTCTAGAACAAAATGGCGATTGTCATAATTACAAGAAGCGGTATTGACGCTTTCTAATTTAGAAAAAACAAGCCCATTTGTGTAATTTTATGATGCTGTGTTAGTTTAGTGTCTCAGTTATGGAGTATGACGAGATAGTTGTGAAAGAGAGCCCCGGGCTTTGCCGGTGCTGCCTCTCTGAAGGATGCTACAAAGACTTGGGAACGGAGTACGCTTGGATGAACGAAACTGAAGTTTACGCAGATATGCTGCTGGAATGTTTCGATATAAGTGTATGTCTTGTTATATATACGTAAATAATGTATAATTTATTTGATAAATTTGTTTGATATTGCTGTTTGATGCTGTGAGAACGTTTCAATCATGGGTTGAATAGGATTCGAACTAGGACCGGTCGCACTATAAAACGAACGGAACATCTGCTCTCGTCGCCATGGCCTTGGGGTTTCGCATCTTAGTGTTATAAAGAAAAATAAATGAAAAAGATTTTTTCTCTTATGAGTGTAAAGTTATTACGTGAATTATTATTATTATAAATTGGTAAAACACACTAGCATCTAATAAGCTGATGCGTGTGTATCAAATAACTTGGAGTTATCTTCCTGGTCCAAACTATTCATAAAAGAGTTTATAGTGGGAGACATCACAACTTTCTCTGGGAGTTTATACCATGCTGCAACCACTCTGTTAAGCAAGAAGTGCTTCACTGGGTTTTATTTTGCTAACGTTTCACAAAGTTTTACTTAAGGGAATGTTTATGGAAATACATGCTAGTCAGGTCTGATTTTCATATTTGAACACAGAACTGGAATATGTTAGGAATAAAAATGATGTTATAAATCTAGCCTCGTTTTCTGGCTTTGATTCAAAACCTGTGAATCTGATCTATTGATAGAAGTTTTTGATCACAATGACATAGTGTTGTAATTTTTTATGCATATTAGCATGTATGACACCCTTGTTAAGTTACGTTGTTAAGTTAACAGCTTGGAAATGACTGTGAACAAAGTTGCAATAAATGGGTTGGCATTAGAAAGACACCCCCCTCACACCACAGAGATGCATAGTTTTTTTTTATAAGTGTTTGAAGTTAAATTTAACGAATGTGATTTTTCCTTCAGATGCGCATTTTTAAAGTTTATAATACTATCATTTTGTCATTTATGCGTTATTTGTATGATGAATGGAACATTTTCCGGGATCTTATATTTTTTGTTTTAGTCGTATCATGTTTAATCCAAAACTGAACTGTCTCAATCCTAGAAAGTAGTATAATATTAATTATTTGTATGATCATAAAGCCTTTCCATTAAAACAACAAGCAAGCAAGCGTGCAAACTAGTCAGAGCAAATCCGACCAAGTCCCATTAGGTTAACAGAGGAATTCACTATGTGCAGCCCTCTCCGTCAACGGTGCCCAACTCCTCTCGCCACTGTAGCCGGACCTGAGGGGATGGGCCGGGGGACCCATCTCCTCATTGCACAGGTTCGGCGGACGAGGGGAGCAGCCGGTGTGTACCCGGTCTGCCCCTCTATAGGTAGGAGCCCTGGTCACCTTCCGCCGGGCGGACCATGGGGGCGGCTTTACAAGGTAGATTAGCTGGAAGGATCCCTTGCTGCCCCCACAATTAAAGAAAAAAAAAGGAATTCAAACACATCAAATTCCTTGTGTTGTAGATTAAATATTTTTTTAATCCCTATGAGCTTAAATGTTAAATATTTAGGTGCAAAATAAGGACAGAAGTTTATTGTAAATATTTTTTTTTGTTGTCAAGATTAAAGGTTTTTCATCAATAATTTATTTGTTAAGGACTAGATATATTTAGCTTCACACAACTTATTATTTTGGTTTTAGTTGAAAACTCAATTTTTTTTTATGCAATATTACTCGAAATTTTAGTACTGTTACAAGATTATTACATACCTAAAATTTTTTTTTTTTTTCACAAAATTTACACTTTTCCAGCAATAATTTCTTACTTTTCTTGTATATGTACTTGTAGATATAGTATTATATAAACCTTTTTGTTTTAAGTAAAAATATCCAAGTTATTAATATACAAAATTACTAATGATTGTTCGGAGGTGACATAACCTCAAAATTTTGATCATTAATATCTCGGTAACTATGACTTTCTGCAGCGGGGGATAGGTATAGAGGGGTAGTCAGCCCCCTCTCACCCCACTCAATCCTTATTTCAGGATGTGAATTCCTAATGCAGCCCCCAATAAATTGTTGCTTCTGAGTATTGAATCAATAAATGTAGTGCTTACTTATTAACGCCACCGCAGTGCGCTCACCGACTGTTGCCTCGCTGTCTTTGTTTCGCATGTCTTACCTAAATAAACCGAGAAGGTAAAATTGAGAAAAATAAATAGTTCACCTAATATACATGGCAAGATATCATTCACATGGCCCAGGTATAGATTGTCTGCACTTGACCAACTCCAGTTGTTATGGCGTTAGTACGTAATTCGTTCGGGTCAATCTGATTGTTAATATCCATATTGGTTAGGTAAGAGCCTGTCCAGATGAGGCGAATTGGGCGCAAGTTTACTCGCGCGCTTCAAAATATATTGCGTCCAGATACCGCGTTTTACGCGCATTTCTACCCTGGGAAACGTCGCATACGCTATCTATAGGATAAGTCGTACAGATAGATGACTGATGACTATGTCGACTTGCCACGGACTCGCGCTTAGTACTGGACGCAGCAATGGGCCTCAGTATCTCGAAAGGTGCGGTACTCGCGCGCAAACAGCCTCACCTGGACAGGATCTTAAACTTGTAAAATAAAGACAGGGCGAGCTAGCCGCTGCAATAATAGTAATAGAGTGGTAATAAACTGGAAACAGTTGCCTGATGAAGTATTATCTGCTCATTCTGTAAGTGAACATTTATAGTGATAAAAAATTCAGAAATTTCGACACGGTGTGTGATATAGACATAGACTTTTAGATTAAAGATGTTTGTTACAAAGTTATGGGTATGTTCTAGAATTTGTGTAACAGGGTGGTAGAAACTAGCATCTAACCAACAAACATGTCTATGCTTAGACTTTATTTAACCCCTCTGCTGATTTTTTAAAACCCAGATCATGATATTAATTCATTTTTAATTTCTTTACACAGCAAAATTGTAAATTTCATGGATTTGAAAAAAAAGCTTCATACAAATGAAAAAAAAATATTTCAAAATTACATTTTTATCTATATCATTACATAGTATAAAACAAAGTCCCCTTCCGCGTCTGTCTGTCTGTCTGTTCGCGATAAACTCAAAAACTACTGAACTGATTTTTATGTGGTTTTCTCCAGTGGATAAAGTGATTCACGAGGAACGTTTTGGTATATAATTTGTGAAAGATTTTTTTATAGTCAGGGCAATCAGGGCGGGACAACATCTGCCGTGCCAGCTAGTTAATAATAGGTCTTTACCTATGAAATTGCCGTTCTGCAGTACTGGCCATTTCAAATCAAAATAATTTTTGTTTGGCTAAGAATTCTAATTTCAAATTAATTTTATTTTAAAAACATGGAATTCTTTTTCCAAAAGTAGTCATTTGTTTATTGATTAGTGTTACATTTTCATCGCATTTCAATCTTTTTTGTCATCATGGATACGTTAAAAATTCGAGTAATTATGGAATATGAGTACCGTCGTGGCAGCAACGCAGCACAAGCGGCACGCAACATCAACGACGTTTACGGAGCTAACACTACAAACCAACGCACCACCTGTTATTGGTTTGCTCGCGTTCTGGAAATTTCGACCTGAAAAATGAACCTCGCGGTCGTCCGAAGACTTTGGTCGACAATGACGAATTAAAGGCGATTGTGGAAGCTGATGATACACAATCTACGGCTGAATTAGCAGCAGCTTTCGACGTTAGCGTCAAAACAATATTGGTTCATTTGCGTCAAATTGGCAAGGTAAAAAAGCTTGACAAATGGGTGCCCCACGAACTCAATGATCGCCAGCGCGAAGTACGCGTCGAGACATGCCTTGCACTGCTCAACAGACACACAAATGAAGGAATTTTGAACCGCATTGTTACCTGCGATGAAAAATGGATTCTGTTTGATAACCGCAAGCGCTCAGCAAGTTGGTTGGATTCTGGTTCTGCACCTAAACAATGCCCTAAACGAAAACTTACCCTTAGAAAAGTGATGGTCACTGTTTGGTGGTCTAGCGCCGGTGTGATTCATCACAGCTTCTTACCAAACGGGGTGAGCATTACTGCAGATGTGTACTGTGAAGAACTGAACACAATGATGGAGAAGCTGGCACATCTCCAACCAGCATTGGTCAATCGCTCGTCTCCGCTGCTCCTGCACGACAACGCGTGACCTCATACTGCACAGCAGACGGTCTCCAAGGTGCAAGAACTGGGGTTAGAAGTTCTCCGTCATCCGCCCTACTCACCAGACCTTGCACCTACAGACTATTACTTTTTCCAGAATTTGGATAACTCTTTGGCGGGAAAAAAGTTCAATACCCGAGAGGCAGTACAAAATGCCTTTGAAGAATTTGTTGCCTCCCGTCCATCTGATTTCTTTAAGAAGGGCATCAATATACTGCCACTGCTTTGGCAAAGATGCATTGATTGCATGGGTGATTACTTCGATTAATACAAATAAAAAATACATGAAAACAATTCGTTTAAATTTTTTCATACAAAACGGCAATTTCATAGGTAAATACCTAATATTATAAAGTTTGTAATGTTGTAGAGGATAATCTCAGGAACTACTGGTCCGATATGCAAAATTATTTCAGTGCTATATAGCTCATTTATCGAGGAAGGTTATAGGCTATATATCATCATGCTAAGATCAATAGAGGAGGAGCAACAATGAAGAATGTGTCAAAATCAGTGTTTTTTTTCCTCTTGGGGGCTTCCGCTGCATGTTAGCGTTAGCCCAAATTAACTATTCCACACGGACGAAGTCACGGGCAATGGCTAATAATACATAATTGGTTATTTTTCAAACTTTGTAATAAGTCAGTTATTTTGTTAACCTTATGCTGCCAACAGTGTTGATCTGTGCCTCACGAGGTCTACATTTGTTTATATGGAGTTTAAACCTTTATGGTTTTGGACAGTCCAGGGGTTAAGAGAAAAATATTAGGATATTATAATATTTAATTTAAATTTATTAATTACCCCTTCAATAAAGTTCTCTTTTTTAGAAGCATTATAATAGGGGAAAAGAAGGGATAACATGCATTACAGAGATATTTTGCAATCAAAGTATATATACCAGGTGAATGTTTAAAGGATCACATCCTTCAATCCTGTGGTAGTTCATGGTCACATTTAATATATAAAATAATAATATTAAAACAAATACTAATAAACAACAAAAAGAATGTTAGTTAAAATTTGTTCTAAAACTATTAAAAGTATGGGAACGATACTTTTAAACGTAAAAAAATTAGGCCTAGCTTCAATGAACGACTTTAAAAGTTTTCAAGGTTAATCATTGTTTAACTGCTTATCGTGGGAACGCTGCACGGTCGAACAAAGGGAAGCGCAGCTCGAGCCAAGGTGCGAGAGGCGGGCCGGAGTGCGCGACAGGGCATTAATTATTCATTTATTATACCAGTTCGTTTTTGCGTAAATCGGCTGATGTTGAGTGTATATCAGTTTTGCGTTTCTCGAAATAATTTGGTCAAATTTAAGCACCTATTTTTTAATTGATTTAGAATAAGAATCGACTAATGATTATCCTGTAAAAATATTGCTGGCGACTAAACAGTCGCTCGGTATATATATTTTTTTTACATTTGTGTTCACTACATAAACTGTATTGTTAGATAATAAACTATACAGGGGAAGGTATGGGTATCAGCTGTTCTGTAATTACAGGACTTATTATTACTGCAGTCTTTGTATGTGTGCTTATAGATCACACAACATAATGAAGGTCCCAACGGACCAAACCGATTAATCTGCGAGGTGTGCATTACGAGGCTCCGTGATGCTTGCAACTTCAAGAAACAAGTCCTGGAATCGGAGAAGAGGTTTATAGACTTGGTAGGAAGAGGAGAGTTTAGACCTAAAGGTATGTTATGTTTTCTGTCATATTATGTTCTTATTTTTGGTCTATATTTAATGGTAACGGGACAACAAGTCAGAAACATGTACTAGATGTTGAATAAAAAGTACTGAGTTATCTTTAGAAAATAAACTTTTGCTCTATGTATGTATAATTAAGCCTATATGGTACTATGACTTACAGCTGCAAATGCAACATAGAAATCCTCCCAAGATTTCATTCTAAAATGCTACTATGATAACAAATGCACCATGATATATAACAAACAACAGACTACACTACCTCTACCACTACCACAACCTTAACATGAAACTAGTTAAACAAGAAATCAAGGACAGAATAAACACATACAACAAAGATATCATACACCACCCTAATATACTTGCCAAGAGTCTAAAGGAACCAATCATGCCGCGAAGGCTTCAACATAAAAATCCACATGATCTATAGAATAATAACAGAGAAGTGGACATGTTAGTGGACAAGTGTAGCACGAACGTCATCTACGAATATGAATATTTTGCTGAATGTCTTAAGATAGATTGCAATATATATTTAAAAAAAAAATAATGGTTCATGGTACATAATACAACATTAGGACCGTGATATGGTAGGGATACATTTTGAAGTTAGGGATGTCTTTTTTTTTACATGGAGAATAAATTTTGGATACACACTCCACCACCAACTGAGAGTGCGCTACATTCGACTCCCATAGACTAAAACCCCATGGTGTTCTTTACACACCTTTTTGGCCAGAAAAAGGCAGCTGTCTGTTTATGACATCCCTTCAGAAGCTAGGGATGTAAATCAGCTACTTATTTCAGTTGGATGTATAACAAAATTTTCTTACCATCCTGATGTTTTGCTTTTAATAATGGGTTTACTAGTCCGGTAAGAGTCCATTTCGATGTTAATTGATGTAAGATCAAAGTATATTACTATTGAAAACAAAAAAAAACTGAATTATTATGCATTATTTTTGGTATGATACTGTGTGTTTTCATTTGTTTGAGAAGTCACACTTCTTCTTTATTTTATTTTTGGCAACCAATCTTCTAGTAGTTTATTACTACTATTGACAAATAGGTATTGATATTACAAGTTTCTTGCGAACATTTCAATGTACTGGCAAGATGGTGGCTCCCTTGTTAGAACTTTCCAGAAATTTTCCCATTCACTTCACTTGCACACAATAACCAAACTATATTACGTAAAACACCCGCAATCATCACAAATTTAAATACACATATTTGCAAGGAATTTTAAAATAAAGCAACTAATATATTTGTTAGCACGTGCTCTAGAGCAAGTGCACTAGAAATAACTTGATGAATGTTCACTACTGTAGTGGGTAATATCTATCTCCCCTATATTAATGTTATTAGTAAACTCATGTCTTGTAATAAAATCAAACTCTAATTATAATATCCATATAACTTACAGTACCACAATCACCATGTTACACTGGCTGAATTGTGGACAAGGACCACAAGCGCCAAATGAAAAAAAAAATTACTTTATAGGTCTCACTTATAAATTGGCGTTTGACCACAATCTGATCTGATGTTAAATAACAATGTGGTCTTACATGGTAAACAAGTTCAGCTGCATGCCGGAAAACACCAACAGGTGCTTGGCAACCGATTTTCTACTTGAGGTTGGTAATAAGCCTGGCGGGATTAGAGAAATACCTCCTAACACATTACGGTTTGTCTTCATGGAAAGCTTTCGCTAACTGTTGAACCATCATCGCTTTGTCAAGTGCAGTACAATCTAAATACGAAAGTGATCATATATGACCGATTTTATGTTCTGGAGACTATTGCTACATGGTATGCCAAATGTGATATTTTATTTACTTATTTTTTTTTTTAATGTGAAACATCTATAGCAGCGGGTCGCCACTACATTCGTCGCCACATTATATGATTTTGATTTTTTTTTGTATATCTTAATATATATATTTCTTGTGTGCGTGTGTATGTGACTGAACTCCTCCTAAACGACTGGACCGATTTTGATGAAATTTTTTGTGCGTGTTCGAGTGGATCCGAGAATGGTTTAGATTCACAATTGGAACCGGTAGGTGGCGCTGCGATCGACTTTTAGGATTTTTTTTGTTTTCAAGGCAGGACAACGTCCGCCCGGTCCGCTAGTACATATAATAAAAATGAAATGTCTGTATGTAATATCAAAATAACATTTTTTTACTGATTGGGTATGAAAGTATACACGCTTCTGATAACAAAAATGGAATTTTTAAAATTTTTGTCGGTCTGTCTGTCTGTCTGTTTGTTCCGGGTAATCTTCGAAACGGCTGGACCGATTTCAACGGGAATTTCACTGGGAGCCAGTTAAAATTACAGCGGGTTACTTAGGCTACTCTAATTTAGACTAGCTGTTAAGCGCGGCTTCGTCTGCAGTGCTATCTCCAAAACGGTTGGACTCATCTTCACGAAACTTTCACTGTCAGACAGCTGACCTTATAAAATATAATTCAAACAATTTTAGTTCATACTAGCTGTTAACCGTGGCTTTGCCCACAATGTTAACTCCAAAGCGATTAAACTGATCTTCACGAAACTTTCACTGTCAGATAGCTGACCTTATAAAAAGTAATTTAGGCAATTTTAATTCATACTAACTGTTAACCGTGGCTTGGCCCGCAGTGCTATCTCCAAAACAGTTCGACCGATTTTTACGGGACTTTCACCTTCAGATAGCGGACATTATAAAAAGTAATTTAGCCTAGCTGTTAACCGTGGCAATGCTCGCAATGTTATCTCCAAAACGATTGGACCGATTTTCACGGGACTTTCACTGACAGATAGCTGACCGTATAAGAAGTAAATTAGGTTATTCTATTTTAGATTAGCTGTTACCCGCGACTTCGTCCGCAATACATTTAGCAAAAATATGTTGTTCACTATAAACATGTGCGTTGTACTAGATTCCAAGAATAAATATAATTGAAATTCATATATCTGTGTGTATGTATGTATTCTGAATTATCTTCTGAATTGTCTTTTTGGTCACCTTGGCGGCCAATTTGCTTTATTTACCGTGTTTTCGTCTACATAACTCAGTAACCATAGTAACATATAAGAATATTGTATCGAGTTCAATGAGCACTATTTAAATTGTCAAATATTAAAAACTGTTTAGACAGATAGAAAGTTTTATATCTTGATTTATATTTATCCAAGATTTCAAGAGGTCAGCTCATTAATTGTTTGCAATTCAACATTATAATTATTAATAGTGATTTTGAAGATGGAAGGGGTCTCTTTCTAATGAGATATAAGACCATAAACGTATTACTTATTGACAATATGGGAATATTATATCATTATAATAACATCTTTAAGTAATTGTTTCATTAGTTCCTTATACAGTGTAAGTGAGCACTGTGGTAGTTATATGGTGGCTTAAGGTTCTAAATATGTTGCTGATGATAAACTTCATTCGACACACTGTTAGTATTTATATATCTAATGTATACGTTACATGTTACTGTAGCTGGCGTGCGTGTCGTACTTACAATTGTTTTTAAAGAGCATTTCTATAATTGTACACGGTCTCACAATTTTATATTTAAAAATATTTAAAAAACGCGTGCGGAGCTGCGGGTACAGCTAATAATGAATATAATAATGGTTTATCACATAAACAGTCATCTTTGTTTGAAATAAAATTCTTAATATTTTATTATTGATTGATTATGCCATACTTATTTCCTGTCCTAAACAATCCTTTTATGCACATCACTTGTACAAAATAATTTCGACGCTTCACATCTGCCAGGTGTCACGCGACGGCTCATTGTCTTTTAAATTTATTGCTTCGTAACTATGAGAATAGATCAGGCAACAGATGAAGGTAAAAAAAAGAAAAAAAGTAGGAAACCGAAGCCCGAACATGTGTTATATATCTATAAAACTTAAACTACTCATAATATTAGTAAGTAGTTTTATATAACACTAGTTTTTAACTGTTACCTGGTAGGGAGGTGGTAGAGTCACGCTAAAACTATTACTGGTTTCAGCATGAATGGATCGGGTATAAATGGGACCCTATGTCCTTCTTTGTACCGCTGCGAAGGTGCATAAAAGATCTCATGATAATTGATTGAGTAGTTAGTTGTGAAAACAACATTATATTCAGCGTAAAAATATTACTCAAAATATTATTATTGATCTCATCAAAATTCATAGTTACTTCTGAACATGTAATGTATGTTTGCGAAGGTATAGTCAGAAATACTATCAAAATCAAAAATACTTCAATTTAAGCCCTGAGAAGACGCTTATGAACGTCAAAACTACCACGGGTTCGGACAAGCAACCCACTCATCGAGAAGATCAGACAACAAACTCAGTCTGGTTGATCTTTTCATCATACATGCCAACGCAGAGATAATATGACGTCTATGTGGAAGTACGACGTGATCCATAGTGATGTCATGGTTATGATTTGATCGAACAATCCACCGAGAACAATCGAATATAAACGTTAGCCTATACAGAAATGCAACAGTGAATATAGTTATGACGTATTATTCGTATATGTGGCTATCTCAACTGTCTGAGCGAGGATGCCCAGTATTTAGTCGTCGATTGCCTTTTAAGGCTTTCAACGAAAGCTGACAGCCAATAATAATCAAGACACATGAACAGCCGATACTCCAACCTATGGTGTTTTAAGTCATTAGTAACTCTCGCGATGCAGTCAATATCACGGACGCAGGACAATAGTAACTCCGCCGATATAGTCAATAGCGCGGACGTAGGTCAATAATAATTCCCCCGATATAGTCAATAGCACTGACGCAGGTCAATAGTAACTCCCCCGATATACATATTTTTAACATGAGTCGTCTGTCCACTAAGGCAACGTTATGAACTAATGTTAATTTGCCAATTCCAGTACTGATATACCAGACACAGATGAAAGCTGAGGATAATATCGAAGAGGTACCAGTAGAAGATGTGGAGTACCTCGATGATGAGATTGATTTTGGCGATGGTGAGTTTTTTTTTTAATACAGTAGAGTCTAAAGATGAAGTGTATAAAACAAAATCGAAATCAAAACAATACTTTATTTAATTTAGGCCCTAAGAAAGCACTTATGAACATCAAAACTTCCATCGGTTCGGACTAACAACCCGGTCATCGAGAAGAACCGGCAAGAAACTCGATATGGCTTATCTTTTTAACATACATATATACTGGGTGACTGGTTACTCGTTAGCAATATTTTTACAGAATACTCAGTACTTGATACTCGTTCTAAATCAATCAAAAAAATAAGTGCTTAATATTTGACCTAATTATCTAGAAACATACAAAAAGTATAGTCAATCCTTTACCCGTCTTATGTTAAAGCACAGTGTCAATGACAGTCGGGTGTAGTAAAAGTAGTGAAAGTGAACCCAAACATCTAACAAAGGATAATTTTTCGAAGTTTAAACAACCAAAATGGTTTATTGTCCGTTTTATTATCGAAGGTTATAAACTCCGGGTCGCCGCTCGGAGGTTTTGTCACCGGCCATTCAACCTAGGTTTATTTAAATTTGTACCTATACTTTTGAGTCTTAGAACAAAATTTAACTTAGGTTCTCTTTGTTGTTTATTAGTATTTCTTTTGTTGTTATTATTTTATATATTAAATCTGATCATGAACTATCACACGATTGAAGGTTATCACTTTTTAAACAGTCACGGTGTATACATTACACGTCACGATCGTTTTTAGTGGATGCACACAGATGAATCAATTCCAGACATCACCATCGTTCACATATTGATCCACTCTATTAGCTTATATGACACCAACGCACTCAGAGATATCTCAGCCTTACGCCCAGAGTAATATTAGTCTTAGCATTTACTTAGCTCGTGCTGAGTTAAGATGAAGTCATCAAATTCAACGAATTATGAGAGACTTGGGTATGACAATATAATAATATAGTAATGTTTTTTGTTTTCATTATTACTTGATTGTCAAAGGCTTGGTTGTTCATTGCAGAAATATCAAGAAGGCTTCCATGTTGATTGTTACTGGTTCTAAATTTTATTTTGTTTCATTTACATTGGGCATTGTTTTAAATTAATTTTATGGAATTTTTTAAGAACGACCTTAAGTTTAGTTCGAGTACGAATTTCCGTCTGCTTCCTTTGTGATCATTTTTTTTACAGTTTCTTTGAAGTAAGTTCCTGGTTGTTACGCATTATTGGAGAAGTAAGAAAATGATTGTTTTTAAAATAATCTGCTAGCCAAGTTTCATAACGTTTTGTTTTTAAGGCATTTTTAGTGGAAAAAAATCTCAAAAAATTTAGAAATGACATCGTTTTTCGTCTGGCATTTTTAATTTTGCCCTATAATTGTTGTTTTAATATTGATAAATAATTAGTGTTTAATTGTTTTTATAAATCAGAAAAAAAAGACATTGAAATCGATACTTTATTTTTTTTTTTTTGACATATTTTGAAAAAAAAACTACAAAACATGATAACTAAAAAATGATTCACTTTTGCATAGTGCATATGAGGGTTAAAATTATCATAAATAGTTACCCCCTATCACCTTTTTTTTCCTCGAACTGACCGCTATTGACCTGGCAAGGTCTTTATAGCTTCACCGGACTGCATAATACCCCTATCACCTCCTCACGGGGATACGTCAAATTACCAATAACCCTGTATTATATATATATATATATATATATGTATGTGATGACGTAGTGGTCGAGTAGTCTCACTGGTGGAATATCAATCCGATGTTCCAAGGCCCGTGCGATAGTTTTTTTTTTAATTCGCGTACACTTGCTAATTTAAATAGGTGGCACTGTCAGCTGAAGGTGAAGGAAAATATCGTGAGGAAACCTGAACCTGAGGCACGTTCTCGTTGTAACACTGTATGTGGAAAATTATAGGGATATTCTTCAGAGTTTGAAATCGTCGATACGTCATGAGTCGTCGTGGTGATTATGCCCATATCTTTCTTCAGGAATACTGGTCCTGCAGTGAAACTGTGTCTGATCTGACGATTAGTTCGTTTATTATGCCCTCATAATGCGAATGTGAATGACGAGACTACCTGTTCCCGAGGGATAGGTATAATCTATTATAACACGAGCGAAGTCGAGGGCAAATGCTAGTTTTAATATATTATAATCTAGTGTTACGATGTTTGTCCACGATGAACTCCGGAACTACTCAACCGATCCATATGAAACGTTGGCATCTATACTAATACTAGCGGACCGGGCGGACGTTGTCCTGCCTTGAAAAAAAAAAAAAACCAAAAAAGCGAACGCACCGCCACCCGGCGGGGCCAAATGTGAAACTAAAACAATCTCGAAACCCCAAGAACACACAAAAAAAATTTCAAAAAAAACGGGCCAGGGGTTAAGGGGGGATTAAAGACAAAAACACACGAAAAAAAAAAAAAAAAAAATTATAAAGAGGTAAAGTTTGTGAGTTTGTGACATTGTAGGGGGTAATCTCAGGAACTACTAAACCGATTTTGAAAATTATTTTACTCATAGAAAGCCACGTTACTTGTGAGTGTCATAGGCTATATATCATCACGCTAAGACCAATAGGAGCGGAGCAACAATGAAAAATGTTTTAAAATCGGGTTTTTTTTTCCTTTTGAGAGCTTCCGCTGTGTCTTAGCTCAAAATAACTATTCCACGCGTACGAAGTCGCGGGCAGAAGCTATTAACTAATTATATTATCTACACTAATATTATAAAGAGGTAAAATTTGTGAGGTTGTAGGGGGTAATATCTGGGGAGTCGGAGAAAAAATGGTCGAACGAAAACCTTTCTTACGAACGCTGCCTTAACGATGAGAGATATATGATTGAGTTCTAGAGAAAAGTTGTAGCTTGATAATGCCTATTACCGCCCAACGAAGTGGGCACGGGTCGGCTAGTTTATGTATAATTTGGTCCAACTTGAGACATAGGATAATTTATATTTCTATATTGTTACTATTTATGTTAAATGGAGGCCCATTTTTATTTAATGACAAATTAAATGATTTTCAATGTTGATTATTGTTATTAATTGTAAGTTCCATCAGTCCCGAACAGATGGCGCTTTAATATAATTTGTTGGAAACTGTAGGACTGATTGTTATAGATATCTCGTAGATGGCGCCAAGTGTTAGTTTTGAAAATAGTTTATCATAATTTTCATTTTCATTCATAATTCGGCATGTAATAACTGAGCCACAGCAACGTGTGGTTGCGTCAGCTGGTATGTTTATAAACATGCGAACGGAGACAAAGTCGCGTGCATTTACTAATATCTATATTTATATAAGAATGTAAAGCTAATGTGTCTGTACGTTTTAGATTTTAGTAAAAAAAATTGTTGTAGGCGTCCAGGAAAAGGTAATAAAATACATTTCAATCAATTTTAGAAATGTCTGTCTGTTTGTCTGTCTTCTATTTATCTGTCTGTTTGTTTGTATGGACACGCATCACAGCTAAAATACAGTATTTATGATAAAACCTTTCAAGAAAATCATAAAGCATTTTCGAGTGTAACTTGGTCTTTGTTTCATTAAAATCGGTCCACTCTATCGAAAGTTATTGTAATTTGAATGACGGCTCGATGTAAGTATGAGAGAAATGTAGATAAGTAAATGGATTTAATACATTCAGATGATTTTATTAGTCCCTGTTTTTTTTACATAGGGTTCCACGCGAACACAGATGCGGGCACAGCTAGTATACAATAATTGTGTAGCCTACGCTAGTGGAGCCGCGGGCATAGTTAGTTAACTAATATATAACCGTAATGCTGTTTCAGACGAACCGGCGAAACACGATGAGACTCCAAACGTAACGGATGACGTAACGGTGGACGCGTTACCGGTGAAGGGGAAACGCGGCAGACCGCGTAAAAGCACCGATGTGAAAACGCCGAAGAAAATGAAGATCGTCGATGAGAAACCGAAAACATCGAAAGCCGTAGCGAAAGGTAGGTGACTATTAAAAGTATTATAAATTTTTTTTTATGCGTTCTCACATTAACCGGCTGACGCGAATTTAAGCGCGTTTTCGTGATTCGAAAGCTTTAAAAGATATCGAATGAGATATTAAAATTTAGATACGTTTTTTACTAATATACAGCGGTCGTCCATAAATTACGTCCAAGAATTTCATTAATTAAATCTAAAATATTTTATTCAATTTAGACAATTTAAATAAATTTATTATATTCATTGATAATACGAAACGAAGCTCTCTCTCTCTTTCTATCTTTTTTTTTTTAACGTGGGGAAATCCCTAATGGATACCCACCCTCTCGGGGGAGAGAGTGGGTTATGTCCGACTCGCACGGACTAAAACCCCACGGTGTAACGACAGACCGTTTTGTGGGGGCGGCAAGGGATCGTTCAAGCTAATCAACCTTGTAGAGCCGCCCCCATGGTCCGTCCGGCGGAAGGTGACCGCCGGGCTCCTACCTATAGAGGGACAGACCGGGTACACGCCGGCTGCCCCCCTCGTCCGCCGGACCTGTGCAATGAGGAGATGGGCCCCCCGGCCCATCCCCTCAGGTCCGGCTACGGTGGCAGGAGGAGTTGGGCAAAGCGCCGCCTCCTCCTGCCAATCCTCCGTTGGCGGAGACGGCCACTTAGCGGGTCTACCTCGCGGGCCCTCTCCGCCGCCTCCTTCTGCGAGATGACCTCCTCGCAGAAGGAGGCCATCGCTCGCCAAGCCTGTTCGCTGCCGAGCATGGCTGAAACCACGCTCGGCAGCAATCACTAACATAATATCTCCCTCGTCAACTTTTCGTAACGCTCTCGTGACGCATTCACCAGCATACTCCCCAAGTCGAGCGTGCGTAAATAAGTTTTACTTTAAAAAGGTTTTCGTTAAATTTGACGTAGCTTATATTATTTATACATGTGACGGTTACTAAGATTATGACTCGTCACTTCCCTTACGACACAATTATCGTTCATTATCATCAGCCTGTAAGAGAGTCATTGCAAGGCCATAAACCTCTTCCTGAATGAAGGTATCGGCA
The DNA here is from genome assembly GCA_036509395.1 of Antheraea yamamai. Taxonomy (NCBI): domain Eukaryota; kingdom Metazoa; phylum Arthropoda; class Insecta; order Lepidoptera; family Saturniidae; genus Antheraea; species Antheraea yamamai. The sequence continues at coordinate 2,067,396 of AP028454.1, forward strand.
TAGTAATCCGTGTCAGCCCACGACGTATTGGCGATTTCCAACTTTGAGAAATCCACAGTTTTATATTATCCCACATACGGTGGTACTACAAGAATATTTCTCAGGTTCAAGTTTCCTCACGATGTTTTCCTTCACCGTCGGCCGATACTGTTACCAATATAATGTTAGTAAATGTACGCGAATTCTGAAAAATTCGTTGGTACATTCCTGGGTTCGAACCTGCGGACATCGGAATGATATTCCACCGGTCAAACCACTAGACCACCGCGACTTTCGTTACACCTTATTTACCACCTTCGTCCTTAACGTATGTCGGCGGAGTGCCTTAAGCGCTCGCCTTAGTAGTCCGGTGAAACTGTTCAGACCTTGCTAGGTCAATAGCGTAGTCAGTTCGAAAAAAAAACATCCTTAATGTACGGCGTGTTTTATGGACTACCCTCGTATGTTAGGATTAAATATATCTTAGCTGAGTATGGAACTCGTGTGTGCTGATTAATGTGAAACGAAATAATAATAATAATAATTTGTTGCATAAATCAAAAACGGTAAAGTACAACGAGAGATAAAATGTAAAATAAATAGGTATATGGCAACACCAGAACTGTTTGTTAAATTTGTCAAATTTGGTTGGTTTATTAATTATTTAAAATATTAAACACTATGGGTGCTATTAATATTAATATCTACTTTACCATTTTTTGATTCCATGCGATTTAATATAAGTTAGTGACGTGTTTCAAGTGTGTATTTAAGGAAATATGCAAAGTATTCTGAATATTACGCGTTCGGGCTGTCTTTTCCATAAGCATTCTCTGACATTTGTACCTTTGCACTATTATTAATAACCAGGTTTCGTCAGCGGCTCAGTCCGTTCGTCACCTTTATCAATATTATAATAACATTCTTGAGACTAAATCGGTGTCGAATGTTCTAGAAGCAAGAAATTTGACTCAGGTTTTCTTAGTACAAAGTTGATGATAATTGAGATAGGATTTTTAAAATTTTGTCCTCTAATTGAATTAAAGATTAATATAGGATGACAACGATACTCGTAATTTTCTGGTAAAATGATAACATTTTCAATTTATGAATCGTGTCACTCAGTACGTCGGCACGGATTATATAAGATTTTCTATACCCACAACTAGTACATTGTGTGAAACTTACATGGCTAATTATTTCATACATTTACAATGATGTAATACACAAATCAAATCAAATAATATCCTAGATCTTTAATCATCAATATGACGTATTAAATTTATACACGTGACTGCTGTGAAGTTATGTCTTTACACCCGAGTAGGGTTGTCACTTTTTTGCAGTTGAAGTATATCACTATGTATATTGGTGTCGTAAGAAAAGGTAGAAGAGTAACTCGGTCTTGCCTACAATTGTAAATATATTCAGTCAAGTATTTCATCTATTGTTCACATAAAGTTTAGAATATAATTACTGGGAATGACGCGTAATACTGTATTATAAAATGTGAGTGGCATTTCTGGTGGTTTGACTTTTTATTTGGAACGGATACTATAATTCTTTATTGCTATTATCTGGGAAGCGACGGGTGCCATTTATGCCTACTGCCTGTTTAAAAAAAAATTTTGTTCAACACAAAAAAATATATATCGTGTTTTTTTTAAATAAACTAAGGTTCTCCATAGGTTTTCTTTTCAATCTATATATGTATATATCTATCTATACATATAATAAGAATGTAAATATGACGTGTCTGTACTTTTTCGATTTTCCTGAAAAAAAATTATTGCAGGTGTCTAGGAATAAGTAATAGATTACATTTCAATCATTTTTAGAAATGTCTGTCCGTCTGTTTCTATGTACACGTATCACTACTAAAGTATTGGGTTTACAATAAACTCTCAGCAAGAAAATCGTAAAGCATATCCTCGGGAGTAACTTACTGTTTGTTTCATTAAAATCGGTCCGCTCTGTCATAAGTTGTTGAAGTTTTAATGACGACGCAGCGTAAATACGAGAGAAAAGTAGATAAGTAAATGGACTTAATACACTCAGATGACTATTAATGACTGTTTTTTACATAAGTTTCCACGCAGATGAAGTCGCGGGCACTTAATTACATTAATATTTGTGATGGTCACTCACAAAATTATTATACTGCGATTCAGAAACATATATATACGGTAACATGTGAACTAATTTCTCTAGCGATAATTGAAATATTATATATAGAATATTATACTCATTATAATATACTAGCGGGCCCGGTGGACCCGCCCCGATAATAAAAGAAACCTTGACAAATGACATACCTTAACCTTCCTCGTGAATCACTTTATCTACTGGTGAGAACCGTATGAAAATCAGTTCTGTAGTTTTTTAGTTTATCGCGAACAGACAGACAGACGTGGAAAAGGACTTATTTATAATATGTAGTGATAATCACATGAAAACAAATTTAAATATTTCAGCATTAAACTTATTATAGCAAGATTTATATCATAATTTATATACATAAAACTAGTTTCCTTTAAGTGTAACAGTGACGCGTGCCCAAACAAACAGACAGACAGACGGACTAACAGACATTCCTAAACATAAATGAAATGTATTTTATCGCCTATTCCTAGACACCTGTGACATTTTTTTTACAAAAATCTTAAAAGTGCAGACACGTTACATTCTTATTATATGTATAGATCAACGTGTCTGTTATGTTTGAAGTCATTCAAATCAGTTTCTTACTTCTCTGGATTTAACTGAAACGTCTAGTTTGCAACAATATATGTTACCAAACGTACCTCCATACTGCTGTTTGGCGGCGAAAATAGGTGCCGGAAACATACTATCAAAGTTATTTAATATTCGTGAATAAATTACAAAATTTGAACATTTTTTTATCAAAGTCCTAATGGAAACAACGTTCAGGGTCACATTTAATTGTTTTTATCCCTCGGCTGATTTTTTACGACCCAGTTCTCGAAATGGCGAAATGATCCAGATATCTGCACGAAATATAATAATATATTTTAAATAACATTACATAATTTGTTATAGTTCAATCTTTGTAATAAATCTGAAATTTTTGTAAGCTTTGTTGCCAACAGTCTGTTAACGTGTGAATCATAAGGTCTACATTCGTTTATATGGACCTTAAATCAAAAATCAAATCGTCAAATCACAAATACTTTATTCAGTTTAGGCCCTAATAAGGCGTTTATGAACGTCAAAACTACCACCGGTTCGGAAAACAATCCAGTCATCGAGAAGAACCGGCAAGAAACTCGATCGGGTACATATATATATTTCGAATACATTATACGTTACAATACCGTTTTTAGTGGATGCACAGAGAGGAGTCAATTCCAGACGTCACCATCGTTCACATATTGATCCACTCTATAATAGCCTTTGACACTAAAACCCGCTTGACATGGCGCTTAAATTTACAGTCCGGCAAATCGGTAATATGTTTTGGGACTTTATTGTAAAACCTAACACTATTAGCTAAGAAACTATTACTTATTACAAAAACAAAAATAAACACGGTTATAACACGAGTTTTACTAAGCAGTGCCTAAAATTTAAAATCTAGTTGAAGTCATGTTCAAAATACTTTATTATAAAAGCGTGTCCAAGCGGTCTCTAGCTGAACGTCTGATTTAAGTTTTTTATGCGAGCAACTCTGAATAGCATTCGTTCAATTCGATCTCGTCATTCAAAACCGTTCCATTACATAGAGATATTTGGCAAACAATTTCAATTTATGAATAATATTTTAGTTTAGATCTTCATTAAAAAAAATTACTTATTATACTTTAAATTGGTTATCATTATTATGATATTTAGTTAAAAGAAAATGATGGTATAAAATAAGCGATTTATAACATTCGTATATATGTATGACGGTGCGTAAGGTGGAACAGCAGTATAATGACAGATTAAATACACTGTCAGATGTCAATAGTAGTAGGTACGATTTACTTGTGAATGGCTAGACGAAGGCACTCTAGAACATATCTTCTTCAATTGTCCTAATCTAGTATATTCCTTGTATGATATTTTGCCTGACAGTATAGCCCGTCCTTCTGATTTTAAATCTTTGCTTTTATGTGTTTTCTCCGTTTGTCTATACTCTGGCGAATTTTGTAATTAGTAACAAAATTAAACTTGAACATTACTAACACTAATTATTATGTAAATTAATATTTATTTATTTAAGAATGATATCTATTGTATTTGTCCTTGGATATATTGCACTGGCCTAATCTGGAAGAGAAAAATTATACAATTAATATTTAATACTACCTATCAAATCAAAATCAAAAATACTTTATTCAGTTTAGGCCCTAATAAGGCACTTATGAACGTCAAAGACTACCGACTATCGAGAAGAACCGGAAAGAAACTCGATCGGGTACATTTTTTTAGCATATATTTCCAATACATCATACAATGCTTTTAGTGGATGCACAGAGAGGAGTCAATTCCAGACATCACTATCATTCACATACTGATCCACTCTATAATATCCTTTTGAAACTAAAACCCGTTTGACGTGGCGCTTAAATTTACAGTCCCGTAAAGTGACTCTCCCATGATTAACTTGACACTGGCAGAATTCCTATCTGCGAGACACCATTATTTAAATGTTGAAGTTGAAGTCCTCGTGAATGTCTAAAATTCTTTAATTTATTTACTTTTTCCAAATTAATTATACCCACGAAATCCGTAATTTACTATGAAACTTCTTTTTCCGGCAAATAGAGATACAGTTATTTACAACAATAAAATAAGAACTGTCAACTTAGACAAGACGTGTTAGACAATATTTAAATTAAAATAATGTTCATCTGTAAGTAAAGAGTAAGACACTCTTTTGTGATTAATTTTTTTTTTAAAGTAAGTGTTCAATGCGTATTTAAGTTTTCTGTAATAACTCGGTTATAGTTTTGGACTGTCCGAGGGTTAAGTAACTATTCTTTCTAATATGACTATGGATTTTATCGAGGATATAGCGATCAAATTAAAATAACCAATGAAAATGAAAATACATTTTGCAATGAAAGTAAAGGAAAACAATAAAGGCACGAGTCAATTTTCAAAAAGTACCGTTTCCCTTTTTATAGGTGTGATGAAAAAGGGTTGTGGCGATGCTCAGACAAAGCCTTCAATGTCGGCCACAGAACGCAATCGCCTCATGAAGAGGAACGCTATAACGATTCTAGAAACGTCTACGGTAGTACCGTTCAAATGGCACAGACAGAATTACCTATGCTTTTACTGTCATTTCCATTTCAAAAATACCGAATCTCTCAAAGAGCACACGGTTAATGAACACGGTAAATCGAATATCAAAGTCGCAGTACTTTATTTGAGAAGAGATGAGAAAGTCAAAATTGACGTCTCAGAGATTAAGTGTAAACTTTGCGATGACCGAATCGAGAACTTCACCAAACTCGTGGAACATTTGAAAGTCGTCCACGAAAGGACGTTCTCGGAGGCTTGCGGTTACGGCCTGATACCTTACAAAATTCAGACGGACCATTACCAATGCGCGGTCTGTAACGAACAGTTTCAGTATTTCATGAAACTTAACCAGCATATGAACGAACATTACGGGAATTACGTTTGCGAGTTATGCGGCAAATCGTTCCTCAGCCAGGATAGGTTGCGATGCCATTTTTTAAGCCACGGCTCCGGTTTCAAATGCAACGTTTGCGCTGAGACCTTCGATTCCCTGACCCGTAGGAATAAACACGAAGCTACCGTCCATAATAAGAGCAAACGACTGAAATGCTTCTACTGTACGGAAGTGTTTGAAAATTATGCCCGAAGGAAACAACACCATCGTACCGTCCACGATCTTGTAAGTGAAGAGTTCAACTGCCCTGTGTGCGGGAAGTCGTTCCAGATTATGAGCAAAATGAAGGTCCATTTAAAAGAGGTGCACGTAAGGGAGAAGAATTTTGCGTGTACGGTCTGCGAACAGAAGTTTTTTTCGAGGACCCATGTACAGAAGCACATGGTAAAACACTGCGGAGAGAGAGTGCATCAGTGTGATGTATGTAGGAAGTCGTATGCGAGGAGGCAAACCCTACGGGACCATATGAAGATACACAATGACGAGAGGAGATTTATATGCTCAGTTTGCAGTCAAGCGTTCGTTCAGAACAATAGTCTAAGGTTACATATGAGGGTACATCATCCGGATGTTTTAAATGCATAAATTAAGTATTCACAAGCGGTTGAAGTGGAGCTCAATATTTTGATATATTTTTAAGGAGAACCAGATTATTACAGTCTGTAAATGGTAGACATTATTCTTCGGCATTATTTTGTAAATTTTGTAATTAGGTATAATATGTAGTGATAAAACAAAGTCCTTTGCCACGTCTGTCTGTCTGTTTGCGATAAACTCAAAAACTATCAAACAGATTGTCATGCGGTTTTCAGCACTAGATAAAGTGATTCATAAGGATGGTTTTGGTGTATAATTTGTCAAGCTTTTTTTTATTATCAAGGCGGGTCAGCGTTCGCTGTGCCCCGCTAGTTTTATAATATTGTAATATATAACACAATGCAGAATAATTTTTAAAAGTGCGCGATAGTCACTACGCTTCGACAGAAAATAATTTGCAATAGATTTCAACGTTTTTCTCTCTACATCTCCCCCTGGAAACCTGTACAAAATGACAAAATACATTCATTTATCCACATAACAATACACGTGAACAATACACCACGCTGATTATGATACACACACAAACAAACATACGTACATCATTCGGTTTAGAGTGAGTATTCGGTAGAATAGTATACGAAGAGCAGACGGCGAATATAAGAAACACTGTATAATGTACGCTATCTCCTTCTCTCACACGTTATATCCTATAAATGTATATGTTTGTCTCTTTTTCGTTTCATCGAGTTTCAAAACATACCGCGGCCTAAGGGTAAACGATGTTGTGAATTGGATTGTATGAAACAAAAATTTATAACAAAAAAGAGACAGCTATAAATCTTAATATATATATTTCTTGTGTGCGTGTGTATGTGACTGAACTCCTCCTAAACGACTGGACCGATTTTGATGAAATTTTTTGTGTGTGTTCGTGGAGATTCGAGAATGGTTTAGATTCACAATTGGACCCGGCAGGTGGCGCTGCGATCGACTTTTAGGATTTTTTTTGTTTTCAAGGCAGGACAACGTCCGCCCGGTCCGCTAGTGTATATATAGGTTTTAGGCTGTGAGAGAATGAGATAGTATATTTTTAATGTACTCGAAATATATATAAAGACACTTTTTTTATTCCATCGATATGCCAAAATATAACAGTATAATGTACATGACTATTTCTTCATATTATATGACCGGCGAGGGATAGTATGTCTCTCGGTAGTCGCCATTGTTTTTGGATTGTACTGTGCTTACCATCAGGCACAGTACAGTCATTTTGCCGAGCTACGATAAAAAAATAAAAATAAATAAGTTTTGCCAGAAATCTCTTCGCTCGTTAACAGTGGCTATGCATATATATCATTTAAGTTAAGATTTTTAAAATTTTGTGAATGGCAGACAATTTATATCAGTTTCTACAGTTTCTTTGTCTTTAGATGACTTTTGGTGTTCTCATTTCTACATAGTTATGTCGTTTTCCTACATTTCTAATTATAATCTTGGATCACTTCGGTTTACGTTTTATTGCTGACATAACGCTGATAATAACAAAAAAACCTTGACAAATTATGTATCTAAACCTTCCCCATTAATCACTTTATCTACTGCTTAAACCGCATGAAAATCCGTTGAGTAGTTTTTCAGTTCATCGCGAACAGACAACATAGAGACATGGCAGAGGACTTTATTTTATTAAATAATTATTATTATATTAAATAATATAGACATCAGATTAGTTTATCTATCTCGCTTACTCTTTAACAGGATCATTTAGCGCTAGTAGTATAGAGGATTCTTTTAAGTTATAAGGTTTGCTGGTGATTGTATAACAAAAAAGCCTATTCGAATTGAACAATTTTGTTATTCAAGATTACATGTCTATATGTAGGTGGTAGAGCCACGCTGAAGCTATTAATGGTTTCGGCATGAATGGGTCGACTCGACCGGGGTAGTACCACCCTCTCACAGAAGCACCGACGTGAAGTAACAGTGCTTGCATTGCTGCGTTTCGTTCGGTCAGTGAGAATGCCGGAGGTCCCACCTCCCTCCTCTTCCTCCTTCCCTTACTCCTCCTCTCCCCCAAGACAGGTTGGCAACGCACTTGCGACTTTGGTGTTGCAAGTGGTGGTCACTTAACATCTGTGACCCACCTGTCCGTTTGCCTCCTATGATATAAAAAAAAATAAGAAGTTATAAAAAGTGTCCATATCTTAAATCGCGTATCATTGTCAAAATCAAAAATATTTTTATTCAATTTAGTCTCCGAGAAGGCGCTTATGAACGTCAAAACTACCACCGGTTTGGACGAACAACCCACTCATCGAGGAGAACCGGCAAGAAACTGAATTTCAATGATACATGTTTTTACAGACATAGATAGTTACATTCGTTTTTGGCTGACGCACAGAGATTGGTGTCGTTTCCAAACATCACCATCATTCATATATTTATCCACCCTGTGACCTTTAGACATTAAAACCAGTTTAACATGGTGCTTGAACACACTATCTGGCAAATCGGTAATTTGCTTTAGGACTTTGTTATAAAACTTAATACTATTACCTAAAAAAATGTTACTACTCTGAGCCTGAAACTTTGGATGACCAATTTGTCATTGTTTTTTGTTTTTAATTATGTCAGTCTCACTAATTCTGTACTGTATGCGTTGGTATTTATAACTGTGTACGTGTGTGTTCACACAATTTTATACGGTTGTGATTTGTGTGTTTTTAAAGAACGCTTTATAACTCCTGTAAAAGACTTTGTAAGGACCGACTTGGTCAAATGTTTGTGAACAAAGTGGAATAAAGTATTAAAATTGTTAAAGTCCTTTCTAAGATCTCTACAAACTTGATACTGTCTTATAATTTTTTAACATCTCTTGGCATTTATAATTAACATGAATAAAAAATTCAGACACGTTAGATCTACATTCTTATTATGTGTATAGAAGATCAGGAATACCAAAATTTAGCAGGACTGTTTTGCTAATTAATATTTTCACTATGGGAGCTAAGATCTTGTTTTGATCTTAAAGGAACTTAAATTTTACAGTGGTTTATCCGTTGTGGTTTCCTTTAATAAACTTTAAATGTACCCTTTACATTAACTGTACCAATTTTTTAGAGAACTTTTTCTTTTTGGTAGAAGCTTTTTATGTTTTTATAATTGATATAGCGATGAGGGTACATTTACAGTCTAGAACGTTCTCTTTTCAGGTATGAAACAAAGGAAATATAAAGGATGTGAATCGTCCTCGATGAGGAGGCGAAAGAATCTTCAGATCCTCTTCAACAATACGTCGATCATACCGTTTAAGTGGCGAGGGAAGTACCTCTGCTTTTACTGCAGTAAGGATGTCGCCGAATATTCGGAACTTAGAAAGCATACGAAGTCACACGGTAGCTGCTCTACTAAAGACCATTCCCTGAAGGTTCTCAAGGGAGGTCAGAATATGGAAATCAAAATCGACGTATCGGATGTCACTTGTGAGATCTGCAGTGAACCGTTTCCAACTTTCGACGAAATTTTAAACCATCTATACGTAAAACACAAGCTGGAATATGATAGAGGTGTCGAGATGGCTATCGAGGAATACAGGCTCGTCGATCTGACATGTCTGGTCTGTGGTGAACGATTCGCTTACTTCGGTTACCTAGTATCGCACGTGAACAACACACATCCAAAGAATTGTATCGTTTGCGACGACTGCGGTCAGAAGTTTAACAAGAAACGTGATCTGTTCTCCCATATGAAGAACTATCACCGGGAAGGCGGTTACCAGTGCGAGATGTGCCCACAGAGCTTCACCTCGCTCAACATCCTTAGGAAGCATAGGAGTAACCGCCATCTGACCAGATGCGGGATCTGTCAACTCAAGCTCCCATCGGCCGCTTTGAAACAGAAGCATATCGATATAGAACATCCCGATGATGGTTCGCTCCAATGCGACAATTGCGATAAACAGTTCCATACGAAACAAGGACTCAGGATGCACGCCAGAAAGTGCAAAGGCGATGGGGATTTCTTCGACATCCCTTTCAAAAAGGAAGACTACACGATGGACTTGGATCAAAATTACGAGGAACTTTCCAAAAGACCGAGCGTGAAGCAAATCAGAGAGAACATAGTTATCGTTATAAACATGTCGACAGCTATACCTTTCAATTTTTACAAGAATAAATTCAACTGCTTTTATTGCTCCAAGGACTTTCCCGATTCTGATACGATGCGGGAACACACTGTCATGGAGCATCCTGTGTGCGATGTGAAGCAGAAGTGCATACGGAAGTGTAGAGAGTCGGTCGCTTGCGTCAAAATCGATATCTCGTCCTTAGCTTGCAAGATTTGTTTCGAATCGATGCCCGATTTGGATAATCTTCTCGATCATCTTATAGAGAAACACGAAGCGAATTACGATAAATCGATTACCACCTGTCTCCAACCTTACAGATTGATAAAAGACCATATGGCTTGCCCTAACTGCCCTGGCGAGGCTTTTAGGTTCTTTGGTACCTTATTGAAACACATGAACAAAAAACACACGAACAATAATATCATATGCGTGTACTGCGGAGAAACGTTCAGGAGAGATCAGAACTTGAGAGTTCATATCTGGCGTCACCATAGAGACGGTCGATTCAAATGTACCATATGCGGTGCCGAGTGCAATATACCGTCTAGATTGTACATGCATATGGCGAAAGCGCACGGCGTTAGAGCGGCGAAATGTCCTAAATGCCCGGAGAGTTTTGCGACACAGTACCTAAGGCAGAAGCATTTGATAGACGCCCACGACTCGGGACACAAGTGCTCGTATTGCGGGAAGCTGTTTACGAGGAATTCTTTCATGCGTGATCACGTAAGACGGACGCATCTGAAGGAAAAGAACGTCGAATGCTCGATTTGTAGTATGAAGTTTTTCAATAACATCCTCTTGAGAAGGCATATGGTCAAACACAGCGGTGAGAAGAATTTCCACTGCGAAGTCTGTGGCGAGAGATTCTTCTGGAGGAAGAGCTTGCGAACTCATATCGTTAGGCATAATAAGCATCTCGGTGCAGCGCAGATGTAGTGAATTTCTTTATTATTATCCCGTGCCATAATTTATTATCAGAGACTATATTAACGAGATAAAAATATAAGTTCCTGTCTAAGACTTCAATGATTTATTCTTTTAGACTAATTTTAAGGAATGTACGAATAGAATGCCTTTAGTAATTTATTGTTTTTTTTGCTCATTATACTCGTATTTGTGACACTGCTATTGGTTTTTTAGTGTTACTTTTTTATGATTTAGTAAATTATAAGACCTAGTCAATTACAATTTTATATAAGGCTTCTCATAGTTAGTCGGAGATTGGTAAACATTAAATGGACCTTATCTAGGACTTGCTGTGCCTGCATTATTAGATTTTTATCAGTTATATCAGTTTATCCTCGTTATGGAGCTTATCCATTCCTGAATCGTAACATTTCGATACATTTTCATCTTATTTATCTTGATCAACTTATTAACATTCAGCATATATCAATTTATAAAGTCTGGTCAGTTTACTTATTCCTACTCGATTTTCAGCTCTGTCAAAAGAGATTATGGCTTAAAATATGAGCGTCCATCCAAACTGGACCTCACCAATGAGATCACATAAAAAAAATGTTACAGAAGGGTAAATCTCTTTCCAGATGCGCCGGCAAAGATGAAAAGCGCTAATTACTACAGAAGGAGGAATCTACAAATACTGTTCAACAATACCACGTTGATGCCGTTTAAATGGCGGATGAAGTACATGTGTTTTTATTGTGGCCGTGATTTGATAGACTATAGCGATCTTAAAAAACATACTAAGGGTCATGGAGATTGCTCCGATAGCGATAGGGCCATCAGGCTAGTTAAAGCACCCGACAGTGAAGTCAAAGTGGACGTATCAGATTTGGCTTGCGAGCTATGCATGACTTCATTCACTAATTTCTATGACATTGTATCACATTTGATCGTAAAACATAATTTGCCTTACAATAGGAACGTCGATCTAATGATAACTACGTACAGATTGTCTGATCTCAAATGCCTATTCTGCGAACAGAGCTTTAGGTATTTCCGCCAACTCGTCTCCCACATGAATAACGAACACCCGATTAACTGCTTCCTATGCCACGAGTGTGAGCATACCTTTAATAAGAAGAGAGATCTCGATCACCACGTTAGAGTGTATCATAGGAAGCAGTATTCTTGTCTGAAATGCTTTGCAAGTTTTAGTTCCAATTCTGAGCTCCAGCATCATCGTAAGAATGCTCACGTTTCTACATGCAATATCTGTTTTAAGTCATTCTCTTCGGAGGTGTCCAGGTTGGGGCATATGAAACGGGAACACGACACCGACGGCGCTGAATGCGGCTTTTGTCATAAAGTTATGACCACCAAACAAGGCTTTTTGCGACACGCGGCACAATGCACTGTCAAAGAGAACAAACCTTCCGAAACCATTGTTGTAGAAGACGATAGGAAACAGTCTGTCAAAGAGATAAGGAATGATATCGCTTGTGTATTTAACAAGTCTACAGCCTTACCTTTTAAATATTTCATGAATAGGTTTCGATGCTTCTACTGTTCGAAAGACTTCCCGCGATGTGATTCCTTGAAACAGCACACTGTCAACGAACATCCCCATTGCGATATCACTTTTAAATCCATGAGACTACGTAACAGGTATGAGGGGATGCAGATCAAAGTCGACACGTCCAGTCTATCCTGCAAGCTTTGCTTTGAAACTTTAGACGATTTGAACGGTTTATTCGAACATCTGACGTCAGAACATAAGACTCGTCTCGACAAATCCGTAGGCGAACATATGCAGGCGTTCAAATTGATCGAGGACAATTTCCCGTGCCCGTTTTGCGGTGAAGTTTACAGATACTTTAGCTTGCTCCTGCGACATGTTAGTAAGACGCATACAGACAATAAGTTTATTTGTACGTACTGTGGTAAATCATTTAGGACGAATCCGAGCTTAAGGGCGCACGTCGTAACGTGGCATAATTTTGGTAGGCATAAGTGCGACTGTGGGCTTGTTTTTACGACGAATAATACATTGAAAGTGCATATGGGGAGAGTCCACGGAACAAAGGTTGTCCAGTGTACTGAATGTCGGGAGAAATTTACGACGCATTACTGGATGAAGAGGCATATGCTAGAAGCGCATGATGCCGGTCACAAGTGCTCACACTGCGGTAGGGTCTATGTTAAAAACTCTGCAATGGTGAACCACGTTCGTCGGTTCCATCTAAAGGAGAGAAACGTGGAGTGTTCCGTCTGTTTTGAGAGGTTCTTTGACGCACAACGGCTTAAGACACATATGGTGAAGCATGTTGGTGAAAGGAACTTTCATTGTGATATTTGCGGGAAGAAATTTTTGTGGAAAAAAAACCTAAGAGGACACATGTCGTCGCATAATAAACTTGTTAATAGTCATACTTAATATTAAACTTTGTATAAACAATCTTTCTGTGGCATATTTGGTTTCTTGATTAGCTTCTTTACTGGTGGACTTTAATGCCAAAATGATAGATTAGCTATCGCAAAATTACTCACTATTTAATGCCCTTAAGGTCTATAAAAAATAATGCATTTTAATGTCTCCAGAGGAAATGGATTTAATAGTTGAGTTACAGACTTTGAGATGTTGAGGCTATTACTACAACGTTACTACAGACTACAGCAGGAAACGTTTCTTTTCAGATGAATACGGGCCCTACGAAGGGTGTACGTCTGAGCGTCGCAGGAAAAACTTGAAAACGCTCTTCAACTATACGACCGTAATGCCATTCAAATGGCGAGGGAGGTACCTGTGTTTCTATTGCGGGAAAACGTACACAGAGTACCAGGTCTTCAAAAAGCACACTAAATCACACGGGCCTTGCTCCACGAAAGATTTCTCATTGAGAAGGATAAAAGGGAATCATGTCGAGATAAAGGTCGACGTGTCGGAAGTATCCTGTGACATTTGCGTAGAACCGTTCGAGAGTCAATCGGTCAGTGGAATTGTCGATCACCTGATCGCCAAACACAACTTGGAATATGACAAAAGTGTAGACATCCCTTTCCAAGAGTACAGACTTGAAGACTTTCGCTGTCTGTTTTGTGAACAACAGTTCTCCTATTTCGGATATTTGGTCAATCACGTCAATACCGTTCATCCGCAGAACAGTTATATTTGCGACGAATGCGGTGTCAGTTTCAACAAGAAGCGGGATTTAGCGTTGCATATTAGGAATTACCATCGACAGGGCGGTTATCCTTGCGACCAATGCTTCCTAAGCTTCGAAACCTTTCCCCTACTACGTCGGCATCAGAATAATCACTTCCGACAGTGTAACAACTGTGGAATGCGCTTTGTGTCCCTTGCTCTCCTACAAAAGCATATGCAAGTCGATCATCCAGACAATGGTAGTTATAAATGTAATTTTTGTTCCAAAGAGCTCCATTCCGCTCAAGGCTTAAACCAGCACATAAGTAAATGTAAGGTGAGACTTCTGGCTCACAGAACACTGAATAGTTTTCCAGTCGATAAAATAGAAGGTAATAAGAACTGGGATTTGAAACAAATCCGTCAGAACATTCTGTGTATTTTGAATATGTCGACGGCGATGCCATTTAAGTACTTTTCCAAGTATTCGTGTTTCTATTGCTCGCTAAAGTATATCGAATTCGAGGAGTTGAGACAACATACCATATCTCAACATCCGGTGTGCTATTTGAACTCGAAATATATGAGCAAATGTAAGGGGGAACGAGTGGCAGTGAAGATGGACGTATCAGAACTAGCATGTAAGGTGTGTCGCGAACCGATGGACGATTTGGATGCGTTAGTGGACCATCTGATAGAGGAACATCAGGCGAATTACGACAAATCGGTAAAGAGCTGTGTAGAAGCCTTCAGGATTGTTAAAGACAACATCCCGTGTCCGATTTGCTCGACGGTGTTCAGGTATTTCAGCACCCTCCAGCGTCATATAAACTCGGTTCACAATAATAACAACAGGATATGCGATTTCTGTGGTAAATCGTTCAGGAATGTTGCCAATTTGAAAGTTCACATCTCGTATACGCACATGGGATCGTGCGAGTGCGACATCTGTGGTACAAAGTATAATAACCAATGGTGCTTAGCGCGGCATAAAGCAAGGTTCCATGATGTAAAGGAGTACAAGTGCTCCAAATGCCCGGAGCAGTTCCCTTCACAATACCAGAAACAGAAGCACATGATTAAAGTCCACGGCGAGGGTCATAAATGCAGTTTCTGCGGTCGTATGTTTACGAGGAATTCCTTCATGAAGGACCATATAAGAAGGACCCATTTTAAAGAGAAGAACGTCCCGTGTTCAGTTTGTAATGAGAAGTTTTTTGATAATCACTTATTGAAGATGCATATGGTTAGGCATGAAGGGGAAAGGAAATTTACATGCGAGATATGTGGGAAAGCGTTTCTGAGACGCAGCAACTTGGGTTCGCACAAAGAGATGCATAAAAAGTATGGACATTTATGATCAGAATAGGTGCGTGACGGAAGTAACAACCAGAAAGCTTAACTCTTCTTTTGCTGCTTCATATTTATACCAGCAAAATGACAATTTAACTGACTAAAAGATTTTTGCCTCGTACGATGCAACGTATATGTAGGTAGTTACATTTCAAAATTAGCTAAATCCAAATTTTAATTGTTCATATAACATGTTTAATTTTTTTGCCACTTTTCATTCAATGAGAGCCAAGCGTAAATTTTTCCGTTCATAAGGGTTTCATGGATAAATAAAGGGAATAAAACTTTATTAGTCGACACAGAAACGCAACAATGAAGGTAGTTACGAATTATCCGTAGATATGACAAGCCCAACTGTCTGAGCGAGGATGCTCTGTATTTAGTTGTCGCTCACCTTTTAAGGCATTCAGCTAAAGCTGACACCCAATAACTCCGACCAATGGCATCTCACACCGTCGTATATAGTGTCCATATGCATGAATAATAGATAACTTCAACCAATAGCGTTTGATGTCATTAGTAACTCCCTCGATATAGTCAATAGTACAGACGCAGGTCAATAGTAGCTCCCCCGATATATTAGTTCTGTAATTGAATTTCTTCTTTTTTATTAAGACGAAATGTTATGTGAAATGAAGTGAATGGCATATTATTTTACACTTTTGAGTTCGTGTTTTTTAAGGCGGTTCAATTTTCTTTGAAAATGTTTACTTATTTGCAAGAATGTACCCTACACTATGTATTTTTTTGTCGTGTTAAAGATATATTTAATTTTTTTCTGCTTTCCTCAAGTGACATTTGCATTACAGATATTAATTTGTATTACATTGTTTATGATTGTAATATAAAATATGTGAAAAGGTTCAAGTAATCAAAATGTATGTAATTTCCATACAATAAAATATATAACAGGATTATTGACTTTGGTATTTCTAACACCCATAAATTTAGTCCAAAAATGTTGACATTTTTGAAGTGAAAATTATCTTGAGAGTGCTTTAATTTTCTGATTTTTGTGTGATGAATAGTTTTTTTGTTGAATTTTTTTAAATAGCATGTTTCCCTGTAGTACAAAAGTTTCACTTCTATCGTATGTCTTTAGGATAAACCCTGTTTTTTTTTTTAAACAAGGACCAAGAGTCTAATATTTAAAATTAAAAAAAAAACGATCGTAATGTATTTATCCAGTATTTGCGTTGATCGAGTTATCTTATTTATATAAATTCTTCTATCGTTAAGGTTACCTCTTTCAGTATAAGATAAAGTAGAAAAAACTCGTAAGATTTCTCTATTTAAATCAAACAAAATTAGTAGGAATTTCAACAATAATATTGTTAAAGAAGATCATTAAATAAAACAACCATCTATTTTACCTTCAAAAATAGGTCGTGCGTCATGCATTACATACTATACTTGACCACAGTCGCTGTACCTCACCTGCGGTACGCGAGCGGCGAGACGGGGTGCGGGAGGAGGAGGGGGAACGAACGGATTGTCTGTGTAGGATGCACATGAGATAAAATATGTAAAGATAGGTCGTGCGTGCTCTTTTCTTCCACTCCCCACCTCTCCGCGCATATCTTAGACGCGGTATAACGGTTGTGGTCGGACTATACCACGGCTCGTCCCGTTTCTACACTCGAAACGTTTTCACGTCTAAAGCGCTCGCCATTAGTAAATTGATATAATTCCGTTACAATATAGTACACATTTAGACTGTAAGAATTCTTTGTTAGGCGTTGTGGCCTGGTGCGGGGATAGAAATACCAAAAACTTCTTTCGGAAAGAGGCCTATGGCCATGCAATAGGTCCCTTACGAGCTTATGATGATGATACGTTTGAAGGTTACCGTTAAAATAGTTGTTTTTTCTGTTTTTTCCTTGACTTTCTTTTTAGTCTTTAAATCTTCAATATATTCTCTTGTATTCTGCACGTTATTTTGACTTATGACAAAGTATATAACTCCAATTTTGTTAACCTTCAATAAATTAATAAGCTCTCTGAAGACCGACCGTCGTCTAGTGAATTCTCAACGGACAATACCACGAATCTGTGAACGAGAACCGTAGAGTATACAAGAAAGGACCGTCAAGTAAAACGCAACGTTTCATTTCAGGTTACAAACTGAATAACGAAGATGACAAAAATAAGAAAATGGAAATCGCACGAAAGTTGTTAATAAAGCGGAGGAATGTCGAATACGTGCTGCAGTACAGTAACGTGACCCCGTTCATGTGGCACAAGGGGAGATACAGATGCTTTTACTGTACTGAGACGATGAAAAATCCCGCAGTATTACGGCAGCATACCGCAAACGAGCACCAGTACGCGAATCTCGAACTGGTCATCTTCGATCGGACGAAGAATAACAGAAATCGGGACGCCGCAGTCAAGATTGACGTCACCGACGTATCATGCAAACTTTGCCCCCAAACGGTTAACAATCTAGAGGAACTGATACATCATTTGATAATCGCTCACGATGCGGAATACGACATGAGCGTCCCGAACTGCCTCCTCCCTTTCAAGCTGGACAAGGACCAACCGACATGCCCGACGTGTAACATGAAGTTTGTATTCTTCGAGTACCTCCTGCGGCATGCGAACAAGCATCACCTGTCTCATCAGTACATTTGTGACGTATGTGGAACGAGTTTCCAGGGGGAGAACCATTTGAAAATGCATTACAGATACTATCATAGGGAAGGGGGATATACGTGCGAGTTTTGTGGAATCAGCCTCGCTACTCTATCCAAAAAGATACTACATGAGAAGAACGTGCATTTAGTCAATCTGTTGACGTGTCCTCATTGTCCGGAGACGTTTAAAAGCCCCTATCTGAAGAAGCTGCACTTGGCCAACGTTCACGGCGTCGAAGAGTTAAAGATCAAGTGCCCCTATTGCCCTAAAGTGTATCCGCAGGAAAGCATAATGTCAAGGCACATGAGACGTGTCCATTTGAGAGAGAAGAACGTGGAGTGCGAGGTCTGCGGTGATAAATTCTTCGGTTCCTACGACGTTAAACTCCATATGGTGAAGCATAATGGAGAGAAGAAGTTTGTCTGTGCGATCTGTGGAAAGAAGTTCTCGAAGAAGAGCAATTTGAATTCCCATTCTGTGCTGCACACGGGCCAGAAATTATACACGTGTACGCTCTGCGATAAGGCTTTCACGCATCAGGGTAATCTGAAGATGCACATAAGGAATATACACGAGCAGTTCGAGCCCCTAGGGCCGAACGATGCGATAGTTGACGAGTTAGATGACAGCGAGATGGTACAAATGGAGGTCCTAAAAGACGGTTTGGACGCGAATCAAGTCGCTGAGGAGTACGTTCTATGATTGTTATCGGTTCCAGTTGATTCCACGCCGGGCTCCAGTCTGCAATTTTTGGTATAGGAAGTGGTGAAATAGAGGGCTTTTTCGAGTATTTAATTGGACTCATTAAATGGACAGTACTTAGGTCGACTATACAATTGATGGACTAATTACCTATAATTGTGGAAGATGATTCGAGAAGATTCGAGAAAGTAGTGAGTGAAAGTGACCAGTGGAATAAACATATGTGATTTATTTTGGACGATAACGGAAACTGTTGTCGCCCGTTTTCGGATTTTATATTTGATATTTATAGACAATTATATGAGTTTCTTGTATTTTAATGAAGTAGTAATAATAATAATAATATAAAAAAAATGAATTCTATAAATTATTCCAAATATATCAAATAATTTGTATTATATATGTTATTGTATTGTAAATAAAAACTGCAACACGTAGCATACGATGTGGTTGATTTGATATATGTTTCTCTTTTTATTATATCCTTGTATCTCTTTATTTTAAATGCTCTCTTCCAGGTAGACTTTAATGTGGCTAATACGCAGAACCTTAAAAACTTAGATATGTTGGATCTAGTAAAAGACCAACATAATTTAAATACTAGAAACAGCAAGAAATTGGTCATTCCATGCTTCAGGCTCACTAAGTCCAAAAACATTTTTTAGGTAATAGTGTTAGGTTTTATAACAAAGTCCCAAAACACATTACCGATTTGCCGGATAGTGAGTTCAAGAACCATGTCAAGCGGGTTTTAATATCTAAAGGGTATTATAGGGTGGATCAATATGTGAACGAATGTGACGTCTGGAAATGACACCCCTCTCTGTGCATCCACCAAAAATGAATGTAATTATTTATGTTCTGTAAAAATATATAATACTAGCCTCAGCCCACGTCTTCGTCCGCGTGGAATAGTTACTTTGGGCTAACGATAACACGCAGCGGAAGCTCTCAAGGGGGAAAAAAATACCAATTTTAAAACCTTCTTTATTGGTACTCCGGTCCTATTGGTCTTGGCGTGATGATATATAACCTTTGCTGGATAAAAGAGCTATATAATACTGAAAGAATTTTTCAAATCGAACTGTTCCTGAGATTCCCCCTAAAACGTCACTAACTCAAAATTCAAAACTTCTTCTTTATAATATTATTAGATGAAGAAATAAACCAGATCGAGTTTCTTGCCGGTTCTTCTCGATGAGTGGGTTCTTTTCTGAACCGGTGGTAGCTTTGACGTTCTTAAGTGCCTTCTCAGGGCCTAAAGTGAATAAAGAATGTTTTGATTTTGAATAACTTTAGGCATGATATTAAAATACCAATAAGTCGACAAAGAAAACACTCTTCCCATTCGTTTATAACGATTTAAGTTCTCCAACTCCTCTATTTTATTTTTGGCAACCAGTCTTCTAGTAGACTATTACTGCCATTGTCAAGTGAGTATCGATATTACAAGTTTCTTGATATAATTTCAATGAACTAACAAGATGGTGGCCATCTTTTTAGAACTTTCTTGGGAGTTTTTGTGGCAAGTCAGAATCCATGCTCCGTGGTGTAATTTCCGATCCACTTCACTTATGTACAATAACCGAACTATATTACGTAAAGCACCGCCAACATTACACAATATAGAGCCAAATAACACTATTATGGATAAAATATAAAGACCACTACATGGCATTCCAAGATCCCGCCAAAAACTCGTAATACTATGTCATGAAAATTATAATATATTCTCTCCAACTCTTTCATGCGAGTTTTTACCGTGATCTTAGCAGGGCCGTAGCTAGAGGGGCATTGTGGGGCAATCACTACAAATCACAATGCCCTACCTTAAAAATACCAAAAACTAAGATAATTTATTATAATTAAATTGTCTGTTCATAGTAATTTGTAGCGATAGGTATCTAAACTTTTCCGAACATACCACAGTTTGTGACATACGAGGGCAGATCAATAATATTTTTTTTTTTACTTCCGCCCTACCTGCAACCAATGCTGCCCTAACCTTAAAAATACCAAAAACTAAGATAATTTATTATAATTAAATTGTTTGTTCATAGTAATTTGTAGCGATAGGTATCTAAACTTTTCCGAACATACCACACTTTGTGACATACGAGGGCAGATCAATTATAATATTTTTTTACCTCCGCCCTACCTGTAACCAATGCTGCCTTACCTCAAATTCGACTCTAACTACAGTCCTGGATCTAAGTCTGTCATGTCGTGGCTTTTATATTTCATTCACAATCTTGTATTATCTGACTCTATATTTTGCAATATTGGTGGCGTTTTACGTAATATAGTTTCGTTATTGTGCATAAGTGAAGTGGATGGAAAATAATACCACGGAGCATGGATTCTGAGATGCAACAAAAATTCCCCGCAATGTTCTAACAAGGGGGCCGCCATTTTGTTAGAACATTGAAATAATTACTAGACACTTGTAATGTTGTTTTCTACTCGACAATAACAGTAACATGGATTGCAAAAAAAAATTGTAACCTGTCAAACTGTTTCATATTCATGACATTTTATGTCGAAGAACATATGTTGTATATTAACATAACGTTTTAAATAGTGATGCAAATTTCAATATGTCGACACTTTATTGAAGCTATGAAGATAATCGGTAATGGATCCTTGATTCCTTGCCTGAATGCCTTCGCTACGCAACATCGCGAATCTAACCAACTGTCATACTACTTTTTCTTCGTGGTTACTGTAGGTTATTCTTAAAACATGACAATTAAGGTAATGATAATTCCTGAACCTTTTTAGTATTCTTAGTTCTATTGAGTCGCTATAAACATCGATATCAACAGTTTTCGATATATCTATGTAAGCTTAATTATAAAGTGACTTTGCATTGCTATTAAGTCATGGTGTGTACGAAACTTTGGTATAAAATTTAAAATTACATATTGATAATGCAGCAAGCTTTATTAGAATCATAAATTTACTAAAATACATGTGACAAGCCTTTTAATAGCCAACCCGTCCAGATTTCTAGAAGATTTCCACGCTTAGGCTAATATCTAAAAATAATAATATACTTCTTAGATCAGTACATTAAAAATTAAAAGCATTAACCTGATCGATATTGTCTATTCTTTGTTATGATAAATGAAAGAAACAGAAATAAATTTTCAAACCTCTATGATCTTAGAGCCGAAAAAATAATATACCAAATTAAAGGGACGTAAACGAAAATTCTCGTTCCAGGATTGAAAGACAAGAAAGTGTACCAAGAGACTTATTTGGAACGGCTAGCGAATGTGCGGAGGAACGTACTCACGGTTCTGCGCTACGGGCACGTTACTCCATTTATATGGAACACGAAGGGCTATCGTTGTTTCTACTGCTCGAAGCAGATGAGAGATTGCGACACTCTAAAAGAGCACACCGTTAACGCCCATCCATCGGTAGACTTGGACGCGTTCATCCCAAAGAGGATCATTTCCAAAGACGTACCAGTAAAAATCGACGTGGTCCATCTCTCTTGCAAACGGTGTCCCGAGATCCCAATTCGCGATTTCGACGACTTAATTTCACACATAAACGAGGTTCACGAAGAAAATTATGACAAATCGACAGGGGTTTGTTTCTTCCCCTTTATTTTAAGCAAAGATGTCATGCAATGCGTCCTCTGCGGTGTCCAGTACAACAATTTTACATGTATGATTGGCCACATGTATAAGGAACATATCGTCCATACGTTTATCTGCCAAACCTGCGGATTGAGTTTTATCAATCAAGTTCGTTTGAAGCGACACATCAGCAGGTGCCATATCGAGCACAGGTGCTCGCTCTGCGGGAAGACCTTCAACGCTCGGAACAGATTAAAAAAACACAAGCAAATAATCCACGGCCAGATTAAAAACCACGAATGTGGTCTCTGCAGCACCACTTTCAATACCGACTACAAATTGAAGGTTCATATGGGAAGGGACCATAACGTGGAGAAATATAAAATTAAATGCGAGCATTGCTCGAAGATTTGCACGACGAAGGGCGCGATGCTATTGCACGTCCAGTCTTCGCATTCGGAGATGTCTTACACGTGTGATATATGCGACTATCGAGCGGGAATTAAATGGATGGTGACTTTGCATAAGCGGAAACATTACGGTGATAAGGATTACTCGTGCAGTATATGCGGGAGGTGTTTCGGTAGGGCCAGTAATCTGAGAGCGCATATCAGAGTGCATACCGGTAGCTCTGGTAGGGTCTGTAGGTTCTGTCGTAGGGGTTTCATCAATTTGGAGTGTTTGAAACAACACGAGATGGAGTTTCACTATCATGAGGGCTATTAAAAGTAAAATATGGAAATGCGGGAAGTGTTTTGGTAGTGCCAATAATCTGGGAGTCCACATCAAAATGCATATCGGTGGCTTCGGTAGGGTTTGTAGGATCTGTCATAGGTGTTTCATCAATTTGGAGTGTTTGAAACAACACGAGATGGAGTTTCACTATCATGAGGGCTATTAAAAGTAAAATATGGAAATGTTTGGTAGTGCCAGTAATCTGAGAGTCCACATCAAAGTGCATACCGGTAGCTCTGGTAGGGTCTGTAGGTTCTGTCGTAGGGGTTTCATCAATTTGGAGTGTTTGAAACAATACGAGATAGAATTTCACTATCATGAGGGCTATTAAAAGTAAAATATGGAAATGTTTGGTAGTGCCAGTAATCTGAGAGTCCACATCAAAGTGCATACCGGTAGCTCTGGTAGGGTCTGTAGGTTCTGTCGTAGGGGTTTCATCAATTTGGAGTGTTTGAAATAACACGAGATGGAGTTTCACTATCATGAGGGCTATTAAAAGTAAAATATGGATATGCGGGAAGTGTTTTGGTAGCGCCAGTAATCTGAGAGTCCACATCAAAGTGCATACCGGTAGCTCTGGTAGGGTCTGTAGGTTCTGTCGTAGGGGTTTCATCAATTTGGAGTGTTTGAAACAACACGAGATGGAGTTTCACTATCATGAGGGCTATTAAAAGTAAAATATGGATATGCGGGAAGTGTTTTGGTAGCGCCAGTAATCTGAGAGTCCACATCAAAGTGCATACCGGTAGCTCTGGTAGGGTCTGTAGGTTCTGTCGTAGGGGTTTCATCAATTTGGAGTGTTTGAAACAACACGAGATGGAGTTTCACTATCATGAGGGCTATTAAAAGTAAAATATGGATATGCGGGAAGTGTTTTGGTAGCGCCAGTAATCTGAGAGTCCACATCAAAGTGCATACCGGTAGCTCTGGTAGGGTCTGTAGGTTCTGTCGTAGGGGTTTCATCAATTTGGAGTGTTTGAAACAACACGAGATGGAGTTTCACTATCATGAGGGCTATTAAAAGTAAAATATGGATATGCGGGAAGTGTTTTGGTAGCGCCAGTAATCTGAGAGTCCACATCAAAGTGCATACCGGTAGCTCTGGTAGGGTCTGTAGGTTCTGTCGTAGGGGTTTCATCAATTTGGAGTGTTTGAAACAACACGAGATGGAGTTTCACTATCATGAGGGCTATTAAAAGTAAAATATGGATATGCGGGAAGTGTTTTGGTAGCGCCAGTAATCTGAGAGTCCACATCAAAGTGCATACCGGTAGCTCTGGTAGGGTCTGTAGGTTCTGTCGTAGGGGTTTCATCAATTTGGAGTGTTTGAAACAACACGAGATGGAGTTTCACTATCATGAGGGCTATTAAAAGTAAAATATGGATATGCGGGAAGTGTTTTGGTAGCGCCAGTAATCTGAGAGTCCACATCAAAGTGCATACCGGTAGC
Organism: Antheraea yamamai; assembly: GCA_036509395.1. Taxonomy (NCBI): domain Eukaryota; kingdom Metazoa; phylum Arthropoda; class Insecta; order Lepidoptera; family Saturniidae; genus Antheraea; species Antheraea yamamai. Next base: position 2,092,215 of record AP028454.1, read on the forward strand.
TCTGGTAGGGTCTGTAGGTTCTGTCGTAGGGGTTTCATCAATTTGGAGTGTTTGAAACAACACGAGATGGAGTTTCACTATCATGAGGGCTATTAAAAGTAAAATATGGATATGCGGGAAGTGTTTTGGTAGCGCCAGTAATCTGAGAGTCCACATCAAAGTGCATACCGGTAGCTCTGGTAGGGTCTGTAGGTTCTGTCGTAGGGGTTTCATCAATTTGGAGTGTTTGAAACAACACGAGATGGAGTTTCACTATCATGAGGGCTATTAAAAGTAAAATATGGATATGCGGGAAGTGTTTTGGTAGCGCCAGTAATCTGAGAGTCCACATCAAAGTGCATACCGGTAGCTCTGGTAGGGTCTGTAGGTTCTGTCGTAGGGGTTTCATCAATTTGGAGTGTTTGAAACAACACGAGATGGAGTTTCACTATCATGAGGGCTATTAAAAGTAAAATATGGATATGCGGGAAGTGTTTTGGTAGCGCCAGTAATCTGAGAGTCCACATCAAAGTGCATACCGGTAGCTCTGGTAGGGTCTGTAGGTTCTGTCGTAGGGGTTTCATCAATTTGGAGTGTTTGAAACAACACGAGATGGAGTTTCACTATCATGAGGGCTATTAAAAGTAAAATATGGATATGCGGGAAGTGTTTTGGTAGCGCCAGTAATCTGAGAGTCCACATCAAAGTGCATACCGGTAGCTCTGGTAGGGTCTGTAGGTTCTGTCGTAGGGGTTTCATCAATTTGGAGTGTTTGAAACAACACGAGATGGAGTTTCACTATCATGAGGGCTATTAAAAGTAAAATATGGATATGCGGGAAGTGTTTTGGTAGCGCCAGTAATCTGAGAGTCCACATCAAAGTGCATACCGGTAGCTCTGGTAGGGTCTGTAGGTTCTGTCGTAGGGGTTTCATCAATTTGGAGTGTTTGAAACAACACGAGATGGAGTTTCACTATCATGAGGGCTATTAAAAGTAAAATATGGATATGCGGGAAGTGTTTTGGTAGCGCCAGTAATCTGAGAGTCCACATCAAAGTGCATACCGGTAGCTCTGGTAGGGTCTGTAGGTTCTGTCGTAGGGGTTTCATCAATTTGGAGTGTTTGAAACAACACGAGATGGAGTTTCACTATCATGAGGGCTATTAAAAGTAAAATATGGATATGCGGGAAGTGTTTTGGTAGCGCCAGTAATCTGAGAGTCCACATCAAAGTGCATACCGGTAGCTCTGGTAGGGTCTGTAGGTTCTGTCGTAGGGGTTTCATCAATTTGGAGTGTTTGAAACAACACGAGATGGAGTTTCACTATCATGAGGGCTATTAAAAGTAAAATATGGATATGCGGGAAGTGTTTTGGTAGCGCCAGTAATCTGAGAGTCCACATCAAAGTGCATACCGGTAGCTCTGGTAGGGTCTGTAGGTTCTGTCGTAGGGGTTTCATCAATTTGGAGTGTTTGAAACAACACGAGATGGAGTTTCACTATCATGAGGGCTATTAAAAGTAAAATATGGATATGCGGGAAGTGTTTTGGTAGCGCCAGTAATCTGAGAGTCCACATCAAAGTGCATACCGGTAGCTCTGGTAGGGTCTGTAGGTTCTGTCGTAGGGGTTTCATCAATTTGGAGTGTTTGAAACAACACGAGATGGAGTTTCACTATCATGAGGGCTATTAAAAGTAAAATATGGATATGCGGGAAGTGTTTTGGTAGCGCCAGTAATCTGAGAGTCCACATCAAAGTGCATACCGGTAGCTCTGGTAGGGTCTGTAGGTTCTGTCGTAGGGGTTTCATCAATTTGGAGTGTTTGAAACAACACGAGATGGAGTTTCACTATCATGAGGGCTATTAAAAGTAAAATATGGATATGCGGGAAGTGTTTTGGTAGCGCCAGTAATCTGAGAGTCCACATCAAAGTGCATACCGGTAGCTCTGGTAGGGTCTGTAGGTTCTGTCGTAGGGGTTTCATCAATTTGGAGTGTTTGAAACAACACGAGATGGAGTTTCACTATCATGAGGGCTATTAAAAGTAAAATATGGATATGCGGGAAGTGTTTTGGTAGCGCCAGTAATCTGAGAGTCCACATCAAAGTGCATACCGGTAGCTCTGGTAGGGTCTGTAGGTTCTGTCGTAGGGGTTTCATCAATTTGGAGTGTTTGAAACAACACGAGATGGAGTTTCACTATCATGAGGGCTATTAAAAGTAAAATATGGATATGCGGGAAGTGTTTTGGTAGCGCCAGTAATCTGAGAGTCCACATCAAAGTGCATACCGGTAGCTCTGGTAGGGTCTGTAGGTTCTGTCGTAGGGGTTTCATCAATTTGGAGTGTTTGAAACAACACGAGATGGAGTTTCACTATCATGAGGGCTATTAAAAGTAAAATATGGATATGCGGGAAGTGTTTTGGTAGCGCCAGTAATCTGAGAGTCCACATCAAAGTGCATACCGGTAGCTCTGGTAGGGTCTGTAGGTTCTGTCGTAGGGGTTTCATCAATTTGGAGTGTTTGAAACAACACGAGATGGAGTTTCACTATCATGAGGGCTATTAAAAGTAAAATATGGAAATGCGGGAAGTGTTTTGGTAGTGCCAATAATCTGGGAGTCCACATCAAAGTGCATATCGGTGGCTTCGGTAGGGTTTGTAGGATCTGTCATAGGTGTTTCATCAATTTGGAGTGTTTGAAACAACACGAGATGGAGTTTCACTATCATGAGGGCTATTAAAAGTAAAATATGGATATGCGGGAAGTGTTTTGGTAGCGCCAGTAATCTGAGAGTCCACATCAAAGTGCATACCGGTAGCTCTGGTAGGGTCTGTAGGTTCTGTCGTAGGGGTTTCATCAATTTGGAGTGTTTGAAACAACACGAGATGGAGTTTCACTATCATGAGGGCTATTAAAAGTAAAATATGGATATGCGGGAAGTGTTTTGGTAGCGCCAGTAATCTGAGAGTCCACATCAAAGTGCATACCGGTAGCTCTGGTAGGGTCTGTAGGTTCTGTCGTAGGGGTTTCATCAATTTGGAGTGTTTGAAACAACACGAGATGGAGTTTCACTATCATGAGGGCTATTAAAAGTAAAATATGGATATGCGGGAAGTGTTTTGGTAGCGCCAGTAATCTGAGAGTCCACATCAAAGTGCATACCGGTAGCTCTGGTAGGGTCTGTAGGTTCTGTCGTAGGGGTTTCATCAATTTGGAGTGTTTGAAACAACACGAGATGGAGTTTCACTATCATGAGGGCTATTAAAAGTAAAATATGGATATGCGGGAAGTGTTTTGGTAGCGCCAGTAATCTGAGAGTCCACATCAAAGTGCATACCGGTAGCTCTGGTAGGGTCTGTAGGTTCTGTCGTAGGGGTTTCATCAATTTGGAGTGTTTGAAACAACACGAGATGGAGTTTCACTATCATGAGGGCTATTAAAAGTAAAATATGGATATGCGGGAAGTGTTTTGGTAGCGCCAGTAATCTGAGAGTCCACATCAAAGTGCATACCGGTAGCTCTGGTAGGGTCTGTAGGTTCTGTCGTAGGGGTTTCATCAATTTGGAGTGTTTGAAACAACACGAGATGGAGTTTCACTATCATGAGGGCTATTAAAAGTAAAATATGGATATGCGGGAAGTGTTTTGGTAGCGCCAGTAATCTGAGAGTCCACATCAAAGTGCATACCGGTAGCTCTGGTAGGGTCTGTAGGTTCTGTCGTAGGGGTTTCATCAATTTGGAGTGTTTGAAACAACACGAGATGGAGTTTCACTATCATGAGGGCTATTAAAAGTAAAATATGGATATGCGGGAAGTGTTTTGGTAGCGCCAGTAATCTGAGAGTCCACATCAAAGTGCATACCGGTAGCTCTGGTAGGGTCTGTAGGTTCTGTCGTAGGGGTTTCATCAATTTGGAGTGTTTGAAACAACACGAGATGGAGTTTCACTATCATGAGGGCTATTAAAAGTAAAATATGGATATGCGGGAAGTGTTTTGGTAGCGCCAGTAATCTGAGAGTCCACATCAAAGTGCATACCGGTAGCTCTGGTAGGGTCTGTAGGTTCTGTCGTAGGGGTTTCATCAATTTGGAGTGTTTGAAACAACACGAGATGGAGTTTCACTATCATGAGGGCTATTAAAAGTAAAATATGGATATGCGGGAAGTGTTTTGGTAGCGCCAGTAATCTGAGAGTCCACATCAAAGTGCATACCGGTAGCTCTGGTAGGGTCTGTAGGTTCTGTCGTAGGGGTTTCATCAATTTGGAGTGTTTGAAACAACACGAGATGGAGTTTCACTATCATGAGGGCTATTAAAAGTAAAATATGGATATGCGGGAAGTGTTTTGGTAGCGCCAGTAATCTGAGAGTCCACATCAAAGTGCATACCGGTAGCTCTGGTAGGGTCTGTAGGTTCTGTCGTAGGGGTTTCATCAATTTGGAGTGTTTGAAACAACACGAGATGGAGTTTCACTATCATGAGGGCTATTAAAAGTAAAATATGGATATGCGGGAAGTGTTTTGGTAGCGCCAGTAATCTGAGAGTCCACATCAAAGTGCATACCGGTAGCTCTGGTAGGGTCTGTAGGTTCTGTCGTAGGGGTTTCATCAATTTGGAGTGTTTGAAACAACACGAGATGGAGTTTCACTATCATGAGGGCTATTAAAAGTAAAATATGGATATGCGGGAAGTGTTTTGGTAGCGCCAGTAATCTGAGAGTCCACATCAAAGTGCATACCGGTAGCTCTGGTAGGGTCTGTAGGTTCTGTCGTAGGGGTTTCATCAATTTGGAGTGTTTGAAACAACACGAGATGGAGTTTCACTATCATGAGGGCTATTAAAAGTAAAATATGGATATGCGGGAAGTGTTTTGGTAGCGCCAGTAATCTGAGAGTCCACATCAAAGTGCATACCGGTAGCTCTGGTAGGGTCTGTAGGTTCTGTCGTAGGGGTTTCATCAATTTGGAGTGTTTGAAACAACACGAGATGGAGTTTCACTATCATGAGGGCTATTAAAAGTAAAATATGGATATGCGGGAAGTGTTTTGGTAGCGCCAGTAATCTGAGAGTCCACATCAAAGTGCATACCGGTAGCTCTGGTAGGGTCTGTAGGTTCTGTCGTAGGGGTTTCATCAATTTGGAGTGTTTGAAACAACACGAGATGGAGTTTCACTATCATGAGGGCTATTAAAAGTAAAATATGGATATGCGGGAAGTGTTTTGGTAGTGCCAGTAATCTGAGAGTCCACATCAAAGTGCATACCGGTAGCTCTGGTAGGGTCTGTAGGTTCTGTCGTAGGGGTTTCATCAATTTGGAGTGTTTGAAACAACACGAGATGGAGTTTCACTATCATGAGGGCTATTAAAAGTAAAATATGGATATGCGGGAAGTGTTTTGGTAGCGCCAGTAATCTGAGAGTCCACATCAAAGTGCATACCGGTAGCTCTGGTAGGGTCTGTAGGTTCTGTCGTAGGGGTTTCATCAATTTGGAGTGTTTGAAACAACACGAGATGGAGTTTCACTATCATGAGGGCTATTAAAAGTAAAATATGGATATGCGGGAAGTGTTTTGGTAGCGCCAGTAATCTGAGAGTCCACATCAAAGTGCATACCGGTAGCTCTGGTAGGGTCTGTAGGTTCTGTCGTAGGGGTTTCATCAATTTGGAGTGTTTGAAACAACACGAGATGGAGTTTCACTATCATGAGGGCTATTAAAAGTAAAATATGGATATGCGGGAAGTGTTTTGGTAGCGCCAGTAATCTGAGAGTCCACATCAAAGTGCATACCGGTAGCTCTGGTAGGGTCTGTAGGTTCTGTCGTAGGGGTTTCATCAATTTGGAGTGTTTGAAACAACACGAGATGGAGTTTCACTATCATGAGGGTTATTAAAAGTAAAATATGGATATGCGGGAAGTGTTTTGGTAGCGCCAGTAATCTGAGAGTCCACATCAAAGTGCATACCGGTAGCTCTGGTAGGGTCTGTAGGTTCTGTCGTAGGGGTTTCATCAATTTGGAGTGTTTGAAACAACACGAGATGGAGTTTCACTATCATGAGGGCTATTAAAAGTAAAATATGGATATGCGGGAAGTGTTTTGGTAGCGCCAGTAATCTGAGAGTCCACATCAAAGTGCATACCGGTAGCTCTGGTAGGGTCTGTAGGTTCTGTCGTAGGGGTTTCATCAATTTGGAGTGTTTGAAACAACACGAGATGGAGTTTCACTATCATGAGGGCTATTAAAAGTAAAATATGGATATGCGGGAAGTGTTTTGGTAGCGCCAGTAATCTGAGAGTCCACATCAAAGTGCATACCGGTAGCTCTGGTAGGGTCTGTAGGTTCTGTCGTAGGGGTTTCATCAATTTGGAGTGTTTGAAACAACACGAGATGGAGTTTCACTATCATGAGGGCTATTAAAAGTAAAATATGGAAATGCGGGAAGTGTTTCGGTAGTGCCAGTAATCTGAGAGTCCACATCAAAGTGCATACCGGTAGCTCTGATAGGGTCTGTAGGTTCTGTCGTAGGGGTTTCATCAATTTGGAGTGTTTGAAACAACACGAGATGGAGTTTCACTATCATGAGGGCTATTAAAAGTAAAATATGGATATGCGGGAAGTGTTTTGGTAGCGCCAGTAATCTGAGAGTCCACATCAAAGTGCATACCGGTAGCTCTGGTAGGGTCTGTAGGTTCTGTCGTAGGGGTTTCATCAATTTGGAGTGTTTGAAACAACACGAGATGGAGTTTCACTATCATGAGGGCTATTAAAAGTAAAATATGGATATGCGGGAAGTGTTTTGGTAGCGCCAGTAATCTGAGAGTCCACATCAAAGTGCATACCGGTAGCTCTGGTAGGGTCTGTAGGTTCTGTCGTAGGGGTTTCATCAATTTGGAGTGTTTGAAACAACACGAGATGGAGTTTCACTATCATGAGGGCTATTAAAAGTAAAATATGGATATGCGGGAAGTGTTTTGGTAGCGCCAGTAATCTGAGAGTCCACATCAAAGTGCATACCGGTAGCTCTGGTAGGGTCTGTAGGTTCTGTCGTAGGGGTTTCATCAATTTGGAGTGTTTGAAACAACACGAGATGGAGTTTCACTATCATGAGGGCTATTAAAAGTAAAATATGGATATGCGGGAAGTGTTTTGGTAGCGCCAGTAATCTGAGAGTCCACATCAAAGTGCATACCGGTAGCTCTGGTAGGGTCTGTAGGTTCTGTCGTAGGGGTTTCATCAATTTGGAGTGTTTGAAACAACACGAGATGGAGTTTCACTATCATGAGGGCTATTAAAAGTAAAATATGGATATGCGGGAAGTGTTTTGGTAGCGCCAGTAATCTGAGAGTCCACATCAAAGTGCATACCGGTAGCTCTGGTAGGGTCTGTAGGTTCTGTCGTAGGGGTTTCATCAATTTGGAGTGTTTGAAACAACACGAGATGGAGTTTCACTATCATGAGGGCTATTAAAAGTAAAATATGGAAATGCGGGAAGTGTTTCGGTAGTGCCAGTAATCTGAGAGTCCACATCAAAGTGCATACCGGTAGCTCTGATAGGGTCTGTAGGTTCTGTCGTAGGGGTTTCATCAATTTGGAGTGTTTGAAACAACACGAGATGGAGTTTCACTATCATGAGGGCTATTAAAAGTAAAATATGGATATGCGGGAAGTGTTTTGGTAGCGCCAGTAATCTGAGAGTCCACATCAAAGTGCATACCGGTAGCTCTGGTAGGGTCTGTAGGTTCTGTCGTAGGGGTTTCATCAATTTGGAGTGTTTGAAACAACACGAGATGGAGTTTCACTATCATGAGGGCTATTAAAAGTAAAATATGGATATGCGGGAAGTGTTTTGGTAGCGCCAGTAATCTGAGAGTCCACATCAAAGTGCATACCGGTAGCTCTGGTAGGGTCTGTAGGTTCTGTCGTAGGGGTTTCATCAATTTGGAGTGTTTGAAACAACACGAGATGGAGTTTCACTATCATGAGGGCTATTAAAAGTAAAATATGGATATGCGGGAAGTGTTTTGGTAGCGCCAGTAATCTGAGAGTCCACATCAAAGTGCATACCGGTAGCTCTGGTAGGGTCTGTAGGTTCTGTCGTAGGGGTTTCATCAATTTGGAGTGTTTGAAACAACACGAGATGGAGTTTCACTATCATGAGGGCTATTAAAAGTAAAATATGGAAATGCGGGAAGTGTTTCGGTAGTGCCAGTAATCTGAGAGTCCACATCAAAGTGCATACCGGTAGCTCTGATAGGGTCTGTAGGTTCTGTCGTAGGGGTTTCATCAATTTGGAGTGTTTGAAACAACACGAGATGGAGTTTCACTATCATGAGGGCTATTAAAAGTAAAATATGGAAATGCGGGAAGTGTTTCGGTAGTGCCAGTAATCTGAGAGTCCACATCAAAGTGCATACCGGTAGCTCTGATAGGGTCTGTAGGTTCTGTCGTAGGGGTTTCATCAATTTGGAGTGTTTGAAACAACACGAGATGGAGTTTCACTATCATGAGGGCTATTAAAAGTAAAATATGGAAATGCGGGAAGTGTTTCGGTAGTGCCAGTAATCTGAGAGTCCACATCAAAGTGCATACCGGTAGCTCTGATAGGGTCTGTAGGTTCTGTCGTAGGGGTTTCATCAATTTGGAGTGTTTGAAACAACACGAGATGGAGTTTCACTATCATGAGGGCTATTAAAAGTAAAATATGGAAATGCGGGAAGTGTTTCGGTAGTGCCAGTAATCTGAGAGTCCACATCAAAGTGCATACCGGTAGCTCTGATAGGGTCTGTAGGTTCTGTCGTAGGGGTTTCATCAATTTGGAGTGTTTGAAACAACACGAGATGGAGTTTCACTATCATGAGGGCTATTAAAAGTAAAATATGGAAATGCGGGAAGTGTTTCGGTAGTGCCAGTAATCTGAGAGTCCACATCAAAGTGCATACCGGTAGCTCTGATAGGGTCTGTAGGTTCTGTCGTAGGGGTTTCATCAATTTGGAGTGTTTGAAACAACACGAGATGGAGTTTCACTATCATGAGGGCTATTAAAAGTAAAATATGGAAATGCGGGAAGTGTTTCGGTAGTGCCAGTAATCTGAGAGTCCACATCAAAGTGCATACCGGTAGCTCTGATAGGGTCTGTAGGTTCTGTCGTAGGGGTTTCATCAATTTGGAGTGTTTGAAACAACACGAGATGGAGTTTCACTATCATGAGGGCTATTAAAAGTAAAATATGGAAATGCGGGAAGTGTTTCGGTAGTGCCAGTAATCTGAGAGTCCACATCAAAGTGCATACCGGTAGCTCTGATAGGGTCTGTAGGTTCTGTCGTAGGGGTTTCATCAATTTGGAGTGTTTGAAACAACACGAGATGGAGTTTCACTATCATGAGGGCTATTAAAAGTAAAATATGGAAATGCGGGAAGTGTTTCGGTAGTGCCAGTAATCTGAGAGTCCACATCAAAGTGCATACCGGTAGCTCTGATAGGGTCTGTAGGTTCTGTCGTAGGGGTTTCATCAATTTGGAGTGTTTGAAACAACACGAGATGGAGTTTCACTATCATGAGGGCTATTAAAAGTAAAATATGGAAATGCGGGAAGTGTTTCGGTAGTGCCAGTAATCTGAGAGTCCACATCAAAGTGCATACCGGTAGCTCTGATAGGGTCTGTAGGTTCTGTCGTAGGGGTTTCATCAATTTGGAGTGTTTGAAACAACACGAGATGGAGTTTCACTATCATGAGGGCTATTAAGAGTAAAATATGAGATGATTTAAACGACCAAAATTTTTGTGACTTTATCCAATTTTGTGAGGGAAAACCTGTTTGTTGTGTTTTTATGTGTATACATCGTAAACGTTTTCGTATTGTTAATTTAAACTAGCAGTGCCTGTGGCTTCGAATGTGTTTGTTATTAATTAGAAATATTGTAAAAAATATCATTTGTCTCGAAATATCTACACATATCAATTTTCGTGACGATTGTATAGAAAGTTGATATATAGCAGCGCTATCTAGTGATGGATTATAAAAGAAAAGTGTGTGTGTACTTATGTACACGCGTTAGAAGTTATACTTCTTTGGCGTAACAAGATAATCTTTTCAAAAATGTTATCTTTCGCCTTATTCTACGTTTGTAGAAAAAACGACACTAACAATAGAAAAAGGTATTTAATACATTGAAAGTTTTAATACAAAGATATACAAAGAAACAAAATGTTGACTATAGCTAACTTCAGGGTGTCGGTTTTTCATGACGGTGTGCGCGCGCATCGTAAAAATTTACTCTCATCATTTTTCCCTAACGCGCCAAAAGATGTATAACTTCAAAAAATGGATGGCGTAAAGTCCTGAAAAAAAAAAAACATATGTTGGAGTCTGTCAATATCATAAACACATACCAGCATCCACTTTTTGTATATATTATGTAAATCTATGTTGTATTGTTACCCGAATGCCCAAAAAGTGGAAACCTAACTTTTTGGTGTGTATGTATGATTATTTATTTGGTGCACTGTGTATAGGGCTCGTTGGATTTCAATATATGTGTGTGAACGTTCTCTAAGTTATGAGAATGACGTCAGCTATGTAATTATTTATATATGGATACTGTGAATTAAATAACAGAGGAAGAATATAATAAATAAGTCTCTTTCTTACAAATACTCAGTTGAAATATTGGTACATTAAGAAAACTAAAAAAAGTTTCAACTTTTTTCGTAATCGAGTTTCTCTTTTGATTTATTCATAATTTTCTTTGTTTATTTTACTATAAAATGTGTGCTCTTCCGTCGGCAGCTTCTAGAATTTTCTGAAAACAATCACTGTCAAAAACATAAACGGTAAAAGTAGAATCGATGCAAAACATTCGAGATGTTCGAACAATCGATAATTCATCTTGATTACAGTCAATGTTAAGCTCGAGTTTAAAACTTTTTAAAGTGAAACTTCATAAAGGGCTTTAAAATTCTGATCCGCAACGTTTCTGTGTGAAGATACAGTGTTGAGAATAAACACTGTGTCGGATAGAGGGGGTTAGTGTCTCGCTTATCTTCGAGTATTAGAGAATAGTGAGACATACGCTCTTCTCGCTTTCTTTTTGAATGAAACCGTTATCAAATTAACACATCATAAATAAATTAAAAGTATATTTATTCCTACTATCGTCATCATATAAGAGAACGTGGTTATTATATTACCAGCTAATCTGCAAATGTTTAAGATTCAGTTATAAAAAAGCATACTTTGATGTTACGGAAAGATGCATGCCATTTGCAAATTACTTAGGCTCTCAAAAGGCGCTTGTATATAATAACTGCCACCGGTTCGAACAAACAATCTAGTTATATAGAAGATCGGGCAAGAAACTCAATCTGGTTTATTCTTTTAGCTAGCCGTGCCCGCGACTTCGTCGGCGTCTAACCTGATGCACGAAACAGTGACAAATTAAGTGATCTGAATTTATTTGTATGTCTAATTAATATCTCCTCTTCTCTCGTACTTGAGTCGCGTCGTCATTAAAATTACAATAACTTTTGATAGAACAAACCGTTTTGATAGAACAAAAAGTTTTATGATGAACGCAGTACTTTAGCATGATGCGTGTTCAAACAAACAGACAGATATTTATAAAAAAAATAATAAAATTTATATTATTACTTATTCCTAGACACCTGCAATAACATTTTTACAAAAATCTAAAAAGTACAGACATATTACATTTACATTCTTATTATATGTATAGATATTTATATAACAATGCATTAAAAGAGTCTTGGCAATGACATATAATTCGTATTCACTATTATTATTGTCAGCTATTAATATCGTACCTACTGAAGCTCAGTTATTTCCATCTTACTTTATATTTTACATCTTTTAACCCAGTGGTCAGGAAACTTGTTATTGAAGAGGGCCAAATATAAACAATACAAAATTGAAATTTATTCAAATGACCTTTTTCTTTACTTTACACTTTGGTCTAACACATATCTTTTTATCGGTATAATTAGAATTCAAAGTACACTCTCGAGTTTGTTTTTGCGTAATATGTCTTTTTTGTGAGCGACTAAACGTACTATTGTTGCTTTTTAAAAATGTGCCTCTTTTCTTTAGGCATACGTTTCGAAACTGTTTACTCGTATCTTACAAGGCAAGCTAATATATAATATTTCGTGTCAACACTAAAGGCTTTATGGAGGAGCCGTTACTAAGGAGCGGTGGTTTGCTGACCTTTGTTCTAACCAATTCTTCACAAACTAACTCGGTTTACCATAACATCTGTGACTCTGTTAAAAGTCTCAGCGATGGCAGTAAAAGCACACATACTATTATATAAAAATCGCATATGTGTAAAATATTTTTCAAGATAGAAAAATCATATAGATATTGCATGACGGTTTCTGGCTACCTCTATGTATACATTAAATTACATCTGTGAAAATCGTTTTCCTTACAGGAGAACATAGAGGTCGCCAGAACTCGAGTAAAGAGAAAAAGAGAGGCGACACAGCGTTCTACGAAACTACGGGAAAGCCCGTTATCACGGCGAAACAGAAACGCGAGATAATGAGAGAGAATGCCCTCCATGTTCTAACGAAATCCACCGTTATGCCATTCCGTTGGCTCAAAAGTTCCTATCGCTGCTTCTATTGCTACGATATATTCCAAGAGGTGTCCGATTTGAAGGAACATCAGATTTTACACACCGGTGATGAAGTGAAACAGCAAGCGATGAACAATTATTGGGAGCCTGCGATTTATGTTGACATATCAGACCTGTCTTGTAAATTGTGCCCTGAACCCCGATTGGACCTCTACGATTTGATAGATCATCTTATGGTCCAACACGGCGTTCCGTACAACAAAGATGTTGGAATTTCCATGGTGCCGTTTAAATTGGAAAATTTATCCGTGTCTTGTCTAACTTGCGGTGCCAGCTTTTATACTTTCGGACCGCTACTTCACCACACTAACAAGGACCATAAAGGGACGTCGGCCATTCTGTGTGATATCTGCGGGCAACACTTCAAACAGGTCAATCTGTTACGGTTACACGTGAAATCTGTACACCAGAATACTGGGTTGCTTTGTCCCGAATGCGGCGAGAAATGCGAGACGAAATCCAAGTTGAAAACTCATCAGAAGAACCAACACGAGGTGGACAAGAAATACAAGTGCTTGGTCTGCTCTATGACTTTCCAAAGTCACTACAAAAGGTCTCAACACATGGCGGCGGAACATAAGAACCGACAGGAGATCAAATGCCTGCACTGCCCGAAGACTTTCGTCTTCAGGAGTATGATGATGACGCATTTGCGAGACACGCATTTGAAAGTGAGGAACTATACGTGCGGAGTGTGCGGTTGGAAAGCGTTCAACAGTAACAGATTAAAGAACCACATGTACAAGCACAGCGGTGAAAAGAATTTCAAATGTGACGTATGCGACAAAGCGTTTACAACGAAGAAGATTATGAGGGCCCATCTCTTGCGAATGCATAAGAGTATCCAGCAGCAGCCTCCGATAATACATTTCGATAATACATACGTGGCGCAGTGAACATATTTGTTTTACTGTGAAAACTAAATTAACCATAACTTTACTAAAGCCCTGATCTCTGTGTATGGGAAGTTTTGGTCTTAAGGACCAAAATTTCTTTGTTCATTCCTTATTTTCCTTTTGCATTTATAAGATACGCAATGAAGTAAACGGCACGTTATGCCTAATACAATATTTAATTTTAAACATTTATATACAAATGCGTGTGTAAGTTTAGTCATACATAATAGAGTTACTATATTTTTTCGTGTAAGAGTGCGTAGACACGAGGCTAATGCATACGATACAATTGCATAAAATCTTTATTTTTACTATTAATCTGTGGGTAGCTCTAACATAGTTCATTTGACTATAATTTTCCGCTTTGTTATGAAAATACTGTCGATTTTAAAATTTACAACGAAGTGTCCCCTTCGACCGGTTGGCAAACTATTAAGACTTAGCCGATCACAGTTTTAACATAAAGAGAGACGATTATTAAAGGATTTGTAGCAGGTTTTGAAATAAGAAGCCTTGTTCGCGATGTAGGTGCGAAGAATGCTTGATTAACCACGATGTAAATCATCACGTAGGAATAATATGACCGTGTGCATCATTCAGCAATAACATAGTATGTTATTCGGGCGTGCTACCAATTCGCTGTAAGCCTTACTAATTATGAATAGAAAGGTCTTGTTGCGCAGCAGCGATCTGCCAATCACTTTGTACATAGCGTATACAGCGCCAGAGCGACTTATTGTATAGAGCGGGACAGTGATACTATGCGTTACTTTACGTAGCAACACTCTTCGCTTTCTCGTTATTTTATCTAATCCTATATATATCTAAATATATTTTAACTACATACACAACTTTAGCTATTCCATACAATGACGGATGAACATTTTAAAATATAAACCCATATTTAGTACTATTTTAATGTACTATCTCTAGATAAATTGCACATAAAAGAATGCACAAGAAATTAAGTAAACAGCAACAATATATTTTTAACTTAAAGAAGGAGTATTCATTATTTGTTAATAATTAAATGTATCGAAGAAATGTATCGAATCAATGGTAAGCGACAAGGTTTTAAGAAGATACATTTTTCTTTCAGAGACACACGATGAACAAACTGAAAGACAAAATGCATTAAAGCGCCAGAATAAACGATCAAAAGTCTACATAAACAACAAGCATTGTCCGACGAAGTTAGAGAAACACATTTCTGGCAAAGAAAGACGACTAATAATGAGGGAGAATGTAACAGAACTGTTGTCAAAATCGACTCTGATGCCTTTTCGTTGGTTGAAGAGTTCGTACAGATGTTTCTACTGTTACGAAGTTTTCAAAGAGCCGAAAGAATTGAGACTGCATCAGCAAACGCATACAGAGCGTGATGAGATTAAAAGAACTATGGATAAATATTTAGAACCAGTCGTTTACGTAGATGTATCCAGTCTATCGTGTAGGCTTTGTCAGAATAATGTACGTAATTTGGACAATTTAGTGGATCATTTAACCTCTGATCATCAAGTACGTCTTAACAAAGATATGGGAGCGTACGTGAGACCGTTTAGGCTTAACGAATTCACAGTTGAATGCGTTATGTGCGAAAAACAGTATACGACCTTTGCGTTTTTAATGATCCACACGAATAAGCATCACGCTGGCTTTTCCCCAGTACTGTGTGAGATTTGCGGTCAACATTTTCGTACAGAACGTCTCCTTCGAGATCACGTCAACCAGGATCACGAGAAGAAGCCAGTCACTTGCAACATTTGCGGGGAGATCGTTTCAAGCGTTTATCGAATGCGAACGCATTTACAGCGCGCACATAATAAAAGATACAAGTGTT
Source organism: Antheraea yamamai (assembly GCA_036509395.1). Lineage (NCBI taxonomy): Eukaryota > Metazoa > Arthropoda > Insecta > Lepidoptera > Saturniidae > Antheraea > Antheraea yamamai. The sequence goes on from AP028454.1 coordinate 2,107,583, forward strand.
TCGTTTGCCCGGAAACCTTCGAAAATCATTACAAGAGGTCACGTCACATGATCATAGACCATAAGAGGAAGGATGAACAAAAATGCCCGCATTGCCCATTATCTTTTGTCTATAGAAACACGATGCTGAGACACGTGAGAGAATCGCATCTTAAAGAGAAGAATGTCGTATGCAGTGTATGCGGGTGGAAGGGTTTCGGTAAAGGGAGGCTAGACTTCCACATGAAAAAACATAGTGATGAGAGGAATTATAAATGTCCGTCATGTGACAAAGCTTTCAAAACCCGCAAGACTATGAAACAACATCATATGAATATACACGAAAAAGTTGCAAGATTGCATGCAACCTCTTCAGCTAATACGTCACTCATAACTTAAAATATATCTCTTGTTTAGAACTTTTGACTTATATCAAAAGAACTCACGATTTTGTATGATGACTCTTATTGTCTTTTGTAGTAAATGTGCACGTGTCAATTCTAATTACTATTGTACATAGACTGAGCGATAGAATCTAAGAAGAGACTTTTCCTTTCAGAGGCAATCGTGGAAGACATGAAAATAAAGAGAGATTGGGAACATGCAGTCAAAAAACAGCGTAAAGGCTTAAAAACTGTTTGTAAAATAGAGAGAGAGAAAGTGGGTTCAGTTAAAAGAGAAAGAGGAGTATCAGGTAGAGAGAAACTGCAGGTCCTTAGGGAGAGTGGCGCCCAACTTTTGATGAAGTCAACGCTGATGCCTTTTAGATGGCTAAAAAGCTGCTTTAGATGTTTCTACTGCTACGAGGTATTCAAAGAACCAAGAGATTTGAAATCGCATCAATTCGTGCATCAAGATACAGATGTGATAACGAAAACGATGAGTAAATATTGGGACCCATTAGTTTACGTCGACGTCTCTAACGTATCCTGTAAAATTTGCAATAATAAAGTCGATGATCTTGATAAACTGATAGACCACTTGAATACAAATCACCAAGTACAATTCAGCAAAGACATTGGCTCACTAATAAAACCATTCAAACTGCATGACATTACCGTCAATTGCATTTTATGCGATAAACAATACACGAACTTCGCATTTCTATTGATACATACAAATAAGGAGCACGCTGGAATCTCTCCCATTTTGTGCGATATCTGTGGACAGCATTTAAAAACTGAAAGGCTTCTACGCGATCACGTGAGTCAGGAACACGAAAAGAAACCGGTAGAATGCAGTATATGCGGAGAGACCGTTGCGAGTATGACACGAATGCGTACACATCTCCAACGTGCCCACAATAAGAGATACAAATGCTTCTTCTGTAGCGAAACCTTCGAGAACCATTACAAAAGAACGAGACATATGATTATAATCCATAAGAAGAAAGAGGAGCATAAATGTCCGCATTGTAGCTTGAGTTTTGTGTATAGGAATCGACTACTTACGCACATACGCGAGAAACATTTAAAGGAGAAAAACGTTATGTGTAATGTTTGCGGGTGGGAGGGCTTCGGAAAGACAAGTCTCGACTTGCATATGAGGAAACATAGCGACGAAAGAAACTACCCGTGTCCGTCTTGCGAGAAAGCTTTTAAAACGAGAAAGAATATGAGACAGCATCATATAAACATACATCAAAAGGGAGCGAAGGCACGAACTGTTTTGCCTAATTCATCGTTTGTATTACAATAGGACTATTTTATATGAATTTGTAAAGGTGCCAAATTTCTGATTTGTTGAAGAATGAAAAAATCTGAAATCTATTAATATTAATTTTACTGTACGCCTACTTATAATATTACTTACGGAACAACGTTGCTTTAATTAATTCCTCCGCATATCTTTCTTGGAAATAAATATTATTTAAGACTAAAATTTTCTCATTTTATTCAGATCAATCGCCCCACACCCGACTGGATTGAGAATTGATCGCAAAGTGTGCTAATGACTATTTTTGCTTTTGCAAAATATTGTAGAACCTTTGATTCCATAGATTTTCCTGCAGTTATTTATTACTTTATTTAATCTTACTTGTTATTAACACGTCTGTCGGTAATTATACTCCTTATGATATGAGATTTTAAGTTGGTAGGCATAATGACGACGTCTGCTTTGGAATTATTTTATCCAAGTTAAAAAATGCGTTAAGTGTCGTAAGTTTAAAATTACTGATGATATTGCATAAGATTGTCTTATTACCTCATTTTGATGGCCTTTAGAAGTATTAAATATTGAAGTTACCGATGTGTTTAGTAAAAAGACTTCGTAGATAATAATATAGGTGCATAAAATTTTAAAAATAAATTTTAAGCAAGATTATACCAGAACAGAGAATATGGAACTAACAGAATGGGTTACCAACATCATTTCCAATTACAGGACCTTCGAGACAGAAACAGAGCCAAACGCCATCGCTACCGAAGACTAATTTGGCTGATGGTAAAAAACTATTGAACAAACTGAGAGTTTTACTTAATAAATCGAACGTTACGCCGTTTCGGAGACACGGAAGCCAGCATAAGTGCTTCTTCTGCGAGAAATGCTTTCAACGCGTTACTGAGTTGAGAAAACATACACGGACGAAGCATTCCGATGAAAATGACTTAGAAAGTCATGTCTCAGAGTTGACGATCAAATTAGATATCACAGATTTACAATGCAAAGTATGCTCTCTAAAATTTGATAGTATAGAAGAAGTGGCCGTTCATCTTGATGAAGAACACGGGGAAAATCTGGGTGAGGTCCCAACGGAAGTCGTATGTTTTAAACTGACAGATAATGATTTCGCATGTTTGCATTGCGGGAAAAAGTTTAAAATGTTCGGCACGTTACTCCAGCATATAGACTGCTATCATCTGGAGAAAAATCACACATGTGAAGCTTGCGAGATCAAATTTCCAACGAAATCGGAACTGCTGAGGCATACGCAGAATACCCATTCGATAGGTGCCTTCGACTGTCCTTACTGCGATAAGAAATTCTTGAACAAATGCCGTAGGGACATTCATGTGAAGCATTACCACGAGTCAAAACGCATCTGTCTCGTTTGTTCTGAGGCATTTACCAATAAGCGTGAGAGAGATCGGCATATGTACAGCAAGCACTCGCAACAGATGCAGTGGTATAAATGCGAACGATGCCCGATTAAGTTCAAGTTGAAGCGTTTGCTGATAGAGCACTACAAACGGGTCCATCTCAAGGAGAAGAACGTGACCTGTGAGATATGTGGGATGACCTTCTTTAGTACAGGTCGTCTGAATTTGCACAAAGTGAGACACAGTAATGAGAAGCCATTCGAATGTGCGACGTGTGGGAAGCGATTCCCGAGGAAATTCGCAATGGAATTACACGTTCGCATACATACCAACGAGAGGCGGTATTCGTGCAAGATATGCGGCAAAGCGTTCATACAGTGGACGAGTTTGCAGTACCATCTTCCGCAGCATAGCGATGAGAGGAACTTCAAGTGTGTCGTATGCGAGAAGGCGTTCAAAACGAAGAAGACCATGTTGAAGCATTGTGTCAATGTGCACGGGAAGAAAAAGTTGGTGGAACCGGGTCCTTTACCCGATGCTTAAGATATAGTGATTAGAGTTTCTAGACCGTTCCTAATGGGTATTTTTGGGTTTCACTAGACGTGCTTGAGGTCGAGTGCTATTTCTGACATGTTTGTACCACTATCAGCCCATAATCCCTTTACGTCAGGTGTGATTTTATATGATAGTGTTGTGTGTATTTTGTAAGATTATAAAGCTAAGTTTGTATGTATGGACGCACTGATATTAATGGTTACGTTGCTCGTATATTAAGGTAGTTTTTGAAGTGAAAACTTGTATAGGCGCGTTGAGCGTGGTATTTTTAGCAGGGGATACATTTATAATTTCGTGTCACGACATGCCACGTAAGCATGGCCGGCCGTATTGCGCGGCTTGCGTCAAACTGGCGATGCGTAGTATAGAGGGCTGTGTGTACGGTTTACATGTAATATTGATATTTTCCAGGTCAACATACGTTCGATTGATTAATAGACTCTATAAAAATGTATATAATTATTGCTCCGAGTGTCAATAGATACGAATACCAAACTAAACTTACAGGATACTTTTTGTTCCATAAAACGCAAGGGACTTTCTCCAGGATAACGTGTCTATTAAAAAAATTGTAGTAAATTAAATTCTTGACGGATTTTGATGAAATTTTGTTTGTACCTACTATAGTAGACAAATTAGCTTAGACGGGGGTTCCTAACATTTAAAGATAACGGAACACCAACCAAATATCTTTTATTTTATGGAACCCCATATAAAATGATTACAAATCAACACTGAAATTTGTATAAGAACATTTTTTTAAAGAAATTTGTAATATAATTGAAACACGTTATTTGCACATTGTTTCTGGCTAGGTGCGCTGCTGGGCCATACATAGTCCAGGCTGAATGCTTGCTACTCAGAATAATAACGCATAGAAACCAAATCCGCGCATAAAATTGACGCCACTGAATCGGAGCCAGAAATGGCTCCCTACGCCCGCTCGTTCCATAGTGTACAAGGTCACTTCGTTCTGAACGCATCTCTTAGAAAATAAGTAATTATGGCGGTTTGTGCAATGAAATGCTGTTACAATACATCTGAAAAATATAAGAAGTGTGTTAATATCACTTTTCGCAGATAAGCTATCAACATATTGTAGTATTTCAAAGATTTACGTTAATAAAAACAATTGGTTTATTCCCTGTTTCATAAATGCTCAGTGTTGCCAGATAAGGAAATTATTTCCCCATTTTAATTGAAGTTAGTGATGAGATTATTCTTTATGAAAGGAACTTATTTAATTAATTAGGAGACGAACTTCTTAGCCTTCCATGGATTCACCGTGCGGGTGCCGGGTCCATCGTGTGGCAGAGGGAGAAACTCAGAGCAGTTCCCAGGACTTGCGACCCAGGTGTAGGTTTAAGGAGGCCCCCTTTGAGATGCGCATCAACGCTCACCTTCACTGCTCGAGTTTCCCGCCCTGCCTAGCCAAATTTGGTAGGAACCTGTTAGTGCAGCCTTTGATACTCGTTCTAAAATAGAACTTACTGCAGTTCTCGACAGGCCAAGGTCCTTCAAAAGGTTGTAGAGAGATTTTGCTGGTATACCTCTCGCTCCTACTTCTACCGCGTATAACTTAACCACATAGCCATTTTTACTTAGTTCATTTGTTAGTTCGTAATATTTAATTTGATTGTGTGGTCTTTAGGAATGTTGGTTTCCCACGGTACAGTAAGCTCTACTAGTATTATATGTTTTATGTGTCTAGAGAAGAGGAATATGTCCGGTTTGGATGACGAAACACCAAAATCCTCTGGGATTTTATAGTGCTTGTCATACGTATCCATTAAAATAGTCCAGTCAGGTGCAGTACCTAGGATTGAGAAAGGCTTGCTTTTAGAGTTATAAGTAAAATACGTACGCCATTATGTAGTTTACAAATCTTACATGTTTGAAAACGAGTTCGTTAAAAGTTGACGTCTAAATGAACTTTATAATTTTTTTAACCTTCCATCAATAATAATATCAATAAAATCTTAACATTTATTGCGTTTTGCTGTTCAAAGGGTTCCTACTGACTCTAAGTAATTACAACAATGGCCGTCATATACTTAGTCGTTTCTTCGACCTCGACTACGTTATATGGAACGTATGGTATAAAACATCAAAATTGTTTCTTTAAGTGTTGAGTTCAGGCCGAAGTAATAATGACTACGAAGAGGGGTAAGCAAAAACATTAAATGCAAAAAGAGCACGCGTCGGTTTAAGAAATAATGCTTTTCATTTTCCCCGGTTTCGGGCAAGCTACATTTTAGAGGCAAGCCCTTTCTATCGTGGTGTGCGTGTATTCTCGTGTAGTCGCTTGCACCCATGTACGATTTTATGCTTCACTTTTGTAATCATCTAAAGTACCGAACTATATCTTTCTATGCGTTATTATTCTAAGGCTTGCTAACTACCTACCTATTGACAGAAAAGTAATGGGTTCTTCTTATCACATATTTTGCACTATCTCAAAATAATAATTGTAACCGTGGTATTATTTAATAGCTAATAATAAATAATTTTGGCGGAACCCTGATGACTATTCTACGGAATCTCTATGTTCCGCGGGACACAGTTTGGGAATCCCTGAGCTAAGGAATTATGCTTTATTTCATCTCTCTATACTTTTTAGAAAACGAATAAATAAAAAAACCTTTGCTAGGTTTTGAACAGACATCTTTGGCCCTATAATGAACAATGAAAGTTATGATTTGCTAATCTACTCAATGATATAACTAAAATCCTGTAGATACTTTACCTACATGTTATTTTGACAAAACACGATAACAACGCACACATACGTAAAGTAATATTGTAACGCCACACTATCTTAGATAAAATGTGGAAGTAAGATGGCATATTCTTAATATCGGCAGTGAAAGAGAAATAGTTATATCTTGCTTAGATACGGGCGGATTGACGGGGCTAGATCACGTTTGCTAGCTAACTAAGTTTAAACGCGGCGCTGTCGAAGCGCTTATGACGTATCTACAGCTTTTTAGTTATAATTCATTGAATTTACTGAACTACATTTTTGTAGTTCAGGCACGTTTAGTTACTAAATTACTGGCCTAGTGTGAATAACGCTTAAGAGTAAGCGAGCGAGAAAAGAGATTATGATGAATTAAGCATAATTTTTTGAACATGACATATTATTTCGCGATACCTTATCTTTCAACTGTAAATAATAACTATAGAAAAATGTATAAGAAACCTCTGTACTTATTTCCTAAGGTAATTCTTCGAATATCGTATGTAATTAGTATTCAATAAACCTTTGTACAATCAAATGTGTTTTAATTTTGGTATTGAAATATAGTATGTGTTATTTTAAATGACATTATGTAAAAAAAATATTTCAAATTCTGTTTCTGAAGTGAAAACTTTAACTGTGTTAAGCGATTTTTGGTAAGGGAAAACCTATGGGTTCGTGTCACCGATAACACTAACAATGACAGTTTTTTATGTAATAATATTAGGTTTTACAACAAAGTGTCAAAATACATCATCGATTTGCCGCCGGGTGGTGAGTTCAAGTAGTATTTCCATCCCATAATCATGTATTTGCAAGAGTAAAGGTTAGCAGAAGATTTAAACATCGGCTTTAAAATGACGAATTCAGATTACAAAAAAATTATGTTAATTAAAATGTGGAATTTTTTAATTTATTCGTAGTAATCTGTTCATATTTCATACTAGCTGACCCGTGCAACTTCATCTGCACCAAAACGGTTATCACCGGTTTCAATTGTATTTATAAACGTGAATAATTTTAATAAAGCTAAAACCCGATTGCAGCCACACCTACGGTTTCCAATTGTGAATCCAAACTATCAAGGGACTCACTCAAACATATACTTAGATCTTAAATTTTAAAATAAAATCTTAGATTTTAAAATAAGCCTAGAACCCGTTCGTAGCGTCATCTACCGGGTTCAATTAAGATAAAAACTAACCTACATATATTGGCGGTAATGTAAAAAAATAGCTTGATGGGTCTATGGACCCCAGTTGGAACCAAATTGCTTTCCCTTTTTTGTAGATGCTTACTATACAGTCAGTATAGTTTACATTATAAAATATCAAGTTGATAGAGTTCAATTGTAAATTAAACGATAAAAATATTTATGAAATAAATAATAATAAATTAAACACTAAATGATCTGGGATAATCAAGTTAATATAAGTTAATACATCAAAAGGTAATCCTTGAGTTGGTTTGCTATTGAAATGATTTTTTTTTGTATGTGTATATTATATACACACACACTCTCTCTCTCTCTCTTTATCTGTCACGACACCTAACCTACTGTACATAGAATCTGCACATCCACAATACGTAAAAATAAAATTAAATAATCATCTCTACCTCTTACTTTATCATAACTATATTCTACTTGTATTAAAACTTTTTCACACTCCATTGTATTGAAGAAAAATATAAATATGAGAAAATATAAGAATCGCGTCGGTGCGTCAAATGTCACTTGCCTGTAACTATTTGTCTAAGAGCTAGCAACGGTTTTGAAAACAAATTTTAGTAAGCTTATTTTTTATATATCTTTACGTTCTTCCGAACAACGTGCGGGCTAGGTGGCTGCCGGTAAACGTTGCGTTTATTTGTGCATATCGCACCTTTACAGACGAAAATATTGATTTTTAAATAATTTTACCATGTTTTTTCTCACTAACTTTGAAATGCTATTAAAACATGGCATTATTATTCCCAGATAGTTTTGTTATTGACTATAATGTGCCTAAACTATTTTTTATAAATAACAATAAAAGTAATTTCAAACCATGTTGGGATAGCCGTAATTTTATTATTATTTTATTTAGACATAAATAAGTACAAATTTAATCTTCCAGTCAGTTATTTACTCAATAGTCAATTTTTTGTACGTGGCAGAGCCACACTGAAGCTATTACTGGTTTCAGCATGAATGGATCGGCTCGGCCGGGGTAGTACTACCCTCTAACAGAAAACCGACGTCAAGTAACAGTGCTTGCACTGTTGCGTTTCGTTCGGTCAGTGAGAGCGCCGGAAGTCCACCTCCCCTCTCCTTCCTCTTTCCCTTCCCTTCTCTCCCCACCACCCCAAACACAGGCTGGCAATGCACTTGCAACTCCCCTGGTGTTGCAAGTGTCTATGGACGGTGGTGATCACTTAACATCAGGCGACCCACCTGTAAGTGTGCTTCCTATAATATAAAAAAAAGTCAGATCGATTTATTGCTATAAAAATAATATGTATATAGAATAACTTAGCTATAGCTTTAGTTTAGTGCAGCTCTGGTTGCACGATAAAGATAGCGATAATTGTGGCAGCGTATGTTATCGAAGCTTGTATTTAAGATAGCGTCGTTAATAAAATGAAATATGTTCTCTGCAATAGAAAAAATAAAATGGGTTGAAATTAATTATTTTTAATTATAAAATATATATATCATCGGGTACATTATTGTATATAAAAAAAATGTCTAGCTGTGATAAATTCATGTTTTTAATAGCGTTTAAAAGTTACTGAAAAAAAGTTGTTCCTAAAATTATTTATAAATCAAAATTTTGACCTGTAAAAGTGTGATGCGCTTTAAAAAACACAACGTTAACCGGCTACCAGGTACCCTGAATCCTGTTTGGAAAAGCATAATGGAAGATATATTATAGAACCAGCTTTTCTATAAATCTCGTTCTTCCAACGTTGCTGGCTCTTGTACTAAGGTGTCGCAAAAAAGTCTAGTTATATTAACTACAAATTTTTGTCTTTCGTTATCCTAGAGAACCTCTTGCGTTTTATGGGGCAAAAAGTATCCTAAATGTAATATTAGTTATCGCTGTGTCAAGTTTCGTTAAAATTGGTTCAGTACTTTCAGCGTGATGCGTGTTCTCAGGGACAAACAGACAGACAAAAATTGTAAAAGTATTATTTTTGGCTTCTATATCGATAACAAAGTCTACCCCGATTATAATTTTCAAAAAATATTTAATGTACAGATTTAGCCTTATTACAGTAAGCTGAAGAGTTTGTTTGCTTGAACGCTCTTATCTCAGGAATTACTGCTCCGATTTGAAGAGTGTTAGATAGCTCATTTATATAATAATATAGCATCAAGCTAAGACCAATGGGGGTGGAGCATCAATGAAGAATGTTCCAAAATAGAGATTTTTCTCGGGTTCGGCGGCCAAATGTAACTATTACACGCGGACGAAGTCGAGGGCAGAAGCTAGTATGTTATATCGATGTATAAACTACTACCTTACAAAGTTTCGTGAAAATCTGTCTAGTAGTTTTTACGTAAATTTCTTCTCTTTTATGATTTCTTAAAAGTAAAATAAAGAAACATACAAATGTGATATACACTCATCAAAAAAGTCTAAGCAACATGTACTAATTTAAATTTTAGGATGGTTCTTCACATTATAACGTTGTATTTTATTTTAAAATAATATATTTAGGGTTCTATGATGTAAATATAACAGCTGTTGTCTTTATAAGTTCTTTTAATAACAGAAATGAACAATATTAGAATATACTGTAGAAACTAAGATACATAAGAAACTAAACTTTTTTCTTACAAAATGAAATTTCTAAAGAAAATGTATTTATCGTGAAAGAATAGAACAATTTAATACAAAGTATGGGCTCCTCTGCTATTCAGAACTTGTCGGCAACGATTATTCATTGAATTAATGAGACTGTTTATGTCATCTTGCGGTATTCGCTCCCAATGGAATTGTAGCAAATCCTTCAGCTGTTGGGTTGTTGTCGCTCCATCCAAGTCCTTCAAAACACGTCTCTGGAGCATGTCCCATGCGTGCTCGATGGGGTTGAGATCTGGCGATTGTGCAGGCCAGGGCAATACCCGGATGTTCTCCGTTGCAAAGTATTCACTGGTTCGCCGAGCTGTATGTGAACGCGCATTGTCATGCATTAACCTAAAATCGGAGCCAAAGGTTTGTGCAAATGGGTAGACATAAGGTCTGAGAATATCCTCAATGTAATTTTCAGCATTCATGTTTCCATTTACAAAAACGAGCTCAGTTCGCCTGTTCTTCATAATATCCGCCCATAACATAACTGTTGAGCCGCTGTATGGATGAACTTCCTGAACGCACCTGAGCCTTTCAGTATTTCCAGGCCGACGATGCACTCGCACCCTTCTTGTATCAGGCTTAAACCCGAATCGCGACTCATAGGAAAACATAATTTTATCCCATTGTTCCTGGGTCCATGTTATGCGTTCTCTACATCATTCATATCGACGAGCGCGATTCCCGTAACGTATCGGTGGGCACCTGATTGGGCGTCGAGCTCGTAGGCCGTACTCATGCAGTCGATTTCGCACAGTTTAAGGTCTTACATCAACACCACTTGAAATTTGTAGCCTCAAACTTATCTCTCGAGCGGTTAACATCGGCTGACGTCTTGCAGTCAGTTGTATGTACCGGTCTTGCCGAGTGGTTGCACTCCTTTTACGGCCTGGATGATGTTTAGCGGGTTCTCCTGTATTATTGTAGCGCTGCCAAAGACGACAAATAACACTTCTATGAATGCCAAAATGTCGAGATACCTGAGATTGATTATTTCCCGCTTGCAACATCCCTACAGCTCTTTGCATTTCATCTGCCATCAAATGACGTCGCTTCATGACGTAAAGAATATCTAACGATTCAATTTTGTCGCTAACTTTATTTAAATGGTTGGTAAAATTATAAAATCAAGACTAAACGTAGCAATTAAAACGCACTTAAATTCAAACAAATTCGCAGTCATTTGAATTTTATGAAAAAACAAAACATAATCAAATTTTTTTTTTACAACCAGCCAGTATGTCATCAATAACAAAAAAGTTTACTTACCTACGCACTTTGTTTGAGTAAATACTTAGAAATTAATTAATATAAATGGTAAAATTTGTAATATCACGCATGTTGCTTAGACTTTTTTGATGTGTGTATATGTAAAACATGACCTAAATGTTATACCGGCGTATAAGCCACTACCATACCAAATTTCGTCAAAATCCGTCCAGTAGTTTTTGCGTGAATCCTGTACAAACGTCAGACAGACCGACAGACAGACAAAAATTTAAAAAACTATAGAAATGTGTTCTGTCTTTGATTGTAAACCCTCCCAGAGTATTTTTTCTTTAAAATATTTAATGTACAGATTTCGTCCCGTTAGCCTTTTATTATATGAATAGATATAGAGAGAGCACTCGCTGTTTTTGTAAAACTCTGTTATGCCTCTATTTAACCTGAATTACTACACTCATCAAAAAAGTCTAAGCAACATGTACTAATTTAAATTTTAGGATGGTTCTTCACATTATAACGTTGTATTTTATTTTTAAAATAATATCTTTAGGGTTCTATGATGTAAAAATAACAGCTGTTGTCTTTATAAGTTCTTTTAATAACAGAAATGAACAATATTAGAATATACTGTAGAAACTAAGATACATAAGAAACTAAACTTTTTTCTTACAAAATGAAATTTCTAAAGAAAATGTATTTATTGTGAAGGAATAGAACAATTTAATACAAAGTATGGTCTCCTCTGCTATTCAGAACTTGTCGGCAACGATTATTCATTGAATTAATGAGACTGTTTATGTCATCTTGCGGTATTCGCTCCCAATGGAATTGTAGCAAATCCTTCAGCTGTTGGGTTGTTGTCGCTCCGTCCAAGTCCTTCAGAACACGTCTCTGGAGCATGTCCCATGCGTGCTCGATGGGGTTGAGATCTGGCGATTGTGCAGGCCAGGGCAATACCCGGATGTTCTCCGTTGCAAAGTATTCACTGGTTCGCCGAGCTGTATGTGAACGCGCATTGTCATGCATTAACCTAAAATCGAAGCCAAAGGTTTGTGCAAATGGGTAGACATAAGGTCTGAGAATATCCTCAATGTAATTTTCAGCATTCATGTTTCCATTTACAAAAACGAGCTCAGTTCGCCTGTTCTTCATAATACCCGCCCATAACATAACTGTTGAGCCGCTGTATGGATGAACTTCCTGAACGCACCTGAGCCTTTCAGTATTTCCGGGCCGACGATACACTCGCACCCTTCTTGTATCAGGCTTAAACCCGAATCGCGACTCATTGGAAAACATAATTTTATCCCATTGTTCCTGGGTCCATGTTATGCGTTCTCTACATCATTCATATCGACGAGCACGATTCCCGTGACGTATCGGTGGGCACCTGATTGGGCGTCGAGCTCGTAGGCCGTACTCATGCAGTCGATTTCGCACAGTTTGAGGACTTACATCAACACCACTTGAAATTTGTAGCCTCAAACTTATCTCTCGAGCGGTTAACATCGGCTGGCGTCTTGCAGTCAGTTGTATGTACCGGTCTTGCCGAGTGGTTGTACTCCTTTTACGGCTTGGATGCTGTTCAGCGGGTTCTCCTGTATTATTGTAGCGCTGCCAAAGACGACAAATAACACTTCTATGAATGCCAAAATGTCGAGATACCTGAGATTGATTACTTCCCGCTTGCAACATCCCTACAGCTCTTTGCATTTCATCTGCCATCAAATGACGTCGCTTCATGACGTAAAGAATATCTAACAATTCAATTTTGTCGCTAACTTTATTTAAATGGTTGGTAAAATTATAAAATCAAGACTAAACGTAGCAATTAAAACGCACTTAAATTCAAACAAATTCGCAGTCATTTGAATTTTATGAAAAAACAAAACATAATCAACATTTTTTTTTTCAACCAGCCAGTATGTCATCAATAACAAAAAAGTTTACTTACCTACGCACTTTGTTTGATTAAATACTTAGAAATTAATTAATATAAATGGTAAAATTTGTAATATCACGCATGTTGCTTAGACTTTTTTGATGTGTGTATTATACTATTTTCGGAGTTGTTATAAGCACCTTCTTATGGTAATAATGTGCAAAATTGTAAAGTCGTCTAAATATTTGAAACATTTGAATAGACGCAAAGTCACTTTTTGTATGTACCTCATATGTTTCGATACTACTCTATACTGTTCCATTAAAATAAAGAACGATATTATACTTAAGGGACAAAGCACTGAAGATGTGTAAGTTCGTTCTTGACAAATTAAAATAAATTCGTAGAGGATTCTACCAGATGAAAAGGTTCTGAAAGGTCCTATGCCACTTCACCTAATAAAATTAATATATCGTACATTTAAATGTAACGGACCCGAGTAATGAGGCAAATTCCAGAAGAGAAAGCATATTCAAAGGAGCTTGACTACGTATTTTTTCTTAATTTCAGACAACAAGAGAAACCATAAGAGATCAGAGTTGACAACGGGTAAGACCCGTGACAAAATCGAGATTAGGAAATTCGTCAGCGTGGTGCTAGAACTGACAACAATAATGCCATTCAAATGGTTTCACAATCGGTACATGTGTTTCTACTGTCGTATGACGTTTCTAGAAAGCTCTAAACTGAAGGAGCATACGAGAACGATGCACCAGGACGTTAAAATGAAGAGTGTACTTAAAGGAATCGGATCGTATAGTAGAATTAAATGGGATATTTCCGATCTAAGGTGCAAGATATGTCCCAAATCGTTGTCAAGCCTAAATGAAGTCGCAGACCACGCTGCAAAATCCCACGATCTCTTCGTAGACATGCATGTGATAGACAAATGCTGCTATGTCTTCCGTTTGTCGGACGATGTAATGCACTGCACGGAGTGTGGGGAAATGTTCAAATTCTTCACACCTCTACTATGTCATGCAAATAAGTACCATAATAAAAGTAAGCGATACGTTTGCGATTTATGCGGCAAAGGCTTCGCAATCAAAGGCACGATTATAAGTCACATGCAAAACGTTCATTCGGTTATCGCGAATAAATGTACGGTGTGCAGGACGTCGTTTCCGACGCGTCACGCGTTGACGAATCATTGCGAAGTCGTCCATAAAGTTGGTAAATTCAATTGCCCGATATGTTCAGAGGCTTTCGGGAGTAGTTATAGGAAGAAATGCCATCTCGCGACGTTCCACGACGTGAAAAGTTACCAGTTTAAATGCGATCTATGCGGGAAGGTTTACCCGGACAAGAGTAAAATGCTGCGGCACAGGTCGAGGGCGCACTTGAAGGAGAAGTCAGTGACTTGTCACAAATGTGGGCACAAAGCGTTTGACATGTCCACTTTGAAACGTCACATGTATAGTCATGAAGATGTGAGACCTTTCCATTGTGAGCTATGCGAGAAAACATTTCGATGGAAAAAGAACTTAATTTCGCATAGGACAAGGCATCATTAGCATCAGATCGTTTGACTTTGTTATTTAAATTTTAGAATTAAAACTTTCCCTCTACGGGCATTACATGAATTATCACACAGATAGGGTGCCTTGATTATACTTTAGATACCAAAAATAATATTTTATAATTGTTTTTTTTAATAGACAGTCATTACACAGTCATAACGTATACGTACGCATGATATTTTTTAAAATATTTAATCTGTAATATGTTTTTATTCGTCCTTTCTTCAAACATCACGATCTGATTCCAGTTTATGGAGAATTATACGGCTTTAATATTATTTAAGTGTACAGAGACAGCTATAATAGCAGCACCAATGATAAAGAAGTTGAGGATTGATAGGTTAACATGGTACGGCTATATTATGAGAGACGAAAGTCATGTAACTAGAAACGTTTTGAGCATGAAGGTGGACTGGAAAAGGTGTGGATGGATGGTGTGAAATATGATATCTGTATAAAAGATGTGAATACGGATTTGACATCTGACAGGGGAGAGTGGAGGAAAATATGTTGTGCCAACCCTATATAGATGAGATAAGGGTAAGAAGAAGAAGAGAAAGTACTAGCAGTAGTTATTTGCTTGAATATATACATAAGTATTGTTGGGATTAAACAGTACCATAATTTCTAAGATAAAAATAAAAAGTGTGAGTTTAAAGTAAGCCTTTATAGTTCTCCGCCGATCCTTGCGGAAGTAGAGAGACAATTAAAAGTTACCGTCGTCAATTTGTTTCAGGCGATCAAAACCAGTCGATTACAATTGAAGATATATCAGAGAGAGATAGAAGAGAGCGTAAAGTCGAGTTGACTAGACTGCTTATTGCGATCCTTGAGAATTCAACAATAATACCATTTAGATGGCATTCGAACAAGTTTATGTGTTTTTACTGCTCTTGCTGTTTCTTTGAAAGCTCAAAACTTAAGGAGCACATGAAAGACGAACACCGAAAGGTCAAAATCACGAAAGATGTACGCAAATTGCTAACTTCCTGCCGAATAAAGTTGGACGTGTCAGATATATATTGCAAGCTATGCCCAAAAAAACTCCAAAGCTTCGAAGGATTTTTGGCTCACATATCTGAAGCTCACGATTTAGCCTTTAATAAAGATATCACCACGTGTATATATAGGTTTAAATTAAACGACGGGCTCATGTCGTGCTGCGACTGCGACGCGACTTTCAGGTTCTTTGGTTCCCTGATGAAACACGTTCACAGATACCATAACAGAGACTTCCTTTGCGAGGTATGCGGGGAAGGTTTTATTGGTAAACGCGACGTCGAAAGCCACATACGGAATAAACACGTTCTAAACCCGATACCTTGTAGCCAATGTGAAAGTACCTTTCCGAGTGCGAGCTCTTTGAGACACCACAACGATATCGTCCATAAAAACACCTTCAAGTGCCCAAAATGTCCGGAAGTGTTGAAGAGTAAGTTTTCAAAGCGTCAACATTTGGCAAAGATGCATGACGTGAAATGTCTCCGGTTTACCTGTGACCAGTGCTCGCAAGTATTTACGAGGAATAGTACCTTGGTCCATCATAAATCAAGGTTCCACTTGAAGGAGAAGAAAGTGACTTGCGAGATCTGCGGGTTCAGAGTTTTCAACAATCAGTTACTGAAACGTCATATGATAAAGCACGACGGTTCGCGGCCGTTTGAATGTGAGTTTTGTAAGAAAACCTTTCAGAGGAAGAAAACCCTGGAGTTACACACGCGTATACACACGGACGATAGGAGATACGCGTGTAAGGTCTGCGGGAAGGCGTTTGTCCAAGTCACAAGCTTGAAAGTGCACTTGAAGGCTCATCACGCGTCTAAGAACAATTCTATACTTACTTTGAATGAATAAAAGAACAATCCTTATGTTTGTGTTTATTCTTAGTCGACTTCTAAAATCCGTTGTATTTTTATGGGAGGGTTTTGTAATCCTGTTCCGCAACTTTATTGTGTAGTGATGCAGCGGTGGGGGTTAACACTGTGTCAGGTAGAGTTTTTAAAACACCGGTTCTCGTCCGATCAGCGAAGTTAAGCAACGTCCGACGCGGCCAGTACTTGGATGTATGGCCGCCTAGGAAGACAGCGTGACGTTGGTTTTTTGTTGTATTTTTTTAATTAACATGTTTCCCTGTATTAAAAAGGTTTTAAAAAGGCAGTACTTTAGCACTGATGCGTGTTCAAACAAACAGACAAACAGGCAGACATTTTCAAAAATGATTGAAATGCATTTTATTACTTATACCTAGGCACCTCCAAAATTTTTTTTTTTACAAAAGTCTAAAAAGTACAGACACGTTCGATTTACATTCTTATTATTTGTATAGATTTAAAGACTTACCCAATTAATCGGGATCTTGAAACTAACCACTTTCTTTATATAAGTGACCGTTGTTTGTGGTGTGCACATTCATGATAACATTACAAATTCAAAGACACTATATAATTAAGGCCCTGAGAATGCGCTTACGAACTTGAAAACTACCACCGGTTTGAATAAACAACCCAGCCATTGAGAAGAACTGACGATAAACTCGATCTGCACAAATCGGACGTTATTTGTAGATATTTAGATTGTTTAGATATTATCCACCCACCCTGCAGTAATCTTTTCACATTTAAACCCACTTGACATGGTGCTTGAACTTACTATGCGGTATATTGGTAATATTCTTTGAGGTATATACACCGTTGTAAAACAAAAACTGTAGCTGGTCTATCTAAGCCTGAAACAGGTAAAGGCCAGTCTGTCACTGTTTCTACTATTTAAATAATGTCGATATTTTTCTAAATCCAGTTCTTATAAGTATTGACATTTGTTGAAACGATAGCCGCAATATCTGTTGTACAAGCTTTATACTAATTGAAAAACATTCACGGGTGTGCACACAAATATCAAAATTTCATTGCATAGACGACAAACAAACAAATATTCATATTTACATATTAATATGGAAGAAGACGTTTATGCCAGTAATTATATATTACTATTTGACCTGTGCAACTTCGTCTGCGTGATATCGGTTACTTACAGGTTCGAACCATATTTCCAAACTCGAAAAATTATAACCCAGAACCGGATTACAGCGACTCCCATCGTTTGTTGTTTCCAATTGTGAAACCAAACAATTCAGGGACTCACTCACACACATACCTAGTTGGCTAAGTGAATGACTTACGCACGTGTGGAAAAGATATCGATGAGGCGGACGTAGCGCCAGCTGTTATTCAGCAACATCAATAATTTTGTTTTATTTGAAATACGAACGACCGTTAAATCATTTGGATATTGTTCATAGAAAAATACTAAAATCGTGAATAAAAAATGGGATGCTGGGGTTAGGAAGGTGAAAATTTGGGGTAATAGATATTTTTTGATGGCAAATAAAAAAAAGTTAACAATAAAAAATCTTGATAGGGACACCCAAATCACGTAGAGTTATAAAATATACTTTACGACCTATTCTCATACCTACCAAATATACATTTAAAATTTCATAAAAAATCGTGCAGCCGTTTCGCAGCAGTTTCGCAACCACAATCACCGTGACACGAGATTTTTATATATTAGAAGTACTTACTGGAGTTCATAACCAGAACAAACTCAAAATTCCATATAAGGCGATCACATAGAATCGTACATTAATATCACCAGCGACTGAGTTACAAACACACAATATTCCAGATATACTGTGATGAATAAATTTACTGCATTCTCTCTTACGCATATTATATTACTTTTCCCCCAATTTCCATTTACAAGAGTTTTCATGCACAATCCTATATGAATACATCAAAATTTGTCATATACGGACTACATGATGCTACGAAGATACGAAGACAATCTAAAGAGACGCATAAATTTGTTGCAGGCGGCCAAAACCAGTCGTTAGCAATTGAAGATATGTCTGAAAGCCGCCGGAAAGACGAACTTACGAGATTACTTGCAGTTGTCCTTGAGAACTCGACTATCACACCGTTTAGGTGGTTTTCAAACAAGTATATGTGTTTTTACTGCTGTTGCCCGTTCCTCGAGAGCTCAAAACTTAAAGACCACATGAGACAAGAACACCAAGACGCCAAAGTAACGAGAGTAGTCCGTAGCTTACTCAGTTCATGCAGAATTAAGTTGGACGTATCCGACATTATGTGTAAACTTTGCCCGAAGAAATTACAAACATTCGAAGAGTTTTTGGATCACATCTCCGATGACCACGACTTCAAGTTCAATAGAGATATTAGCCGATGCGTTTTCACGTTTAAACTGAACGACAAATTAATGTCGTGCTGTGATTGTGGTGAGAAATATAAATTTTTCTCTTCCCTGTTGAGGCATGTCCATAAATACCATAACAGGGCCAGTACGTTTCTATGTGAGATTTGCGGTCAACGTTTCGTCGGGAAAGCGAATGTGGATATTCACGTGAAGACCGTCCACATATTAAACCCGATACGATGTGGTAAATGTGGTAAAACTTTCAGCTGTGTCAACGCTTTGAAGAATCACGAAGATCTAGTGCACAAAAACAAGCTGAAATGTCCGAACTGTCCTGAGGTACTTGGCAGTGTGTATTTGAAACGGCGGCACTTGGCGTTGGTCCACGATGTGAAGAATTTCCAGTTCGCGTGCGATCAGTGCCCGCAGGTATTTACCAGGAACAGCAACTTGGTCCAGCACAAGTCTAGGGTGCACCTGAAGGAGAAGACGGCGACATGTGACGTCTGCGGCTTCAAGGTCTTCAACAACGAACTGTTGAAGCGTCACATGATAAGGCATGACGGTTCTCGGCCGTTCGAATGCGAGTTCTGTAAGAAAACTTTTCAAAGGAAGAAAACTTTGGAATCCCATAGGAGGATACACACAAACGATAAGCGTTACGTGTGTAAAGTTTGTGGGAAAGCTTTCGTTCAAGTGACGAGCCTCAAGCTTCATTTGAAGGTGCATCATTCCGGCAATGAGAATTCCGCGTGGACTGTAATGGAGTAGAGATAAGACAAGACAATTGTATGATATCATTCACAATATATACCACCGGCCAAATCCACGTCCTTAGGTCTAACTAATCCTAAGCTACGCTTGACTTAGTCTACCATACGTAGTGTTAAACCCATCATCGTCTGTCATCTTTTGGGATCACTTTAATTAGGCTGGATTTTGGTCCCAACATTTTTGGACTGTTGTCTGCTTATCATCAAGTCACCGATTACTTTATCTTCATCAAAAAAAGGCTTCGGACTGTATAATAAATGTAATTAGATATTGCAGGATGTATTAATAAAAACACTTAAACCCTCGCCCTGGTTTACTGATTTTATGTATCATTTTCATAAGTTTGTATATATTATTGACTATATGACTACTGTCTCACCTAATGTTAAGTGATCATGTAGTCAAAAATGATCATACTTTTCAGAAATAACTTTCACGATCTGGCTTTAACCCCTTGACTCATTTTTAAAATTATTATTATTAGTGACTCAAATCTCAAAATGGCAGATCATATTTTGATGTGAAACGTCTATAGGCCTGGGTAAACCTGATTGTTGGCGTGGAGAGTGTGTGAGACGTGGAGACGCGATGGCATGCGCAAGCGACTGTGTGCAATCTCTCTTGGCGCACTGAGCTCGCATACCTATAGTGTATACAGTGTTGTTTACTACGTTACACATGTGCTTCACATTTGCCAGGCGTCCCGTGACGGCTCATTTTTTTTTAAATATGTATTCATTTAAGAAATATTCAATTTTACATTACTGTTACTGTCTACGTCCGGTAGCGCTACGTCAGATCCGAGAAGCGAGATTACAACGCGACCGGAACATTAACACTAGCGCCACCATAATTATTAGTGATGGTCAATTCTTTACACAAATAAGAACGATTATATAGAATTGCTACTTACTGGTCTCAGCATGAATGGGTGGCTCGCCCGGGTTAGTACCACCCTCTCATAGAAAACCGACGTGAAGTAACAGTGCTTACGTGCTTACTGCTGCGTTTCGCTAGGTCAGTGATAGCGCCGGAGGCCCACCTTCCTTCTCTCCCTTTCCCCCAAACACTGGCTGACAACGCACTTTCGACTCCCCTGGTGTTGTTAGTGTCTATGTGCGGTGGTGATCACTTAACATCAGGTGACCCACCTGTTCGTTTGTCTGCTATGACATAAAAAAGTTATAGTAAGGCAAAGCTCTGCCCAAATAGATGGCACAGTGCCTACCTACAGAGTGTTAATTGGTTTCCCTGATTAATAGACCGGACTATACGTGATATATAACATCACATAATTTGTTATTGTTAAAATTTTGTAATAAATACGGTATTCACTTTAAACTCATGCTGCCAAAAATCTGTTGACCAGTGCATCATAAGGTCTATATTCGTTTGCATGGATCTTAATTTTTTCCAGGGTTAACTTCGATATCCCTTATCAGTAAGTTAAGGTCAACTTTAATCTCTTTTTAATAATAGTATAGTTTGCGATATATATTAAAATGCTAGTTTGTGTATAAATTACCTTGTGTATAGAATAAATTAAAACTTCCTCGTGAATCACTTTATTTACTGGTTAAAAACCACATGAAAATCCGTTTAGTAGTTTTATAGCGCGAACAGTCAGACAGATAGACGTGGTAGGGGACTTTGTTTTATACTATGTAGTGATATAAGGTTATGTATGTAGGAGCGCTGGCCACCACAACCACCACCTCCGGCAAACTCGCGACAATGCTTAATACAAAACAAAGCAGCATTTGAATATTTAGGTCTTTACCTATGAAATTGCCGTTTTGTATGAAAAAATTTAAACGAATTTTTTTCATGCAGTAATGCTCACCCCGTTTGGTAAGAAGCTGTGATGAATCACACCGGCGCTAGACCACCAAACAGTGACCATCACTTTTCTAGGGGTAAGTTTTCGTTTAGGGCATTGTTTAGGTGCTGAACCAGGATCCAACCAACTTGCTGAGCGCTTGCGGTTATCAAACAGAATCCATTTTTCATCGCAGGTAACAATGCGGTTCAAAATTCCTTCATTTGTGTGTCTGTTGAGCAGTGCAAGGCACGTCTCGACGCGTACTTCGCGTTGGCGATCAATGAGTTCGTGGGGCACCCATTTGTCAAGATTTTTTACCTTGCCAATTTGATGCAAATGGACCAATATTGTTTTGACGCTAACATCGAAAGCTGCTGCTAATTCAGCCGTAGATTGTGTATCATCAGCTTCCACAATCGCCTTTAATTCGTCATTGTCGACCAAAGTCTTCGGACGACCGCGAAGTTCATTTTTCAGGTCGAAATTCCCAGAACGGAAGAGAGCAAACCAATAACAGGTGATGCGTTGGTTTGTAGTGTTAGCTCCGTAAACGTCGTTGATGTTGCGTGCCGCTTGTGCCGCGTTGCTGCCACGACGGTACTCATATTCCATAATTACTCGAATTTTTAACGTATCGATGAAGACAAAAAAGATTGAAATGCGATGAAAATGTAACACTAATCAATAAACAAATGACTAGAATTTGGAAAAAGAATTCCATGTTTTTAAAATAAAATAAATTTGAAATTAGAATTCTTAGCCAAACAAAAAATATTTTGATTTGAAATGGCCAGTATTGCAGAACGGCAATTTCACAGGTAAAGACCTACTATTTGTTTCGAATCTAAATCGACATTTCACATCATTATTGTTATCTGTCAAAACGGGATTCATAGCGTGCCGCTACTCTACAGTTAATGCCAATGCATAGGACCTCCACTACATCTATTATATGGCTAATGTCACATATCACCTCCACAGACGCGCACGCATACATGCGTATTACCACGTGAAAGTGAAAGAGTTTTATTTTTTCCCTTATCGAACTGAAATAGTTTAGAAAAATTACCCGACACGAAATACATGTAAGAGTTATTGAGGCATATATGCTTGGTACACATATATATTTCAATAACTCATATAAGTATGAATATGTAGCTTAGGTTAGCTCAGTTATGGCGTGAATTGCATGATTGCTAGTTGCCAAAATAAAATCGGCTGAGTGCCTTAAGCGCTCGCCTTAGTAGTCCGGTGAAGCTGTTAAGGCCTTCCTAGGCCAATAGCGTAATCAATTCGAGAAAAAAAAGACATGTCGGTGATTGACATCAATTGAAGGCTGATTGGCTATGAGCTTTTCGAATGACCTTGGCCTGAAAATTAGTCGATGTCATTCAAATACGACCATTTCACAATGTTTGGAACTAGGGATGTCTCCGGTGATGGGGAAATGTCGACGTTTGCTCAGTACTAATTTCGGTTCCGTCGGTTCAGTTTGTGGATTTCAATTTATCTATACATATAATAAGAACGTAAATCTAACGTGTCTGTACTTTTTAGATTTTTGTAAAAAAATGTTACAGATGTCTGGGAATAAGTAATAAAATATATTTCAATCAATTTTAGAAATGTCTATCTGTTGGTATGAACACGCATCACAGCCAAAGTATTGCGTTCATGATAAAACCACACCAAATCAAGCAAATCTTCGAGTAAAATTTAGTCTTTGTTGAATTAAAATCGGTTCACTGTATCGAAAGGTAATGTACTTTTAATGACGACGCAACTTAAGTACGAGAGAAAAGTAGATAAGTAAATGGACTTAATACCTTCAGGTGATTTTATTAATCACTGTTTATTACATTAAACTTCACGCTGACAAGGTCGTGGATACAGCTACTCATTAATATAAACCCAACCAACAAAAAGGAACGGGGACTGAACAGCTAATCTGTTAGGTAATTATGTGTTGATTTACTGCAAAAGCTGATCTGATTTGATCTGTTTCAGACGAACTGGCGTTCGAAGGCATGCCGCAACTCCTAAGGAAATACGAAGTTATTAAACTACTCACCACTGTATTAGAAAACTCCACGATAACACCGTTTAGATGGTACAGTAACAGATTTATTTGTTTCTTCTGCCGCGCAAACTTTCACCAGGCGTCGTTGTTGAAAAAGCACATGTCGGAAGAGCATCGAGACGCTAAAATCACCAGGAACCTCCGAGTAAAACTGAACTCCTGGAAAGTCTACCTTGATATATCGAACATAACTTGTAAACTTTGTAACCAACAAATAACCACGTTCGAAAACTATCTGGACCATATCGTAGAAGTTCACAACATCAATATAGAAAAGGATTTAGGTGCTAATATTCCTATTTACAATTTAGAAGACGAAATTCGATGTCTCTTCTGCAAACAATTGTTCAGTCTGTTCGGGAAACTAGTAAAACACATGCAAACTGTCCACTGCAGATCGGACCATATTTGCGAAGTCTGCGGCAGTGGATTTATGACACGGAGGTCCGTCGAAAATCACTTACGGAACAAACACCACGCCATCCAAATAGAGTGCAATGAATGCTCCAAATTATTTCCCAACCAGAGAACTCTGAAATACCACATCGATTCAGCTCACAAGTACCAAATTTTCCGGTGTAGTAAATGTCCGCAATCATTTCCCACTAACTACATGAAACAAAAACATCTAGCAACGGTACATAACGAGAGGTCACACCAGTTCCCTTGCGACATATGCTCGAAGGTTTTCACGAGGAACCAAGACTTGGTAACGCATAAATCGAGGGTACATTTGAAGATCAAAGAGGTAGCGTGCGAGACCTGCGGGTTCAAAGTATTCAACAAGGATATGCTAAGGAAACACCAGGAGAAACACACCGGCGTCAGGTCATACGAATGTGACGTGTGCAATAAGAAATTCATATGGAAGAAGAACCTAGAAATGCATATGAGGATTCATACGAACGATAGGAGATATATATGCAAAGAATGCGGTAAGGCGTTCGTTCAGACGACCAGTTTGAAGGTCCATATTAAAACTCATCACCAGAAGAAAGGTTAAGCCTCACAACGAGTGTTTCTGATGTGTTTTGTTCTACTTGTCGCGCTAAAAACTAACCTCAAACGTAATTTCAATAATAACTCAAAGTTAGCGTTTCCAAGTTCCTTTGATATATGTGAAAGCCGCTAGCCCATTCGCTGCATCTATGACGGCTGTTCGTAACGCATAACGATAATATCTTCCCACATCTGCATTTATTGCGACAACAGATAAAACTTCGTGCCGATACACGCAGGTATGGTAGTAGCATTACGGTATAAAATTCCCTAAATAAAAAAATCTTTAACTATACCAGGTGAAAGGTTAGCACTAACAATATTATAGGGTATGACACTTCATGGTCACATTTAACATATAAAATACTAATATCAAAACAAATACTAATAAATAACCGAGAGAACCTAAGTTAAAGTTTGTTCTAGACTCTCAAAAGTAAAGTAGTAAAGTACACTATCGTAATAAGCCTAGGTGCAATGACCGGTGCCGAAAGCTACAATGGGCGCTCCGGAGTTAATAACTTTCGATAGTAAAACGGGCAATAAACCCTTTTGTTGTGGTTTTGGCGTTCCCACGTTCCCTTTCAAATGAAAGTGAAATCACCCGACGGTCATTGACTCTGTGCTTTAACATAGACGCGTAGAGAATTGTGTATAATTTTTGTATTTTCTAAATAATTAGGTCAAATATTAAGCACCTATTTTTTTTTATTTAGAATGAGAATCGAGTGCAGAGTGTCCTCTATAAATATTGCTACTGTCTAAACAGTCACCTGGTATTTGTAAAAAGTTATATTAAACTTGCATCTGCCCTCTATATCGTTTGAATAAAATATAATATAAAACTTTACAACAATACAATTGAATCTGATTCACGCATGAAGAAGGTAGGTAGTGAATGAATTTTCAGAATCGTGGCATTACTTCCAGACTTTGCCTCCTACAAACTGTTACTTGTTTTTGGCGCGATCTTAGTTAGTCATGTAGCGAATATTACATTTTATTCATTATCTTACGTTATTTGATTATATATTTTGTAATATTGGTGGTACTTTACATAATAGTTCAGTTATTGTGCATAATTGAAGTGAATGTTAGATAATATCACGGAACATTAATTTTGAGATGACACAAAAACTCCTTGGTAAGTTCTAATAAGGAGGTCATCGTCTTTCACAAGACACTTTCACATTACTGACAATGGCAGTAATAATCTAGAAGGTTGGTTTTCCAAATAAAAAAATTAAAAAAAAAACTTTACCAGATTATAATAAGTCTCGCCAACACTATGACTTTGTTTTTGTTTCCCTTCTTTTCTAGCCTATATATCTATGGTAATTATTCCATTCATATAAGTCGCCAAAAAAAATCACAAATCGGTCATCTAATAGTCGGGATCAGTAAGGCCAGTAAATTTTTGATATGAAATATATATAGCAGCGGGTTAGACCACAGACTACCAAATGGATACTACGGTTAGACTAACTGTTGACGTAGCGACGCGTCGCCACGGTACGTGACGCCATTGCTAGGTCTTTGAATTTTGTATTTAGGAATATAAATATTGATGTGAAACATCTATAGGCGCGGGTAAACCGGATTGTTGGTGTGATGAGACGTGTCGACGCAAAACACGAACTTTGGACTATTAACAATATACTCAAAAACATTTGCAACCCTATCAGTATAAACATAAGATTCAAATTATTTTGTCGGCCACTCGTTATAATAGAATTACGCGGCACGCGTCGACTACTTAGCGCCCTTTGATAAATGCCGCCAAATACTCTGCGCCTGATAGTTGAATTTTTATATTAATATAAATGATTATTTATGTAATAAAATAAACAGTCATTATTTTATAGGACAAATTTGTAATGCTTTATCTTTTCATTATACCGTAGCTGATTCCTGTCGTAATCTGTTATTTTAGCTATGTAACTTATACAAAACAATTTCGATGTTTCACATCTGCCAGGCGTCCGGTGACGGCTCAATTTTTTTATTGAATTAACAGTCATCTTTGTCTTAAAAAAATTCTTAATATTTTATTTTTGATTATGTCATATCTATTTCCTGTCGTAAATTATCCTTTTATGCATATTACCAGTATAAAATAAGTTTAATGTTTTACATTTGCCAGGCGTCCAATCAGGTCCAAGCTCACAATTATTATTTTTTTTAGAATCCACAACGTAGTCCCGAAACACATCACCGTTTTGTCGGGTATTAAGTTCAAATATCATGTCAAGTGAGTTTTGATGTCATAAGATTTACAGGGTGGATCAATATGTGAACGATGGTGATGTCTGGAACTGACACATCTCTGTACATCCACTAAAAACAAATGTAACTGTGTTTTCATAAATATATATAGTTTGTTGCCGATTCTTCTCGATGAGTGGGTTGTTTGTCCAAACCAGTGGTACTTTTGACGTTCATAAGCGCCTTCTTAGGGCCTAAATTGAATAAATTATTTTAGATTTTGCAAGTAAAATTAAAACACAATATAAATTCATTATTTTAATTCGTAACAAAAAATAAATAATATTCTTATATATATATATATATATATATATATATATATATGCGAGTAAAAAAAACAAATTCTTTATAATTTGATACAGCGTATTTGCATATTTAAGGTTTATACTCCAGGGGACATTTGAAAAGAGTTTGAACTAAAAACTTTTAACGTTATGATTTGCAACTCGAAGAAACGACATTAAAAAGTGACAAATATATACGTCTATACGATTTCACGTGTGAGAGAATGAGATAGAATACATTATACAGTATTTCTTATATTCACAGTTTAGTCATTGTATATTACACTAGCTAATACTTGGTTTACTTCAAGTATGTGTGTATGTTTGTCAGTGTGTGATGTGAATTAACGTGATGTATTGTTCGTATAGCGTTTATATAAATATTTTTTCAAGTTTTTTTTTTATCGGACCACGACAATGTGACTGCACTGTGGTAAGCACAGTATAATCCAAAAATGACGGTGACGACCAAGATATCTTCAATTTATTGCCAACCATCGTGGTCATGCCGTCCTGCAAGACTATTAACAGCTGGATATATTAATTCCGAAACATGATAAACTTAGTTATGGAGATACTGTCTAGTCTCTGAACATGTGGAAACAAATGTAATATTTAGTGCACTAGTTCCGACCCTTTCTGACCCTATTCCCCTAGAAAATGATGGCACCAGTTTACCTTGACCTCATATCCTCATAGACAAACTGGTTTGGAAGACACTACTTTATTTTAAGGTGAACGCTCTCACTCATCCTTACATAATTTTTTTAACAACACCTTATAGTAAGGTATATATTTGAATTCATTTTATTCGATATCTAATAGTGATAGAAGTATTTGGCACGCATTATACTATCATATAGTATCACTCTACCACTTTATAATATTTCTACCACAATATGTACACAACTAGAATTTGTATGCAAGTATCACTTAGATATATGTCACTAAACAGTAATATACACCCCGGACTTAGGTGAGAGAGGTCACCTTAATAACGAAATAATTCACATAGCCTTTAAACAGTTTCCGGACTACATAAACCGCTTCTAGTATTCTCATACTCCGCTAAAGTTATACAGTGATTCGACAGCATGTGACTTTTCAAACTACACTTCTGTACGAAAGACAACGCACATATACCACACTTAAATCTCCTATCGTTATTATGTATCCGCATATGTTCTCTTAAAGTTTTTTTCCTAGCATAAGCTTTGTGGCAGACTGTACATTTAAACACCCGTTCACCGTTATGCTTCACCATATGTTCATCCAATGACTGTTTTATGAAGAAACCTTGTCCGCACTCAGCACATATATGATTCCTCTCCATCAAATGCACTTTCTTTATATGAGCGGTTAGTTTAGATTTTAAAATGAACGATTTATCACATATATTGCACTTGTACGTTGCTGCAACTGTATTATGTTCCTTGTACATATGTCTGTTACGTTGGTAGTAGCTCGTGAAGGACTGATCACAGTGCGGACAGCTCGTAGTGTATCTAGCGTTTGTGTTATGTGTATATTTCTCATGACACATCTTCCTTACACGAGTAGTGAACACTTTATCACAGAACGTACACTTGAACGAACCAATATCATGGGTACGTTGATGGCTCTTTAACCTATGCTTATTAATGAAGCCTAAATCACACACATCACATATGTAATTCCTATAATGACCGTTCATATGTTGTAGTAACATCTTGAAAGTCTCAAATGTGGAATTACACAACGCACAATTCAGTATATCACTGTCCGTTAATTTGAATTCAAGTACGTAGTCTTTGACATCCGGGTAGAATTTGACACTATGTTCTTTACTGAGATGATTCCTGAGATCTGATATACCATCATAGATGGTACAGCATATATTGCACTTGAGATCTGTTATATCCATTTTGACTGACAAATTATTCCTGTCGGTTCTCTTCATGTCGATCAAAGATGCTGTACTGTGAACGTTCTTTGTGTGTTTTCTCAAGTCCTCTATATTCTGGAATGCTTCTTTGCAATACGCACAGCCTATGCCAGTCAAGGTCTTGTTGGAAAACGGTGTGCAGTTCGAATATTTCAGTATGTTGTCTACATTGGCCTTGTGCTTCATGTTATCATTGATAAATTTCAGCTCGGGTGAATCTTTCGGTGGAGTTAGTAACTTGTTCATATCCGACATCGTTCTGAAGGAAATTTTTAACGGGGTCCCACTGTGAGTCTTTAGCTTTATTCCTATAAAAAATAATAATCATAAGATATGAATCATTCCATAAATCACTGTTATTTTTAACAGACTTGAAAAGGGAAGGATTTTTTATCTCGAAACTTGGTGATTTATAAAGCCATCTAGGAAATCAAATACGTGTCCAGATTTTTTAATATTCGCGTACAATTAAATTAAAGATTATTGGTGACGTCTGGAAATGACGCCCCTCTATGTGCATCTGCGAATAAAGAATGTAACTATTTATGTTATTGTAAAAATATATAACATAACCAGATCGAGTTTCTTGCCGGTTCTTCTCGATGACTGGGTTGTTTTCCGAACTGGTGGTAACTTTGACGTTAAGCGCCTTCTCAGGGCCTAAATTGAGGAATCATGAGGAAAATTGATCCTGAGAAATGTACTTGTAATACCACCTTATGTGGGGAAATATAGAACTGTGGATTTCTCAGAGTTTGAAATCATCAACTCTGGGCTGTTGTGGTGATTATGCCCATATCTTCCTTCGAGAAGAGGCCTATGACCCAGCAGTGGGTCTTTTATAGGCTGCTGATAATGATATTATCATCGACTTTACTTAGGCAATGACTTAAACTTAGATGTAATGAATCACCTGCTTTATCCTTATCGATGATAATACGCTTTTTCACAGCACGTTTCCTCGTCGCGCTAGTTTTTTTCTTCACCGTGACGTCACTTAAACCGAGAAACTCCACCAACTTCTTCTCTTCCTCATCTTCATTCAGGCCTGTATAATCTGACATTTCTGTATTCAAATCTGTAATAGAAGAGTACCACGGATTTTTTTTTCAAATCAAATTTGAAATACTTTATTCAATTTAGGTCCTAATGAGGCACTCATGAACGTCAAAACTACCATCGATTCGGACAAACAAACCACACAACGAGAAGAACCGACAACAACCGGTTTATCTTTTTAACATACATTGAGCGACTGTTTAGTCTCCAATAATACTTTTACAGGATAAGCATTAGTCGATTCTCGTTCTAAATCAAATTTAAAAATAGGTGCTTAATATTTGACCCTTTAAACATTCATCTGGTATATACAATACATTACACGTTACAATCATTTTTAGTGGATGGACAGAGAGACATAATAGCCATTTGACACCAAAGCCAGCTTGACATGGCGTTCAAATTTACAATCCGGCAAAACGGTAATATACTTTAAGACTTGTAAAACCTAACACTATTACTGGTTTCACTGAGCCTGAAACATGGGACCACCAGCTTGTCACAATTTCTAGTACATATTTAGATCAGGCTGGTCTTTTACAAAATCCAGCTCTTCAAAGGTTTTGCAGACATACATTAAATCATCAATATATCGATATGATTATCAAATATATTGGGAGGTTGTTAGTAAAACTGTGCGAAGCGGGCAATCATTTTGTAATAAAATCAACCACAAGTCCAATGTAAAAAACTAAACAAGAAAGTTGAGACAACAATAAAGACTTACCCACGAAGAAAATCCTGTCGTCATCATCTGACAGTTCTTCTTTCACTTTGCCCGTTGATTCATCTGGAATATGAGAACAACTAATAAGCAGAGGTTGCTTTACTTGACAACTTTCTAGAGTATAATAAGTCTGTAGTTCTGTCTGAACAGTCTTTTTTTACTTTGTGATAGATATTGTTAGCGCCCACGCCAGTGTGAATCAAGGGTTCTTGAAAAAAGCAATTTGCAGACTTTAGTGGACTGTATAATTTCTAAATATTTACAAAATCGTAAATAACAAGCCGGTGACGAACGCACTTCGTCCTGTTTTTTATGTACATTTTTGTGCTTACAATTAGTAGGCGGTGCGTGCCGTAATTGCGGCACTTTTACCCTTACATTATTATTTGTCTTTACACATTTTATTTAACATTCTGTAACTGTGTTCCGTGCAATATAATATTTCAGTAATAATAATACTAATGGCAATTAAATTCAAATACAAATCGATCATTATACAAATATTAATAACACAGAAAGAACATTTATCTATAGAAAAAGAAATACGAATGATAGCTCATTTGTACTCAACAGATATCTTCTATACATATACAAAGAATGTAAACCTAACGTGCCTGTACTTTTTCGATTTTCGTGAAAAAAATTGTTGCAGGTGTCTAGGAGTAAGTAATAAAATACGTTTCAATCATTTTTAGAAATGTTTGTTTGTCTGTCTGTTTGTATGAACACACATCACTGCTAAAGTACTGGTTTCACAATAAAACCGCACCAAGAAAATCATAAAACATATTCTCAGGAATAACTTAGCCTTTGTTTTATTAAAATCTGTCCACTCTATCATAAGTTATCGTAATTTTAATCTTTTGTCGATTTATTATCTTTGGATTTAATAAAACGCTACGTGACACTGCCAGAATTGTGGAATTTTCCACAGACGCCAAAGACTAAGAAAAAAAAAATAGTTACATTTTCAAGAATCTATGAATTTTCTAAGCAGTACGCATTCAGTGTTGTGTAATTTCGTGACACAGAAAAGTATGGGTAAAGGCTGTGGAGCGCATGCACAGGGGAACACAAAAGAAGTCATGGGAATCAGATAGTTTTAAATAACATAAATGAATGGTATATTATCATAATCTTTAAATCCATACCAGACCTGCATAGTTACTGCGGTTAAGGTCCACAAACCCTCAGAATATTCATATAAAGAGAATTATGAAGTTCTGTTACCTTTGAGCAGACATGTAGATTGGAGTTGATAGTGTTTCTGACAGAGCAGCACCTGACGCTTGAAGTCGCATGCATCTCGTAGCCGTGTGATACAAACTTCACAAATACCATTGTCACCATCCATTGTTCCGATTGTCAACTGTAACCATTTTTTTTTCTATTTTATTAATCACCATACAGACAAACAAACCTTTTTATACTTTATAGTTTCAACATAAACTATAAATGGCCTATCAAAGCTAAAGCCGGCAGAACAATTGTAAAGCTAAAATATGTACCTATAATAACTCATGATTATATACAACTAGTCTCTGCCCGTGACTTCGTCTGCGTGGAATAGATACTTTGGGCTATCACTAACATGCAGCGGAATCTCTGAAGAGAAAAAAAACCCAATTTTAAAACATTCTTCATTAGTGCTCTGCTCCTATTTGTCTTAACATCATGATAGCCTATATCCTTCCTCAATAAATGAGCTATATAACACTGAAAGTATTTTTCAAATTGGATCAGTAGTTCCTGAGATTAGCCCCTACAAAGTCACAAACTTTACCTTTTTATAATATTAAGTATGGATAATCATGGACATATAGTGGTGTATGTAAATAATCCCAAGGAGGGTTGTTGTCAGGCAGGCAGGTGATCGTAAAAATTAAGCAAAACTGTATACATGATATACAAGTTGTGTCGCCCTACTTAGGTGAGATAAGGATAAGATGATGAGGTTTTAACATCTGATCACAATTTCACTTGATATGTTTATTTTTCTATATTATCATTCTTTTAAGCACACTGAGCCTGAGTGTGCACAGGCCGCGTTCTGGCCGCGGCGGTGGGTACACATTTGTTGCTGCCGAGTGTGGTTTCGGCCATACTCGACAGTGAGGAGGCATGGAGAGCCACCTTCCGCCGAGCGGACCGTTGGGGGTTTTAGTCTCTGTGAGTCGGACATAACCAACTCTCTCCGAGAGGGTGGCATGTCCATAAGGCATTTCCCCACGTTAATAAAAAAAAGGGTTGGTTACACCTTTCAAAAGACAACCCACTCAGCCCGCAGAGACGCATTTTTTTTTACATGTGTTAGAAGTTACATGTAACGGAATGTGATTTTTCCTTCAGATGCGCATTCTAAAGGTTTATAATACTACAATTTTGTTGTTTTATACATATTTTTTTATAATTGTTCACTATTATTTTATAAAAAAAAACAAATATAAATTATTTGTATGACAAAGGCAACACATTTTCTGTGATCTTATATTTTTTGTTTTATTTGTATTATGTTTAATCCAAAACTCCAACTGTCTCAATCCTAGAAAAAAATGTAATAAAAATTTAATATTTGTATGATCATAAAGCATTTGCACATACAACACAGTGGAGCGAGCTAGCAATCTAGTCGGAGCAAAGAGCAAATCTGACCGAGTCATGTTAGGTTAATAAAGGAATAGGGTGGGAGCGAAGTTCTCTATATAGGTTAGTATTGCGAACACATATCACATTCCTTCTTATTTTAGATTAATTTTTTTTTTACCACTGGTGAGGCGGATGTCCCGCCATCTAGTTTAATAATGATAAGATGTGTCGATACGGGGGGGGGCGACACCACCCGCTTGCCATCGCATACGCATTAATCACAATAACTGCTACATCGCTATATACCTTGTGTTTAAACCGCTTTTAGTTTTAAGTGTAATAAGGAACTATTGCCGCTTCTTTCACCGCATAATAAACATTACGTTGTATGTGTTACGTGTGTGAGCGATCTGGTGGCCACCAACACTGTGATATACGTGACTCGTGGACGTGCGAGGACTAGGCAGCCGCATCCAGCAACTGGGTAAGCGAAAGTGCTTTATATACCTCCCGTATCGATCACATATTCTCACATACTCAGAGATAGACAAAGTTAGTCTGACACGCATCCACGTGTTCAGACATAATAAGTTCTCAAACCGCACGGTGAGCACGGCTATTTACACTCCTGCCTCACCAACCACTATGAGCTTAAATGTGAAACATTTGGGTGAAAAATGAGAAAAGAAGTTTATTGTAAATATACTTTTTTTTTTTTGTGTTCTCAATATTTATACTTTCCCATCAATAGTTTATTGTAATTAATGTGTGGATATCCATAGTTTCATACAAGTTATTATTCTTTTAGTTCAACACTCAACTCTTTTTCATGCAAAGTTGATTTTTATTACTGCTACAAGATTTTTACATACTTACATTTTTGTGTTTCCACAAAATTTACACTTTTCCAGCAATTGCTCTACTTGTATATAGACATAGTACTGTACAAACAATTTTGTTTTAACTTAAAAATTACCAAGTTGTTGATATACAAAATTACCAATGATTGTTCGGAGGTGATATAATCTCAAAACTTTGATCATGAATATGTCAGTAACTATGGGTTTCTGCGGCGGGGAGGTGTTATAGAGGGGTAGTCAGTCCCTCCCCCCTCTCTCACCCTTTATTTCAGGATGCGAATTTCTAATGCAGCCCCATTATTTCACTACCAACAATTAGTAGGCATTGAAAGATAAAGGTACCTATACCTATTTATATTTTGTCAATTATTATTATTCTAACATAATAAGCATTGCTAGAAGTTATATGCACTTACCTATACCACAATAAAAATAAAAACAAAGTTTTAATGGAAAGTTTTCTGTATCCCACAGCAGAATAACACTCATGATTATATAGATAGCTATCACTATTATATTTATAGTCTATTGGCTATTAAATATATGTATAATAACAAAGGTAATTACATGTATCTCGAAGCAATCTTTGAGCATATCAGCGTAGACTTCGGAACTGCCTAACGTTTTGTACACACGTTTGAGATCTTTGTCTGGAGGTCGTGTCATACAGCACCTACATGTTGAGCCCGGCGACATTATCACACTTGTCTTTAGAAATTAGTATAAAAAGGCGAAAAACTATCAGGTCGTCGGACAACTTTTCCGTAGGTACAAATTTACCCTTTCTGGCATTTTTGTATGACAGCTGATATTTGACAGCTACAATTTTGTTTTGGTTGTTATGGCCACTGGATGCATGTTTCTTAAGCCTTATTCGTTTTATTTTTACAATTACTCAAACTTCTGTAACAAACTTCGATACTGTCAAAATTTTTAAATACTTAAATCAATTAGTGAATAAAAACTTAATTAAACTTAAATTGTACACAAAATAATATGATCCCACTAATATTGATACCTACATTAAAGCATTAGTATATTGACATATTCGCAAACGGTAATTTAATCTTACAAAACAAAAAAAAAAAATGTGTGGGGGTAAGAGTGTACACAGGAAAGAAGAGAAATTTGTAAAAGGTTATATTTTTCGAAAAAAGATAAATAAAAAACACCAAAAAAAAAAAAAAAAAAAAAAAAAAAAACCCTCCTTAAAAAAAAAAAAAAAAATAAAAAAAAAAAAAAAAAAAAAAAAAAAAAAAAAAAAAAAAAAAAAAAAAAAAAAAAAAAAAAAAAAAAGAGGGGAAGAAAGGGAAAAAAAATAACCTTAAAGACGTTTATAGCCCAGTAGTATTAATTCATTACTTTCCTGACATGATCCTAAAAACTACTTTCATTTTGAATATTTTTAAGGAGCATTGGACTTTAGAATGGCTGCGTTTTTTTATATTTTCGACTGGAATAATTTAGAATCCTTTAATTTCAGACAGCAGCGATAAATAAAAAAGTCATTCAGTAATAACAGAAGTAAAAAAATGGAATACAACTTAGTAGGACATGGCGGCTTTAGACTATTGTAATCACAATAACATTAATCTAAGCTTAAAAGACATGTATCTTGTGGCTTTAACATATTAAAAGATGAGAAAGTTGGAAAGGCAAATGGCGGTGCTTTGTCGATTAGCGTCTATTGATTTTCTCAAAGAACTAACAACGTTATTTTAGTGTATAAATGGTGTGACAAATTCGTGAACGTGATGGAAACGACAGTGATTAATGGCATGTGCCGTTGTTGTGCCTCCGAAGGTGCTTTCAAAGATATCAAACGTTCTTATCAATGGATGGGAGAAGAAGAAGTTTACGGCGAAATGTTAAAAGAGTGTTTTGATATTGATGTAAGTTATTTGTTATTTATACAACCATCTGATTGGATACATTAGTATTGCTTCTTTTACTATTTCGTTTACTCAGTTTTATGTTCATTTATTTTTATTCACTTTTTTGAAGTATACTTTAGCTTATATGTAAAATATATACGCCATAGATTGCATTTTTCTATATCATTATGTTGCAGTATGACCTTAATACAACTATGTATTTACAATCACTGATGCGACAAACAAACTATGTGTCCGCCTTTAGAAATATCCAGAAGTCTCGCTTATATTTCTCAAATTCTGAAAACAATAATTTTAACAAAACAGAAATAGGAAAGAAAAGGTATAAGATGCGTACGTACACACTTGGGGACTAAGCTGGTGAATGCGTGACGAGAGCGTTACGAAAAGTGTGATCGGGCGATGCGAACGGAAGTTGAGAGGGAGATATAAGTTAGTGAAGATAGAAAGAGAGAGAGTTGTGTTTCATATTATTAATGAAAACTCGTAATCAATTTAAATATTTATCGAAAATTAATATATGTATGTACATGTATACATATATTAACACATATATGTCATATATATCGACGGAAGAAAGCGGAATTGTCGTAACTTGAAAAATCCAACTTTACACCAGAGCCAAAAAACTATTTCAAAAATTACACTTTTTAATGTATAGTGCTAAAATTATTTATTTATTTTATTTATTTATAGTTAATAGACAAGCAGCATAACTGCTGATACATCTATATCACACTGTCAAATTTTTTCTTGTCAGGTGTTGGTCACTGCAGATGTTCATTTATTAAAGTAAGTTTATTAGTCCGGAGCCAGTTGTCGAGTCGGTTTTTAAAACCATGGACAGAACTAGCAGATACTACTTCGTCAGGCAATCGGTTCCAGTTCAGAACCACTCTGTTACTGAGGAAATTGTGTGCAATTGTTGTGTGTGAAAGTGATTGACTTATTAGGCAAAAAACTAAGGTTGTATCGATGAAAAATTTAATTGTAGGAAAGCGAGACACACACCATGCACACCATTCGAAGTGGTATTTTTTTTTTTATAGAAGAACTAGCGGACCTGGCGGACGTTGTCCTGCCTTGATAATAAAAAATATAAATCCCAAAAGTCAACCGCAGCGCCACCTACCGGGTCCAATTGTGAATCTAAACCATTCTCGAATCTCCACGAACACACACAAAAAATTTCATCAAAATCGGTCCAGTCGTTTAGGAGGAGTTCAGTCACATACACACGCACACAAGAAATATATATATTAAGATATGGTAAAAAGTGATTTAGCTAAAAATGCAAGTTACAACATTTTCACTTTCTCCCGTCGATATACATATACATACATACATGTAGATGAGCTAAAGAAGATTTAGTGCAGTTGTGTGGTCTAAAACACACCAGTTTTTTTTTCTTTCAGCTGAGCGCAACAGAGGACAGCGATGGCAGTATATGTGAAGTTTGTATCACCCAACTGCGAAATGCGTGTAACTTCAAAAAACAAGTCCTTCAAACAGAGGATCACTTTAAAAAGCAGCTACAAATTAAATTTTTTAAACGTAAGTTCTGCTATTTTCATATAAGCTGCGGAGTCGCAGTATGTTGTATCATTATTCTGACTGGAAGATTATGGTTGGCCTTCGACTGTCCAAAATTATAACCGTGTTATTCCAAAAGTTAAATACTTAGTTTAAAAAAGTTTCCTAATAAATGCTCCACGCTCGCCCGAGGCAATTTCGCGTTATCCTTTTTCGCAAGTCTAACCTAACGTAACCAAAGCGAGACAAAAGAGCAAGATGGCAAACATTCAGCAACCGCGGTGTATTTAATATGAGACCTTTTTATAAGAGAGAAGGCTGAGTTGCGCTTGATTTAAATTAATTATGTTCCTAGTAAGAGTCAGCTAGCAGATAATTTCACTAAAGCTTTACCAACTCAGGTTTTTACTAGTTTAAGAGATAATATTTTGTTTGGTATTAAATAGTTTTTTTTATGTATTTATTGTTTAAAGAGTGTTATATTTTCGTGGGAGTATTGAATTAGTAAGAAAATTTAACACTGGCTACATTTTAGTTAAGTTCTACGTAATTCTGCTAGGTGGCGCCACACTGTGTCTACGGTCGGTCTGTTGTGTGTTCTTACCTGTAAGAGTCTGTGCAATAAATAACATAACTATTTTTTTTTTTACAAGAAAACATTCTTTTATTAGAATTCCTAGTCCTTAACCCAATAGTTTCATAAAGAGACTATAGTATTCTATTCTGTTATCTTTAGAAAGAAGATTGCATCTGCTGTTTCCTCTAATGTTAACTTGTACACGTTTTGGAATAAAAATAATAATGTGCTAGCAGCACCCTCAAGTTGAAAATATATTGCCAAGCAGCCATGCATCTGTTGATATGTTCTGGTAGTTCATCTCGAGAGCTTCCAGCGTGTTCACCATATTAAAAAACGTTGGCATTTAGCATCAGATGGGGCTTTGATCTGAAATGCTAAACCCTACAAATTATAAGCAAAAGATATATGTAGATATGAGTCGTTACATTTCAAAATTACCTAAATCCAATTTTAATGTTTCATATAACATGTGTAAGTTTTTTATGATTTTCAGTTCTTGTACACTGAGAGCTAAGTTCAAATTTTGCCCTTCATAAGGTTTTGAGTTTTTTTTTTATTGTCTTCATGTTTTGTATGTACAAAATTTGAAGATCTTCAAAGGCAAAGTAAAATTTTAGAAGCTGCTATAAGTAATTGGATTTAGTTTATTTTGAAATGTAATAACTCGTATATCTCGTTAATAATGTGAATGTGGGGTACTTAAATCCTTCTGATTTTCATTCTTCATGTTGTCATGTTTAGCGACAGTCGTCAAGGTGGAAATGCAAGATGAAAACAACCAATCAGACGACAATATCTCGTTAGATGATGGTTTTTCTGGACCCGGTGAGTGCATCAAGATATCGTTAATTTAATTTAATTTGTTACACTAGCGGTGTCCGCGACTCTGTATGTGTGGAACCTGATGTACAATACAGTGTCTAATAAAGTCATCTGAATGTATCAAGTCTAAGTACTATGTACTTTTCTCTCATACTTAAGTTGCGTCATCATGAAACTTACAGTAACTTTAATAAAACGTTACTTGAAGATGTGCTTTATGATTTTCTTGAAAAGGTATCATTATTAACGCAGTAATTGAGCAGTGATGCGTGGTAATACAAACAGACAGACAGACAGACATTTCGAAAAATAATTGAAATGTATTTTATTACTCATTCCTAGATACATGCAACAATTTTTTTATTAAAATCTAAAAAGTGCAATGTGTTATATTTACGTTCATATTATATCTATAGATGTTACGTTAATCTTGTTTAATATGTATTTAGTCAAGTGAACTAAAACTCTTAACAGGGTTTTATTAGAATAACAATTGAGAAAAGTAAAGTATATGTAAAATGAGATAAATAAATATATCACTTTTTTAAGAGCTATTAACACAGTATATACTGAATTTGATTGATCAAAATAAGTGTTTATTACTTTTTACTGAGATGTGATATGCTCGATTTTAATGAAGCTTACTACTAATGAAAATTATTGATTGGCGGAACCTTCGATCAACAATAACTAGATAACGGGTCGGCGCGAAAAATACGTCTCGGTAAATAACAGCTCACTTGAAATGTGAGCTTTTATTTTGTTTAGTTTGTTTGAAACACAGCCAATGTAAGCACGTTTCACATGCCGCAGTGTATTCAAAAGATGTAAAAATAATACCCGAAAAAGCAATTTAACGGCCGGAGTATCTTACTTTCGCTAAATACATGTTGAATAAGTTATATTTTAAGCT
This sequence comes from Antheraea yamamai, assembly GCA_036509395.1. Taxonomy (NCBI): domain Eukaryota; kingdom Metazoa; phylum Arthropoda; class Insecta; order Lepidoptera; family Saturniidae; genus Antheraea; species Antheraea yamamai. The sequence goes on from AP028454.1 coordinate 2,147,763, forward strand.
TTAAACTAACAAATAATATTAAATTTTGAATAAAATTACCGATTTGAAACCAGTGGTACAAATGTTTGGCCTAGGCTCTCCAACCACGCAGAAACACGCACAATAACAGGAAAACGTACTTTATTCATTACGTATTAAGGTTCAATTCACACTAAATGTTGTTTATGTTGTCTTTTCATTTGTGAGGGGAGTAATTTATTGCTTTGTTCGTTTTATCGTAAGTATTAGATAATATTTTGAACATTTGTAACTTTATTACTAGGTGTCATGGTTGTAATTAGGTTGAACTTAAAACTGTTTTAAAACTTTTTTTCTCCCTTTCTTAGTAAGCAAATAGCTACACATAAGTATATATTTACGCGGACAGCTTTTAACTTCGATTTTGTACGTGACCCTTTATCTAGTTATTGTTGATCGAAGGGCGGAACCTATGGCGGTTTTTTAATCGTTAATAATCATTTGATGTTGTTTTCAAGGATGTTTAGTTATATTTTTTTGCTTTACATAATGTAGAATAATATTATTACTTATGTTTTTATTTAATATATTACATGACAAAATTGACTGTCCACAAATTACTAATCACTTCAAATTTAATATTCCTGCTAAGTTTCCGAGATCGAATAAATACGTCCCATTTTATATTTCTCATTCATGTATTAATTTAGGCTTTTACTCTCCGGTCAACAGAATATCTAGGTCATATAACTCATACCATAAAACATGCGACATTTTCTCAACTAAGTAAACGAAATCATTTCAAAACAGCGATAGAGACATATCTGTCTGTTCACAAAATACAGTTATAATTGTTTCAGTATTTCTTTTTTTTTCTCTCTTTTTGTTTCAATTTCCTTGTTTTTGTATTATTATATCATGTTATATATTATGTATGTTAAATTTTGAAATATGTAAAATAATTTAATATTTAATTTATCGTTGGAGCATGCCGTGGTTGTCTCCAAATATGACTACATTTATAATGTATCACAATAGTCCTACTTTTTATATACTTACTAGTGTATTGTCATGTTGACGATCCTAAAATAAATAAACAATAAAAGCTATATCTATTTCATTCTGTTATGTGATAATAGGTCGAAGGGTGAATAGAAATGGCATAATAAAGTTTGTCTGTGGTCGAAGAATTTTATTCTGATTGACTTTTGTTACGTATGCTAAATTTTCTATGACTTACAGTAATGATTTTCGTGACAACAGAGTAGAACTAACTGATTCAGCAGTTATTATTTCCATCTAAGTCTAAAAATATAGAACTTATTAGTATTAATTTCAGAGTCATCGCAACAATAGCTTTAGTTTTATCAATAACATATTTTTCAAAAAGTTTGTTTTTTTTTCTTCAACAATAAAATTAAAAAAAAAATAATGAATTAAGATCGAATTTCATCAACTAAAGGTTCACTAGGTTTTTGTAAATATTATCTCAACTAGTCATGTCTTTCAGATGCTACTTGATCATAGAAGAAAAAATGAAAAAAAAGGAGGGAAAAAGGGGGAGGAGAAAAAAAAAAAAAAAAAAAAAAAAAAAAATTAAAAAGAGGGGGGGGAAAAAAAAAAAAAAAAAAAAAAAAAAAAAAAAAAAAAAAAAAAAAAAAAAAAAAAAAAAAAAAAAAAAAAAAAAAAAAAAAAAAAAAAAAAAAAAAAAAAAAAAAAAAAAAAAAAAAAAAAAAAAGGAATTACTGTCACCAACAATCACTACATATTATAAAACAAAGTCCTCTACCACGTCTGTCTGTCTGTCTGTTCGTGATAAATTCAGTTTTCACCAGTAGGTAAAGTGATTCATGAGGAAGGTTTAAGTATATAATTTGTCAAGGTTTTTTTTTATATTATCAGGGCCGGGTGGGACAACGTCCGCCAGGCCCGCTAGTTATGTATATGAAAAAGTGACTTACCCATTATTTATACTAGCATTATATATTCATTTACAGAGTTTGATATGCCTATTAAAAAAGAGGGTACTGAGGACTCGAAACCTAAGAAACGTGCAGCAGCCGCTAAAGCGAGCACTTCCCGTGCCAAGAAGTCAAAAGCTAACGATGAATCCGCCGACACCAGCACAACTAAACGTAAGTTAATTAGTTTTATACCGTAATGATTATGACTTGTGTGTGCACTCGACTTAAAAATTGCCTATCATCTTGGCACAAGGATCAGATGTAGGTAGGGTTACTGAAGCATCTTTTTTAACAATTTTCAATTTACGTTTAAGGCTGTGTACAGATTGGTTTATATTGTCGAATTTATGAGTGGACTTTATGACCCAGAATGCATCCTTGTGGGACACCATAAAAATGTCATTTGAAATTGCCTTTCAACGTATGGTATCGAAATCGTAAATTGACTTTGTGACCCAGAATGCACCCTTGTGGTACACCAGAGGAATGTAATTTGAAATTGCGTTCGGTAATATTAGTGACTGGAGTTTTTACATAGATTTAAAAGAAATGGAAGACGAAAACGCTGGAGTAGTCAAGAAGAATATTATTTTCAATGTAAATGAAGCAAATGCGAGGAAAGAAGATAGAAGATATGTAAAAAATTAGGACGTGGAAAAGGAGTTCTATTAATGAATGCACTGTTAATTGTTATACTTGAACTGAAAGAACACGGCATATTTGCCTATCGGATAAGAATTGTAGTGGATTTTGGAAAACTTTTTGGACGGAATTTGGACCGAGTTTGTCGAACGCTTTACTGAATTCTAAAATCTTTTATGTTACTACGAGTATAAAAGGTCTTCTTCTTTGAGAATGTTGTTAGGGATTTCCAGTGGGATATTTCTATTGTTATATTTTATTTTAATTGCTTCGGGATGTTTCTAGCTTTTACAATACGATATTAATCAATACTAAAATTATCTCAATTTTAATGAGGTATTATTATTTTAAATACTTTATATTTTATTGTCGCTCGTGATTTTAAGTTACGGGAAATGATTATAAGTTGTTTGTTATGCTCTTACACCTTTCAGGATGGATCTATTTTCATTTCTCTAATGGGAATTTAAATTATTTGTACAAAATTAAAGATTGATAACATTTTTCGCAAGTATCGTTATGTTTAGATTGCTTTGCGATTTTTTAGAACTCTTTTACTTTCTAACATATGTCAATGAATGTGACTATATGTGCAAAGTTAGATCCTAAGTCTTTAGAAAAAAAGGTTATCACACAAATTCAAATAGCAATAATATATTCATTGAATCAAGATTAATGTGACAATTTTTTTAACCCAAAATATGACAGATGTATTTTCTCCATAGATTTGCAATTTTTTTAAAGTTAAGTTATGTTTTTAGTATTTTTTAAGTATCTGAGACAACAAAAACAGGAAATGTTGTTACATTAGTTGTAATTCTAGCAAAGACTTGAGTCTATTAATAAAGGATTTTATTTTATATTATTTAATTGTAACAATAATAATCAATTCCCTGTAACATTAATACAAAAATTATCAATATTAATATAATAGAAGTCGCGTGCACGCACAGCCATACATCATCTTGAAAGTTATTAGAAATGCTGATTATTGAATGATTCTCTATGATATGTCATGTAATAATTTAGATGTTGCATATGATACAACTGTACCGTAATTTATAGTACCACGATGATATTACAACAATAACTAAAAGCATTTAGGCACGTCTTTGTAGGCAAAATTTAGGAAGTAGTTCGTCAAGCAATAAATACCAGATGTAACCCTCGTATGTAATATTTCTGTTGAGTTACTAACGTATTTTATAATAGCGAGATGATTGTACTGCAATGGGTGAAAACATTTAGGCACATTTTTGTAGGTAACATTCAGAAAGTTACTTTTTCAAGCAATAAATACCAGATGTAACCCTTCTATGGGGTTACTAACCGTAAGCTTACTGTTCTTTGTACTAATTTCATTAATAGAGTTTTTACTATTTTCGTAAAGTTTATACCTTTGCATAAAAATGTAGTCCCTCATTTTACAAAAATTGTATTGCAATATTGGCAATTTTACGATTCTTCACCAATTTCATCATATGACTGAACCCTGTGTACTGTATCGAGACGTGTACTACTGTACTACATACTGTACCTGCACCTGTACTGTTTTATTATTTATAAATGAGATATTTACAGTTACTCAATTCACCAAATACATGTCCATCCTTCTTTATATTTTAGCATCTTGAAAATAATGCCACTCGCTGTTAAATGAGAATATCTCTAGTATCCATTAGTTGTTGTCTACTTAATGTAGCTGTAATGGAGAGAGCTGGAGGAGGCCTATGCCAAGAGGCACACCGAAGTGCGAGATATTATTTAGTAAACAAACTATTTTAAGAATAACTTGTTTCATGAACTTTGAAGCATACTCGGAAATAAAAAGGCTTTATTATTTAAATAAACATTAATGTAGCCTACGAAACACACCTGTTAGTGATTCATCGTCATAAGCAGCCTGTAAGAAATCCACTGCAAGGTACATAGCCCTCTTCCCGAAGGAAGATATGGGCATAATCACTCCCAAGCCAACCCGTGATGTATTGGTGATTTCAAACGCTGAGAAATCCAGTTCTATATGTTTCTTCCCATACACAAATAGTATAAGAACATTTCTCAGGTTCAGGTTTCCTCACGATGTATTCCTTCACCGTCAGCCGATAGCGTTACTAATTTAAACTAGTAAATGTACGGGAATTCTGAAAAATTCGTTGGTACGTATCAAGGTTCGAACCTGCGGACATTGGATTGATATTCCACCGGTCAAACCACTAGACCACCACGATTTTAGGTGTAGGTGATTAGTGATAGTTTTTTAACTTAATGATGCTAACCCTTCTCACATCAATGATCCATCGAGATATAAATTATTAAAGATTTAATTAATTTTAGTTTATTTTTCACAATATGTATAGTAGTTACGAACAATGTATGAACCAACTCATCAATAGAAGAAATATAGTTCAGGACGAAAACCATTTATTTTCGATGATAATTTCCTGTTATCCAAATAATACGAGCATTTCTAATATCTATCAATGTACAGTTTTACCATGAAATTTCTAGTGTTAAGCCGACGGTATTGCAAAATTTATACACGCTCTTGAAGCATTCCAAGAAATAATTTTATTTATAGTCAAGCGGTCGTTAGAATTTCAACACGGCGACCTTTGATGAGTAAACTATATTGGTTTCTATGATGGTAACAATTTATACTCAGCAGTGGGATTAATGTTGAACTGTAGGAATACCTCAATAAGTGCTTGATAGTGGATTATCCAAGTTGAGGACGATTCTTGACGTTCGCCATAAGGGTTATCACAGGGTGTTTTCCTTTATCGAAATAATTTTTAATAGGTTTTGACGTTTGACCACAATTTCACCTGATTTTAAGTAACGATCTGGTCCAAGATGGTGACATGCTAAACCTAGAGATAATTGGCTATTAATTGCAGCTGCAGGATCACCCCTACAGGTGCTTGGCGAAAGATCTTAATTTAACTTGTTGATGGTAAAATCAAGATGGGAGTTAGAAAAAACCGCAACCACCATGCTATGGTTCCATCAAGAGGTTTGCCTTCACCGAAAGCCGAGGTCCATTGTAGGACCCGAAGCCACGTCTATTAACTCGTGTTCATCCCCGCAAGCTGTATCTATAAGATACTAGCGCGCCGGGCGGACGTTGTCCTGCCTTGATAATAAAAAAAATAATTTAAAATTCAACCGCAGCGCCACCTACCGGGTCCAAATGTGTATCTAAACCATTCTCGGTTCCACTGGAATACGCACACAAAATTTCATCAAAATCGGTCCAGCCGTTTAGGAGGAGTTCATTGACACACACACGTACAGAAGAAATTTATATATAAAGATAAAACAGGAAACTTTCCATCATCGAAACAATCTTTTAATTGGTTTTGAAGTTTGATCATTATCTCAACTGAAATTAAATGATAATCATGTCCAAGTCGGTGACATGTTAAACCCAAAGGGAACTGGTTCTCAAGTGCAGCTGTCGGAACATACCTACAGGTGCTTGACGAAAGATCCTCATCTTGTTGGTGCTGGATAACAAAGTGGACATTAGAAAAAATTCCTACCACCGTGCTATGGTATGATCACAATATTTTCGTTCACAACCAGCGCTGAGGTCTATTATAGGACTCGAAGCCACGTCGATTGACTCTGTATCCGAAATTTTAAAGTCGTAAGACGTATAAACAATTCTTCACGTTACATGCAGTAACGATGATTCTATAATGTTCGCATCAAATCGGTGGTAGCTATGATAAACAGTAACTGGTTTTAATTAGACATTTACTCGTGATGCCTTCTCAGGGACCCTAACAGTGCAATTTACCAGGTCTATGCATATGGCAGTGACAAATGACGAAATGAGTCACGATTATGAATGTGTTACCACGTCAATTGTCTCCCGATATGTTTTCGAATATCCTTTAATAGTTTGGCTAAATGGTTACGCATTAGGCGGTCTTTAAGTAGATTAATTTACTGAATGTGCTGTTCTTCAACCACAATCTAAACTGATTTTAAATGGCGATGTCTCCGATAAAGTTAAAACCAACTTTAGCTTATATAGAAGGCTTTAGCTTTAAAGTGCGAATCTTGGAACACATAGAAATATTATCAGTATCCGGCGCTCTCACTGACCTAACGAAACACAACAATGCAAGCGCTGTTACTTCACGTCGGTTTTCTATGAGAGGGTGATATTACCCCGGGCGAGCCGACCTCTTCGTGCTGAAACCAATAATAGCTTCAGCGTGGCTCTGCCACCTACAAAATTGTGATATCTATATCATATGTGTGAATCACCATTGTGATAGATGGGAACTGTATTAAACCAATTTTTTTCTCATTAAGTATCGACGTAACTTGTTAATTATATCAACGGAAATATACAGATATGAGCTGGAGGGCTTACTTAAATTTGATTTTTTTTTTTGCTTTATTATATTAAGCATCAGAAGATGTACCTGTCACCGTGCTGTGATTAATTTTATAATGTTTTCCTTCATCGAAAGTTCTAGAATAAGTCTTAGCGAATCTACATTCTCTAACGTAGCTGTTAAAAGGTTTTATCTTTGACTATTCAATTTGAATTGTTGATCTTGAATGGCAATGGTGTTAAAGTTTTTTCTCAAGCGTTGTTTAAGATTGCAATACCGTCTTTAGTATATAAGGCATGCTCGTTAAGATTATGTGACTTATTTTTTCAACGAAGTCACGTTTGTACAAATCTTTTCCCCCATGGACTGATTTAACCAGTCTTTGTAAATAATTCTGCGATGAATTTAAATAAACTTTTTCACCTAATAACGTTCCATTGACTTGTAGGAAATTATAGGAACGTTAATGGTGACCGCTTATGTTTTATACCATGAAGAAAATTGCGTTGTTTTTGCTACGTTTTTTTGGTACTCGATTTGTTACCCGGATAGTGAGACTCTCACTATTCGGTTATGTACGTAAGTAACCTGTTACTAAAAGCTTACAGAGAAAGTTATATATTTACATACACGATCAAAGACTCTCGACTATGAATCGTCGAAAGCCGTGTTTGGTAATCAATTTCTCTCTGTATTACTTCTAAATATTAACAGCTTGACTGCAAATCACATGGACAGTTGTCCCAGTATTTATCATCCGCTTTAATTTCACTTTTGGCAACCAATCTTCCATATTATTACTACAATTGTCGAGTAGGTAACAATATCACAAGTGTATTGTGATAATCTTAATGTTCTAACAAGAGCAGGGGTTCCTAAACTTTGATGATAACTGAACACCAATCAAATAAATACCTTTTGTTTTATGCAACTCAAATCTTTAATCAAATGATTACAAATCAACACTGAAATTTATATATGTACCGCGAAGGTGTGGAATGCGCTGCCTGCGTCTGTTTTTCCTGAAGCATATGATGTAGAAATCTTCTAAAGAAGAGTGAATGTGCATTTACTGCTTGAACGCGTTATATCTTAGGCCTCGTCCTCATTTTACCTCAGGTGTGACTGATCATGCGTCGCACAGGGTATTATTAAAAAAAATATGTGTACATATAACTGAAGCACATTACTCTTAACTTTAACTGTTTTAAGAATAATTGTTTTATAGTTCTGTATTATGTCCGAAAATTGTATGCGTATATCTGGGGTAGCATCCAAGTTTGACCTGTATTTGTTTTTAATAAATAATTTTGGCGGAACCCTGATGACTATTCTACGGCACCCAGTTTGGGAAACTCTGGCTTATATAGTTATAAAAGAATCTTGTTATATGAGTTATAGGGATGAATTCCGAAAGGACGTCCCGCTCGAAAAAAATTAAAGAAGAGTTTAATAAGTCTAACAAAAGTACTGGATAAGTATCCGACTATTCTTCTCTCCTCACGAAGTATATGATATTTTGGATTTTGAAGGGAAAGAATTGCAAGACGTGCGAAAAAGCGAGCGTGTCATCAGAATGATTCCGTCATGATAGGAGATATAATTTGGGAGATTGTCCCCAAAGGAAAGGCGCAATTCCCTTTTACAGGACCAGAATCTTTGCTACGAATTGGTTCATGTTACAATTCAGTCGATTACTTTTATCATTTGTTTACCGATAATATCTTGGAAGAAGTCGTTTGAGTGTGCATGTGCTTGGCCACTGTGAAAGTAAGGAACATTCTAAAAGTAATGCTTGGATGGAAACAACAAAAGGTGATATGCATATGGGAACTATAATAAACTATATTCAAGATTATTGGGAGACTGAATAATATTTCGGCACTCTTTGCCTTCTCATTTATTTGATAATACCTAATTAGAAATCTAATACATGCTTTAGGTATTCAATACGAATTATGAACAAAGTAAATATATTTACTTATATTGATCAATATAAACTATTGTCCTATCACTTATTATTCAGATCGTTCTAATATAATCCACTCATCGCTATAAGGTAATACTGATACGGGTACAAACCATTAGAGTAAACTGCGAACAGAAACTGTATGGAATTTAGATCGTAAGGCGGTTTAAACAGTTATGTCGCCAGCTGACGGAGGTATAAAATATCAGGTAATCAATGTAACTCATAATATTATGCTCATGCATCACGTCAAAGGAGTGAAGTACTGAATCGTATCAAATTGCGATCACCCCTCTTTCCCTTTATATTTTCAATTCCAAATGATCTCTTTGCGAAAACAACTAATATGAAAAAAAAAAACAATGTAACCGTTATCAAGCGCGACAATATTATAGTCGGCCAAGATATCCACTTTAGCTTGGTAGACTCTCATGTAATTTCACACTGATTTGACGATTCAACGATGCAAGCGAGAATACGCCTGTTCTGATTTTTTTTTTCGTTTTGACGAACCAGAACGGGGCTGACGGGCCTTAACGACTGCCTCAGGCTTTTCAGGCGAGCGTTTAGGCCACTGTACCGAATGGCAACTAGCTCACGGGAGCATAAGTGGCTAAACGTCAGCTCGGGCAGTTTTGCCTTGAATACAACAACACGAATCTAAATAAACTATACACGTGACCATACTTGTATACGTTGGTGAGATACACTTGCGTAGGTTGCTGATGACAATTTTGCATATGGCTATTTAACCAAAATAAAACAAGAAAAGAAAGGCCCCTTACGTGACCTTTGTACCTACCGTATGTTTCTGGACGTGTAAGGTGTATAAAGAACTAATGAATTTAGTGTCACTATTTAGCGCCAGCAGCGTGCTCGCGAGCTCTACTCCTGGAACTAGACCTAGGCTTCACTGCCGAGGTAGGCCGCGAAGTGTGCGGGAGTGAAATAAACCGCCCGGCCGCGGCGGCGTGAACGGAGCTATTGCGAGCGTAGTGGCAAGCAGGATTTATTTGTGTTAATGGTTCGCTGCCGTTATATGGTATGAGGGATCGGTGAAGATGTTTCACGGTATTTTATCGGATATTTTAAATCGGACTCTTCCTACACGTTTTACGCTAAATCATTTATCCATTCTCTCCACGTTTTAGGGTATGTCTATATACTTCTAGACCCTGAACAGAAAGCTTTGCAATATGTCTAACAATAACTAAGAAATTCAATAGACAACATTTCATACTTAAAATATTCACTTGGGCACAGCCATATACAAAATATAATCTAGCTAAGTCTAACAGATTGTTAGATGTGTAATTAATGTATGTGGCTTTAACAGTCTCTTTATTAGTGAGTACATGTAATCGTGATTTTGTTGTCGTAAAAATAGTATTGTATCATGTGATTATAATTGTAATTATAAGGTTATCATTACTACTTATCTCAATAAACCCTTTTGTCGATTTTAAGTTACCTTTGTTTAAGTTCATTACCACTTAGTTATAGCTCCTATGGAAAAATCTAAGGACATTTCTCTATATAATTATTTTAAAAATCCTCTATCTGCCATTTAAATTCTCATCACACTCGGTTGAATCTTCTTGGAGATTTGTTCACAAATATTTCAAGATTTGAACACAATTTATGAATCGTTTCTAATGAAGATCGGACATAGTGTGCGCTTTAAATTAGTGAAAGGAAAAATCAGTTAGAAATAAAATGTATACGGCAGTAACACCGCGCTGAGGTAATTCCTTGAAGAGACGTCGCGTTAACGTTAAGAAGAAAATGGACGGATGTAACTGAGATGTGCTCTCGTTTCTGTTATAGGAACGGATGGGGGCACGCCAAAGCGCAGGAAAAAGAAAAAGAAATCTGACGAAAGCGCCACACCGGAGCGCGTAGAGCACAGGGTCAACCTGACAGCCATCCTACAGTACTCCAACGCGAGCCCGTTCAGGGATAAAACCATTCGGGGTTTCTCCTGTTTATACTGCGCGAAGGCCTTCCCCACTATTGACGAACTGCGTCATCACACCGCTCAGCAAACCGAAAAGGACAAAATCAACACGATAATCGATTATAAACTCAGTTACAATCCGATAAAAGTCGATATAACGAATCTACACTGCACCGTGTGCAATCTCGCCATGAAAGATCTAAACGAACTCAAGGATCATTTGATAGCGGTTCATAATAAAACTATATACAAACACATAAAAGACATCATTCTCCCCTTTCGTCTAGACGACGGTAATAACTTCACGTGTGTCGTGTGTTCCGTGGTGCATATATCGTTTAAGAATTTATACCATCACATGAGCAGCCATTACAGGAATTATTGCTGTAAGAAGTGCGGTGCGGGTTATATAACGATAGCGGCTTTGAGGAAGCACGGGAAGACCCACGCTCAAGGGATATTCCCTTGCGAGTATTGTGGTAAAACTTACACTTCATTGACGAAGAAGCGTAACCACGAGAAGGGAGTGCACGAAGGCGGTTGGTTGAGGAACAAATGCCCGCACTGCCCTAAAGTGTTCGTCAGTTATTACGACCGAAGCGAGCATCTGGTTAAAGTGCACAACGAGACGCCGATTATATACCCGTGTAACGCGTGCAACAAGACTTACAAGAAGAAGTTTGAACTGAACCGCCATATCAAACACCACCACTTGCAGCAGAAGAGCTTCTTCTGCGACAAGTGTAACGCGAAATTCTTCTCAAAGCGTGGCCTTGTCGACCATCTGTCCAGGCACGACGGCGTCGAGATGTGCTCATGCGACGTTTGCGGCAAGGCTTTCTCTCGTCTCCGGACCTTGAAAGAGCACTTAAGGATGCACGAAGACGACAAGAGATATCAATGCGAGATCTGCAAAAAGACCTTCATGCAGAAGTGTAGCCTAAAGAGCCACGTACGTCTCCATCAAGACGACTTGGATATATTTAAAGAGTTCGATGATGTTAAGCATCTGATAGATAATAGAGAGATGACGTTGAAAGAGATTGCGGCAGAGAACAAGAGGAAAGAACAAGAAGAGAAACAAAAAGAGTTATTGTACCTTTAGTGAAGGGTAGTTTGCAAAGCTCTTGGTAGGAACGATACACTAATGACACTAAATTATTTATCCCCTGTTATACATATATGTCAGAGATATTAAGAATTTCTAAGTGATAAATATACATAAAAAGACAGATAACTTGGGCACTTTAACTTTAATTACAAAATTTAGATGCAAATGCAGGTTACTCTATGAAATTAAAATATCCTAACGACTGATTTCTATGGTAGTTCAGTATTTCTCCAGTGTATAGTGTAGATAATCGACTGCTTGAACTTTCTCATTCGCCAGGATAATAGACTACTCGATCTTTTCCACTCGCCATTTAGTTAAAATTATTATAAATATTTCATACTTACAACTGGTAGTTGTAGCAGGACTACCGAAGCAATGTCATCGGCCATACATAATGTAAACTTTTAATTATGAAACAAAATGCGTACAAATGTGTGCTTCTAAATAGAGTGAGAGGGATTTATTTGTGATTCGTTATATTTTCTTAGACGTTCATAATTTCTAATACAATTTTTTTGGATTACGCGTCATACATTTTCTAATAGATTTTAACTTTAATTGGGTGCTTGCGGGACTATAAATGACAAATAATCAATCACTTGAGAGTAATATTATGAAATTATAATTACAAAAGAAATTTACTACATTTACCTTATTTAATGTCAAAAGGTGTATGAACTGTAAGAGTTGAAGATGAATTTGGAATCATTTTTTTAGGTAATTCCGTGCCGAATGCCAATCGACTGAAGAAGTTAATTTATTGTGAATGGCTTATTTTCTATTTGACTTTATTTTAATGTAGAAAAAATTTCCGGTTATAAATAAATCGAGAAAAAAAATTATAATCGAGGTCTTCTAAAAACAATTTTTAAAATAAAACTTCTTTAGTCGCGACTAGGAGTAACTGCACGGCAATGCAACGGAAGTCCGTTACAGCAATATGGCGGCACGTTTCTGTACCATCCGGTTTATAAATATTTTTGATTTTGTCAATAAATAGTTTATAAACTAATCAATCAAGAATTTAATAAAAAATATTAAATTGAATAATAATAAAGTCATATTATAGAATTAATTATGTATATATATGTGATAAGTCACGAATTAAATTACAATAGAAGTTTTGGTTATGTTTACGCCAAAGTAGTTTTACTTCAATCGCGTGTAACGGTTACACGCACTCTTTTTTTTTTCGTTTTCTGTTGTTTACGCTGCAGTCTACCTCGATGACGCTTGAAGCGCTGCAATATTTAAATGAAAGAGAATTACACTTTTTCCTTACAAATATTTAGATGGAGAGGTTATAAATATAAACTAATATTTTTTTGTTTGCTTTTTAATATTTTTTTTTGCGAAAATATTATGTCGACATATGATATACTAGTCGTATTTTGTTTATAATTTAGACGAGTGACAATAGTGTTATTTACCAATGAGTCGTCATTAGTATCCAAGCGGTTAAGATCCACTTTACTGTCAGATACATTTTTTAATATTTTAACCCCTCGGCTGATTCTTTAAGACTCTGATCTCAAAATGGCGGATCTTGTTTTTGAAGTTATACTTCTTTTGGCGCGTTAGGGAAAAGTGATGAGAGTAAATTTTTACGATGCGCGCGCACACCGTCACGATAAAACCGACACCCTGAAGTTAGCTACAGTCAACATTTTGTTCCTTTGTATTTGTTGTTTGTATTTCTTTGTATTAAAATTTTCAATGTATTAAATACCTTTTTTCTATTGTTAGTGTCGTTTTTTCTACAAACGTAGAATAAGGCGAAAGATAAAATTTTTCTAAAGATTTTTATCTTGTTACGCCAAAGAAGTATAACTTCTAACGCGTGTACGTAAGTACACACACACACTTTTTTAATTTAATTTTTTATTTCATGACATCGTGAATTGTAAATTTCATAATTGAGTAACAAAAGTTTGTACAAATTAAGAAATAATTTAAATATACATTTTACACAAAAGCTTATGATTTTACAATAAATAATTTGTTTTTTTTTTTAAGTTTTGTAATAAATTTACGTAGACGTACATACATCCTTGTATGTCTATTTCGCTCGCTTTCATCAGATTTAAGTAAGTGCGAGCAGTGCAGCTAGTTACTTCACACTGTGTCGTCCAAGAATACCGTATCGTGTAATAAAGTACACAAAGCCCTTTAAAATTGTTACAATGTTAAATCAGTGTTGATTTTTATAATGTACTAGCGGGCCCGGCTGACGTTGTCCCGCCCTGATTACCCCCCGCAACCCCCCTTGTGGGTGGAATTTCGTAAAATCCGTTCTCAGCTGACCTCTACTCGGCGAAAGGAATATTCCTACCATATTTCAAGACGCTACGCCTTATGGTTCCAGAGATATCGTGATGAGTCAATATATAGGTGGGAATCTCTTATATATATATATAGATGAATTGAAATCATTAAAATATGAAGGTCCGTTTGAGGTTTATGATATATTTTTTACATTATTATTGACATGAATTGACCATGAATTATGTTATGTTACTAATAAATGGAAGGATAGACAGATAACGAGAGTAATAAATATATTATATTAAAAATTGGGTGGTTTTATTGAAAATTTTGTCGTTTATTTTAATGTAACTTGTTTTGTGACGATGTGAATTAGATTTATGACACGAAATAGAGATAGCTATAAATGTATGTATAGGTTTTATTCTGTGAGAGAATGAGACAGTATATTTTAATATACTCGAAATATATACAAAGAGGGAGAGAGAGAGAAACTTCACAATCTATATCACAGTATTTTCTATTGGATCGTAGTGACTAGCGTGCAATTTAAAAAAATATTCTGTGTTGTGTATTATTAACATTGTTAACATATACTAGCGGACCCGGCAGACGTTGTCCTGCCTTGATAATAAAAGAAATCCTAAAAGTCGACCGCAGCGCCATCTTCTGGGCTCAATTGTGAATCTAAACCATTCTTGAATCTACCTGAACACACAAAAAATTTCAACAAAGTCTGTCCAGCCGTTTAGGATCAGTTCAGGCGCATACAGAAGAATCATATACAAAATAATGTCGAAAACTAATGTTTACCACATCCGTAGTGTATTCATCTCATTCTCTTAAAAGTTTCACTTCTACCGCCGTGTGAGCACATACTCTTCTTTTTTTTTATCCGCGAAGAAATCGATTGCCATATCCGAGACGGACGCGTCCTGTGTGTTTGAAGCCGCGAGTGAAAAAAAAATATTTTCTCTGTTTTATAGGCAAGAGGGGTGCGGCTAAAAAACGAAAACGCGCCGTAAAGGAGGAATTGGAGGACCAGGAAACCCTCAGTAAATACGTTTACCGCGAAAAACATATACCGGAAGCGAAGAAACAGTGGCACAATTTGACCACGTTACTCAAATATTCGAACGCGACGCCATTTAAAGATAGAAACGACGCGGGCTATATATGCGCTTACTGTTTCAAGACTTACCCGGACCCTGCAACGCTGAGGCGACATACGCACGACGACCACGATAAAGAGAAACCTTCATACAAGGCCGGTTCAGGGATGGCCAGTTTCGTAGCGTTTCTGGACGTCGTAGACCTCAGATGCACGATATGTCACCAACCTATGGCCGATTTGAAAGCGTTAACCGAGCATCTTGTCGCGGATCACGACAAGAAGTACTATTTGGGCGCCACTGATTACTTCCAACCGTTCAAGCTTACGAACGAACAGCAGATCAACTGCTGCCTCTGCGACGAGGTCTTCCACAACATGAAGCTCTTAATGCAGCACATGAACGTTCACTACAGGAATTTCATTTGCACGATATGCGGAGCTGGATTTGTGAACAGTTTTCGCTTGAACCGACATGAGACAACGCATGGGAAGAAGAAGACCAGTTACCCTTGTCGGCAGTGCGGTCAGGTCTTCGCTGCTGAATCAAAGAAGAAGGCTCATGTTAACACGGAACATAAGGGTATAGCAGGCGATAGTGTGTGCCAGATATGCAAGGCGAGGTTCAAGAATTACTACCAGAAGACCAGGCACATGATCCAAGTTCACAACGCTGAGGGAATAAAATGCGACATGTGCGAGAAACGATTCAATTTGAAATCGAATCTCGTGCTGCATATGCGCAGTGTCCATCTAAAGGAGCGTCCTTATGAGTGTTCCGTTTGCAGTATGGGATTCTTCATCAAACGCCACATGTTGGGACATTATATGGCGACGCATACGAACGAGAGGAAGTTCAAGTGCGAAGTGTGCGGTAAAGCGTACGCAACGCAGAACAGCAAGAGGAAGCACATGAAGAAGAACCATGGGATCTCGAAGGGTTCTGTTATGATGCCGGTAGTGAAGTGAAAGATTTGGTGCGTTTTAGGTTGGAATCTTTGGATTTTGACTATGAAAGTGGAGTACCAAGGCGTTAAAGAAGTTTCAGGAAAAATTGCGTGAATCATGCGATAGTACCGCGTATGAGGGGAAGTCCAAGTTGTACAGTATTAATTGTAGCGGATAATTAAGCGTTATGTTGAAAGATTGTAGCGGTAAATTCACGGCCACAACAACTAAGTGGCATAGGGCAGTTATGGCTGACAAAAAAAGGATGCCAGTATGTATGGCTCAGTAAGATACCATCGCTAATGTGTTGATACAAGTCGGTACTTGCGGCTATTTAATTTTATTTTGAAGTGAGACTTTTTTTGGCACGCTAGGGAATATAACTTATATTACGCATTACGCGTTACCGTTGCTATAGTAACCATTAATATGGGGATCGTTGTCATGGTAAGGTATTATAGTCGATGCAAAAAATGTTAGTACCTAAGGAAATAATTCAATTTCCAGGCTTCTACAATTGATCGAATTTTAAAAGACAATTTGAACATATCACTACTAAATAAGGACAAAATCAAATACAAGAGTTGATGCAGTGTCTTCAAGATTATTAGATGATATCGAGTCCAAAACTTATATTTCTTACTTAAGTTACCGCAATGCTTTGGTAACATAAGACTTTGTACTGAAACATATAGAAGCGAAACTGAAATAGACAAATATCCTTTTTAAGTACAGTTTAAAATAATAATGATAATAATAAATATTTTATTTATATACAAGACTAGCTACTGCCCGCGACTTCGTTCGCGTGGAATAGTTACTTTGGGCTAACGCTAACACGCAGTGGAAGCTCACTAGAAGGAAAGAAACCTCCGATTTTGAAACATTCTTCATTAGTGATCCGCTCCTATTGGTCTTATCGTGATGATATATAGCCTATAACCTTCCTCGATAAATGAACTATATAAAGCTGAAATAATTTTTCAAATCGGACGCGTAGTTCCTGAGATTACCTCCTACAACGTCACAAATTCACAAAGTTTACTTCTTTATAATATTAGTATAGATAAGCCAAAGAAGTTTCACTTCCTCCACGTGTACATATTGATACGCGCAAAGTTAATTTTTTTTTTAACCTTTGACCGATATTTCGATACGACTATAAACAATTTTACTACTCTTTTGATGCTATGGGAAAATGTAACAGTTTATAGTCTATATACCTAATTCGCTGAAACGTATTATATGTACCAATAAAAGCTGCGTTGCAATCGATACAACAACATCTTCGAAAGTCGATCTCGACGAATAATAAACACTTTAATTTTATTTATATTGATACCACGAGTGGATATGGTTTAGACGTAGCAGGAGCTGTGATTAGGATATTTTTAAGATGGTATGTCTTAGGTAATTTAAATGGGTCATTTTCTGGAACTAATTTGGTCGTAAAGTGCAATATTAAATCAGAGGTTAAAATGGAAGTATAATACCTACCGGATTTTATTTCGATTGGTCGTAATAAAATTTAATATAGATGTAGATTTACAACTGAAGAAGAGTAGAAAGAAAGAAGAAAACCGTTTAACGTAATGAATTATATGACATAAGTATACAATAGTGGATAAAAATTTGCACATCGTAGCATTATGAAATGGTGTCCAGCTCAGCATATGCTAAAGTGTCATACGAAACACTGAGCGCTGATTTTCAGCTGGAACCCACCGCAACTCACGGTGCATAATAAATAAAATAATGTACAGGTTGTTTTTATGTTAGTATAGCGAATGAGACAGGTATGTTTATATAAACTTTCTAGCCTTCTAGTGATTACGTTTCTAGTAGTTCCTGCAGTAAGCCGGAGCTTTAGGTTAAGGAAAACATGGTGATCAGTGGCGGATTTAGAAGTCTGCCGCCTGTAGGCTATTCAAATTTTGCCGCCCCTAAGGACCTCTACAATTCTATATCCCAGTTCATAATCACATTAATTACATTTTTCTGCCGGTGACATAGCAACAGTATTGTTTGAGCTCTATCTACCTGATTGCACCACCTTTTTCCCGGATGTTTGCGAACTATGATGTCGATAGGTCACTTTCTAGACTTTTTATTTTCTGTAAGAGACAAAAAATAATTTAGCCCCAAATTTACTTTTTTCTTTTTGTAGGAATTTGACAGCTCTATAATAAATGTCTCTTATCATTTTTCTATAACTCTACTCGTTCCAAAGTTATTCATACTAAATGTTAAATATACAGAGCGACTGTTTAGTCGCTAGCAATATTTTTACATGATAACCATTAGTCGATTTTCGTTCTAAATCAATTAAATAAATAGGTGCTTAATATTTGACCTAATTATCTCGAGAAATGCAAAACTGGTATACACTCAACATCAGGTGATTTATGCAAAACGAACTGGTGTAATAAATGAAACTGAACGACCCGCACCTCGGCTCGCGCCCCGATTCCCATTGTTCGACCTTACGGCGTTCCCACGATAAACAGTTACGTAATGATTATTAACCTTGAAAAGAGCCCCTTTAAAGTTGTTCGTTGGACCTGGACCTGTTTTTCAGGTTTAAAAGTACCGTTCCCATACTTTTAAAAGTTTTAGCATAAACTTTAACTAAGGTTCTTTTTTTTTGTTTAGTAGTATTTGTATTTATATTATTTTTTTATATGTTAAATGTGACCATGTAATAAATACCACAGGATTGAAGGATGTAGCGCTTTAAACATTCACCTGTTATATCAGTCCGTTTAGTGATTTTTTTTTCCTCTCTGCAGCTTTTTTCTGCTTTCGTTAATTTTATTAGTCATATCAAAAATCGTTTAAAATGTGAACAATTATATTATTATCTTACTTAACTATTTTACATTTTTACGTTACGTTACTTTACATTTATTACATTACATATCATTATTCTTTTTGTCATTGTGATTATTTCCTTTATGGCGGCTTCATTCTTATCTTTTATTGCCATTTTTAAATTATAGTCTACAATGTCTCACGCCGGAGCGTCCACGGCCCGATGGAGGAACCTACTTAATGTGTCAGTCAGTCACATCGATATACTGGACTGTTTAATGGGTTGTCAGCTACAAAAATTTAAAAATAAATTAAAATACTGTGTCATTTATATGGAAAATATATCCCCAATGTGCTCTACATGTAAATATTTGACTCCTTTTTTCGAAGATATTTTATGATGAATATTGGGAAAAAAATCTGTATTACAGTGAAACTTTTTGTTGGACGACTAAGAAATTCTGATCGGCAATTTTTTTGTGTGACGCATATCAGTGGGCGTAAACACTGTGTCGGGTAGAGTGTTGACAACACCGGTTCTCGTCCGAACACCGAAGTTAAGCAACGTCGGGCGCGTTCAGTCTTCGGATGGGTGACCCGCTGGGAACACCGCGTCACGTTGGCTTTTAGTTGTATTTTTTTAAATTTAAAATGTTTGTCACACTTTGTCTTTTTTAAATAATGTGTATATATATTGTTTTTTTTTTTTTATTTAACTGTAATTTAGAAATATATTCAAAGAAACTACAAGAAATCACAATTTAAAGCACAGCATAATAATAATTACTGAATATAAAAAGATAATGATAATATTTATATCAGACTATGTACTAATTTTAGTTTAGTGTAGTTTATATGATAAGGTGATAAAAAAATGTCTTTCATCACAAAATTAGAAACGTAACACTGTGATACTCTTACGACTGTTAAGTCTCAACTCTTTCAATAGTAATTAATACCCAGATGGGCCTAATTTAAGTTAGAATTAGATTTTAGGAGTATTGTCTCGTGGTGTATTTATTCTTAATTTATTATATTTATAACCACGGTCATGAGATTGTTTCATTTCTATCACTAGCTGCCCAACACGGATTCGCACTGATGTAAAACAAAGGAAATGAGATCACAGCTGTGACTCGAAGGGTCTAACCATGGAATAGTTATCTGACTGTCCCTATTAGTTTATCTTGTTAACACACTTATGCAAAAAATAAATGAACCGTTCTATTCCCTGTGTATAAGAATGGATACCTTTTAAATCAATCAAAATCAAAAATGCTTTATTCAATTCAGACCCTGAGAAGGCGCTTATGAACGTCAAAACTACCACCGATTCGGACAAACAACCCAGTCATCGAGAATAACCACCAATAAACTCGATTTGGTGTATCTTTTCATCATACATACAAACAAACATACAAACATAGATAGTGAAATTCATTTTGGTGGATATACAGTGAGGGGCGTCATTTCCAGACGACACCGTCGTTCACATATTGATCTACTCTATAAATAGCCTTTAGAGATTAAAACTTTTTTTTTTTCATTAACGTGGGGAAATCCATTATGGATACGCCACCCTCCCGGGGAAGAGTGTGGGTTGTGTCCGACTCCCACGGACTTAAACCCCACGGTGTACTGGCAGACCGTATTGTTTAAAACCTGCGTGATACGGTGCTTGAATTCATTATCCGTCAAATCGGTATGTGCTTTGGGACTTTGTTACAAAACCTAACACTATTCAGTAACTTCGGATAAAGCCAGCACCGCTAAGCTGGTCTAAGTTAGCGGACGCGCTCATGTTTAGAATCTTCATGCCCCAGTAGAGCCGCCTGGGCATGTCGCGATTCAAACAAAACTCCTCTGAGGAATGGCAACGACGGTTTCTTGGGAGATCATCGTGAGCCCCTCTTTTGTCCCTCATTTTTGTAAATTTATAGCATTACCTAAAAACTGTTACTGGTCTTAGTGAGTCTGAAACATGGAATGACTAATTTATTGTTGATTTTAGTATTTAAATGATGTTGGTCTTTTACTAAATCCAGCTCATCTAAGTTTTTTCGGAAATACATTATATTATCAAGAATGTATTTGGGAGGGCATAATTAAGATACCAAAGTTGTGAAAGTTACCATCATGATCGTCATGGCGGTTGACATACTTAATTGTTTTTTTCATGGGGAAAGTTTTCGTGATATCCATTTTATCACAATTTTCAGCTATGTGGCGCTGTAGTACATCAATTTCTGTACCGTTGAATCAACAAACGCATTCGGAATGGTGGCAAAAGTAATAAGTTATATGTCGGCGCAAATGCCCGTTCGGTCGTTCAAAATTATTCATGCTGAAACAAATATTGCGCTCTATCCTCTAATACGAAGCAAGCCTATAAAAGTTGTAGCGAAATAGGAGCGAGGTTCATTCTCGCGCGGAACGCCGTACCATGCACATCTCTGAAGATCATTGTCTATTATTCAATATCTGTATCTGTTGTTTAAGGGTAAACGCGTTTATTATTAATACTTGATTGGTCTTGAGTGACTGATGGATCAAGTTATTAAGGAGGTCGTTATCTATCATTGACGTCATACCTTGATAACTACCGCCCTGAACGTCAGCCCAGACGTATTATTACAATATAATATTAGTTGCAATGTTTACAGGTTAAAATAACTATATAGGGAAATGAATACATACAAATTCTCATAATAGATTTTCTCTATCGTTTTGTTCCGTCATTTCAATGCTATCTTCTGAGACTCAAACAATTTGGACTCTTTCGTGAGTACGCTACTTGTACAACGATGACTTTCGTGTTTCAGAGCTATTGTTAAAATAACATGAACTTCGTTTTCTTTGTAGGTGACGAACAAAGCGAATTTGACGACACTGTTATCATAGTCGTAAGAGGTCGAGACGACAACAAAAACGACCACAACGATGTGGGTGATGCTGTTATCAGCGACAAAGTTAAAATGAGAGACCAGATGCAGAAACACAAGGTGAACTTAAGCCAAATACTGAAGTATTCGAATGCCACGCCAATTTTGCGACATATCGGCATCGGATACTTGTGTAGTTTCTGCGCTTCCCATTTCCTCGATCCGACTGAACTCAAAAGGCACACGTTAGAATTACACGGAGACAATTACAATCCGCTCACTTGCCATAACAAAAGCCGACGAATAGATTATTATATTAAATTGGACATCACCTCGTTACAGTGCAGTCTCTGTTGCGTGGAAATCGACACTCTCGAAGAACTAATAGACCACCTGACCAAAAATCACGGCGTGCATTTTTACTCGGATATCAAGAATCAAATACTACCGTTCAAATTCAACGGAGAACAGTTGGACTGTTTCATTTGCGGTAGGGAGTTTAAGAAATTCAAGGTTCTTCAGGAACATATGCACGTCCATTATAGAAATTTCATTTGCGAGATCTGCGACGCAGGTTACGTTAATGCAGGCGGGTTGAATCGTCACGCGGAGTGTCACGACAACGGATCGTACAAATGCAAGCACTGCCCGAAGGTTTTCAATACGCCACGTAAAAAGAAATCTCACGAGCGAGTCGTTCACATGCAGACCGTGTTGTACCGTTGCGGTTACTGCTTCGAAATATTCAAAAGCTACGAAGCGAAGGAGTATCATTTGTCGGAAGCGCACGGCGTCAAGCCGATAGTGTACCAGTGTAACGCCTGCGAGAAGACTTTTGCGATGCGTAAGCAGTTGAGGACGCATATAAAGAGGGACCATTTGATGGACAAGAGGCATAAGTGTGCAGAATGCGATATGAGGTTTTTTACGATCTCTGAATTGAGAGGGCATTCGTCGAAGCACGCGGGCGTGCGGCATCCATGTCCGGTTTGTCTGAAGACGTACTCGAGCATCAGGACGTTGAACACTCATATGCGATTGCACATGGATGAGAGTAGTTTTAAATGCGATCATTGTTCTAGAAGGTTCTCCAAGAAGTCCGGTCTGAAAGCCCATTTAAGGATCGTTCACAGTCTGTAAATGTATCATTGCCTGTCTAGTTTTCATTTATATGTCCTGTAATATGGCGTATACTTACGTGTTGATTGTTGATTATGATAATAAATTATTTCACAATATAATAGTTATTTTCTTCTATAGTACGCATACAAATACTTATAACTAAACGCAAATTATAAGATGCACCCATAAAGTGCGTGTATACGCAAACTTCACTACATTTGACCATGTTTTTTTACGTGTAACGGTTGTCCTATGACATTAAAATAATAAGTGATCTGTCCATTTTAAAAAGGTACTAAAAGTTTTTGAAATCAATTCAACGAAATAGTTAATATTCTTATGATATTTCAGGAATGTAGAACAGAAATAAAACCGTTTGACAATTGCTACATTTATTGACACATAGTTATTGGTTATGTAAAGAACATTTTGTAAACACATTCCCGGAGTTCTGTGATAAATTTCATGATAATATACATAACAGAATAAAAAACATAAAAATCTGCGTATAAGCTAAAAAAATCACTTCCTTTGTTAATTCTAATATTCTTAATTATCTGAAAACTTTACCAAAATATTAATAAAGTGCACTAAATTTGTAACGAGATAAATATCGATAAAAACATTTTCTCATTCATTTATGCATACTTCTAATTGTCATATCGACGTTCCTCTTTTTCAATGCGAATACACTACTGATCTCAGTTTTAGACGCGTTTTGTGGCATATTTAAAAAGCAGTCTAATAGTAGCACATTTGACATAAACAAAATTGTCTATAGCTATACCCTAAAAGTTAAGAATACATAATAAATAACTAGAACTTTCCTTTGTAGGTGATAAACCTGAAGATTCCATCGAAAACGCATCAAAAGATAATACAACAGATTCAATAGATCGTGAACTTGATATAACAAAGACAAAGGCTGTAAATATAAGAAATAATTTTGTCGAAACCGATGTCAAAATTAGAGGAACGATTAAGAAAGAATTCAAGAAGCATCGAGATAATATCTTGGAGATAATGACGAATTCTAATGCAACACCGATTCGACATGATAACGGAGGGGCTGGTTACGCTTGTTGCTTCTGCGAGCAACAGTGTCAGGAGCCGGCAGACTTAAAGACCCATACGTTGCAATCACACAATGAGTACACAAACGCAAGCTTCCTGAGAAAACAAAGCATGCACGGATACTGTGTTAAACTGGATATCACCTCGTTGAATTGCAAATTGTGTAAAGGGGAATTTGACTCGCTTGATGTTTTTATGAATCATTTGAAGCGAGAACACGATAGGAATCTGGACACAGCTATCAAAAATTATATAGTGCCATTTAAATTCGACGGTAACGGACTCAGATGTACGCTTTGTTCGGTGTTCTTTAGCAGGTTCAAACAGCTCCAAAAACATATGAACGTGCATTATAGGAATTTCGTGTGCGACGTCTGTGACGTTGGTTTTGTTAATCGTGCTGGCCTGTCACGTCATACACGCAGTCACGAAACCGGAACATTCGAATGCGCTTTCTGCCATAAGGTCTTCGATACGGGAACGAAGAGAGCAGTCCACGAGAGAACGGTGCACGATAGGATAAAATTGTACAAATGTGGTTTCTGCAATGAAAAATTTGACAATAGCCATCGAAGACAGAAGCATCTATTTGAGTTGCATTCTGTGAACCTGCCTTTGTTCGTCTGTCAAGCGTGTGATAAGCGATTCACCACTCACACGTCAATGAGCAGACATGTAAGAAAGTACCATTTGCTAGAGAGAGGGCACGAGTGCGCGGAATGCGATATGAAATTTTTCACAGCGTCAGAGCTTTCGAATCATTCGGTAAAACATACGAAAGTTCGAAGCTTGGAGTGCGAAGTTTGCTCGAAGGCATTCGCGTTGAAGAAAACTTTGAAACTACACATGCGGATACATAATAACGATCGTAGATTTAAATGCGAGTACTGTGGACAGGCGTTCGTTCAAAAGTTTAGCTGGAAGATACATTTACGGGCTAAGCATACGCAGGATGTGTGAAATACCTTTTGAGGACTATTGTACTTTAGGTAACGATTTTAAATAATGAATTTTGTTAATGCATTAACTTATTAATTCGCATCCTTAAATTATTAGATATTCCTTATTTCCATTTCTGTGTGAAGTTTTTTCACTTATCATGGTGGGAGTGTTTTGTCAAAGTTTGGTCTAGTGGTTTGACCAGTGGAATATCGATCTGATGTCCGCAGGTTTGAACACCGGCATATACCAGCGAAATTTTTCAGAATTTCCGTACATTTAAATTGGTATCAAACTATCGGCTGACGGTGATTTCTTAGAGTTTGAAATAGCCAAATACGTCGTGGGCTGGCGTGCTGAATATGCCCATATCTTCCTTCGGGAACAAGTCTATGACACTGCAGTGGGTCTCTTACAGGCTCATGATATTATCCAAATTTACCTAAGAGTCTATACATGTGAGATCCAATGGAAACTTTATAAGTATTTTTACGTTTTATTTTAACTACAAACAAATCTACACCACTTTAACATTAATTATTAAAAGTTTTTCGTCTTATCGGGACTGCCTACTCACACCTTGCGTTCCGTTTCTCCTAACATTGCCACATATATCCGACAAGATATCTAGTCATAGAATAAGTCTAACCTTGGACCTTAGTAATGGAGCCTCAAGTAACTGAGCCGGGCTTCTAACTGAGAACTTCGTTGATTCAGTATGAGTTTTGATCGACAGCACTGTGACAATCGTGAATTAGTTAGTTATCTTACATAATCCAGTTTTTGTAATATGTTAATGGCCTATATATATATATATATATATATATATATATATATTCTTATTTATAATGTAAGTTTTTCTAAACGTTCGTTAGTGCCTTCGTGGGGCCTAATTTAAATAAAATATTTTTAATGTTGACTATACTTCAGTAAGGAGAAATTGCGGTAGCTGTGAGTTTTGTAATAGCAATATCCACTGTTATTATTGCGAATATATACATTGAGGTGGTTGTAAATCACCTCTATCCGCAATATTTAGTGATGTGTTCTATAAATACAAGTGCTTTCTTCTAATCGAAGTTCTCAGTATATGGCTCTCGAACGATCAAGAAATATTTATACAGCCCCTCGAACTATTTCCTCTATCTAGTATGTACGTTCTTATATCTGTCGCATCAATATTCCGATTAGACTCTATCGATCAGAGTCCACCCGGTGACCGTTCCGGCCAGAGTCTGTGAAATTACTGTTCGTTAATGGGTTCATATTCCTTATTTAAAGGTCTCACAGCTGTGATGGGCCGATAACCGTACTCTATGCGTGTGGCCCACATAAGATCGAAATCAGCTCGACCGAGACCCCATAGGATGGACTCGTTTGATGAATAACGCACATGTTGTCGTTCTTTTGTGCTTATTCACCGTGGCATTGAGTTATATTTATTATATCCTTTAAAAAGTAGAATAATACTTATCCCTAATAAATTGTCTGTCCATTCGTTCGTTAATGTTCATATAACTTACTGCTAACATACTGTGAATTTCTACGTACTAGAACAATATATAATACAAATAATACAAAACTAAAACGTAATAAATTTTTGCGGGGTGGTAGGGTGTCTGTACCCGACTGGATCGTGACCACCGTACACCAGGTGGAACACCCGCCATAGTGGCACGTTTGGGCGTGTCGCGTTCCGGGATCAGCCGGTGTATATCCAGCAACCGGGGGGGGGGGGGGGGCTGTCCCTGACTGGGTCGCTTTCAGGCCGGCATGACAACGGCGACCGGCGATGGATAGTATGTCTTTCGGTGGTCGCCATTGTTTTTGGATTGTACTGTGCTTACCATCAGGTACAGTACAGTCCCTTTGCCGAGCTACAATAAAAAAAAAAAAAAAAAATTCATGTCTTTCATTTCCTATAACTATTCACTGTTCAATGTCACTAAATGTCTTGTACGTGCTCGCTGTCCGTAACAGTTATTGTAATTAATTATGTATTCGTCTTAGTACTAATGTGATACATTTCACGGAGAAAGCGATCCTTTTTATCACACATTAATGCGTGATGAAATACGTTCATTGTTTCTTATACATTAAGGTAAAGGATGTTTTTAGTGCAGATAGTATAATGTAGTATTTGTAAGGACAATAAGATGTAGTCTTCGGTTCTATTCATTTGTCTTGACTGGTTCATTTTCTTTATAGGTGAACAAATAAAAGCCACCGGATCAACGAGCCGCGAACCGAAAAACTCGGAACCAAAAATACCGACCAGATCACGGTTACTGATGTTTCGTATGAATATTAACGAGATCATGCTGTCGTCAAACGCAACGCCCATCCGACGGTTTTGCGGCATTGGGTACACGTGCTGTTACTGCGAGATGCAGTTCGCCGAGCCAGCACTATTGAAAGCACACACACTCGACATCCACAAGGACATATCCCAAGCGAATTTTATGACGACAATGAACTTTTACGAGTTCATGGTTAAACTGGATGTCAGTCTGTTGACTTGCAAGCTCTGCGATATGAAAATGAACAATCTCCGCGAATTCATTGTCCACTTGAACACCGTGCACGATAGGAAATTGAACATGTTTCAGAATAACCGTATAGTGCCTATGAGATTCGAAAACGGTATGATGCAGTGTGACGTTTGCGAGAATGTGCTGACGAAATTCAGATATCTGGTCAGTCATATGCACTTGCACTATAGGAATTACATATGTAGTGTGTGCGACGCTGGGTTTATTACACAGAGCGCTCTATTCACACACTCGGCCGGCCACAAGATTGGAGAGTTTGCTTGCGATTTCTGCAAGACAGTGTTCAACACGTATATGAAGAAGAAAACTCATGAACGATGCGTCCACACGCACGGAAGCGTCTTGAACAAGTGCGCGTACTGCGAGGAAACATTCCGGGACTATAGAATGAAGGAGGTGCACCTGACAAAAGCCCACGGAATCTCCCAACCGTCGCACAAATGCGAGATGTGCGACAAAACGTACACGACTCGTAAGGCGATGATGATCCATTTGAGACGAGATCATTATGGCGAACGAAGACACGCATGCCCCGAGTGTGAACGGACCTATTTCAAAAAGCACGAGTTAAATAAGCATATGTTTTTGAGACACGCCAAAATTAAGACTTGTATTTGCAATATATGTAAGGAAGCGTATGGGACACGGACTGCTCTGAAGGAGCATATGTTGAAAATGCATGCAGGTTACACCAGCGTACGTGATATTCAGAAGGAAAGTAATAATGAGGAACAAGCTTAGATAAACAAATATAGAATTCTAATTTTATATATCGTAGGCAGCATTTTATCGAAATAAAACAATACATTACGTCAAACTTGCTATACTAATTAAGCCTCGCAGGTTAACAAAAAGTTTGTAACAGACAAATGGATTTGGAAGAATGCGATAGGTTAAGTTGTTAAAAAGTTTGTTTTAAGACAGCTTAAAACCATCTTATCGTTATAAAAAAAGTACTAAAAATGTTTGACGTTTACTATAGAATGTATTGACAGTTAGAAATGTCAGATTTAACAGATCTAAACGTACTGTACTGTACAAATTTTACCCGATTTTCGAGAGTACAAAAAATGTATTCCAATAAAACAGATCGTGTCTGTTGTATTTATATCTCGATTGTTTCCTGTGGAGGTATACAATGATGTATAAAATATTACTTTTTAATTGGATTTATTGGTAACACAAAACCTCGACATTTGAATTTCAGTGTTGCAAACGAATAAATATTTTACCTACAGTATGTTAGTTTTTATAAGTATGACGATTCATATCTTAGTGATGTTTAAGGATTTTTTTTATTTATATGTCTTTTTATAGTTCTCGTAACCACCACATATACAGCTGAGCTGGATATATCGTCAGAGCAGCTTTTTTATGATACTGTATTTCCATTAGAATATTAAGTAAGCACATTTAACCCTTTAAATGCATGATTACGTTGTCGAAAAAATCAGGGAAATTAGAATGACGATTTAAAAAATACAAGTAAAATAATGAAAAATTATTTGTCTTTAACCAGTAGACTTCCGTCAGTCAATAACCAAATTTTATTTATATTGAACAAATCTTCATGTCGTTTTCCGTTAGGTATGCATTTAAGGTTAAAAGCCATTGTTTAAGTTTTAATCTAAGTATAGGTACATGAAAACAGTATACCCATAAAGTATGGGAAAGCTTACACAACAGTGTGGAATAATACATTTTTTAATAAATTACCTTAAAAATACATTGTATTTTTAATTATGTGTAACAAAACTTTGTGAGACGTAAATCCTTTAAATTTACTATTCAGGAATGGAACAGTATCAAATGTGTGGTGTCATCATAGATGACGCCATCTTTAACATTTAATCGCTCAGTCGATTCAGAGCAATCGAATATTTTAAATGATAATATAAAAGCGAAGGTAAATTTACTTATTTGTTATGCCGTCACGCATTGACTACTCAACCGTTAATCACAAATGTTGCATGGACGGTGTCAGGGGTACAGTAAGAATTTGGGGAGTCTTTTATCCAGAGGGAATGTATTGTTCTTGAGGGATAAAATAAATACATTAGCGTGAGGGAAGCAGCGAGCAAAAGTTAATAACTTATAAAGAGATGAAGAAATTATAAAAGCAGCTAAGTGTATGTTTTTCACTGATACACGGTTTTCTTTGTAGGTGCACAACATAACGATATCGTCAATATAAAAGAAGTGGAACTGGATACGAAAAATGCAAAAACTATTGAAAATAGACTGCAGCCTAAAATTGAGTTAGCATTACATCGAAATAATATTAGGGAGATTCTGTTATCATCGAATGCTACACCAATTCGAAGATATGGGGGTATAGGGTACACGTGTGCATTTTGTGATAATCAGTACCCGGAACCGGGAGACCTAAGGCAGCACACGGTCGATACCCACAAAGACATATCCGTCGCAAAGTTTATGACGAATGACAATCTAAATCATTACTTAGTAAAGCTGGATATAACAGCGCTACGCTGTAAACTTTGTAGCATCAGCATCTCAACTCTAGATGATCTAATGGATCACCTTAAGAGTGTTCACGAGCGGAAGATATTCAAAAATATCAAAAACAGAATCTTGCCGTTTAGATTTGACAGTGACACGATGCGGTGCGCCATCTGTGAGCACGTTTTCAACACGTTCAAGAAACTCATGGAACATACGAGCACCCACTTCAGGAACTTCATCTGCAAAGTCTGTGATGCCGGTTTCGTGAACCACAGCGCTTTGAAAGGCCATTCGTTGAGCCATGAAACCGGTGCTTTCGTTTGCTCGTACTGTCCGAAGGTTCTTAGCAATATGAGACAGAAAACCAATCATGAGAAAACGCACCGATACGTCGACAATAAACAGTACAAATGTGGATATTGTAGCGAAGCCTTCAAAACTTGCAGAAAGAAGGAGATGCACTTAAATCAAATTCACGGAGTGCCTCCTGTCACATATAAATGCCAAGCTTGCGACAAAACCTTTACAATAAGAAAAGTTTTTCGGGTTCACATAAAGAGAGATCACTTGATGGAGAGACAACACAAGTGTACTATCTGCGAGAAAAGTTTCTTTAGATCTGAGCAGTTGAAAGAGCATATGGTGCGGCACACCGGGCTTAGAGAGTTTGAGTGTGCAATTTGTATGAAGAAATTTGGTGCTAAGGGTACTTTAAGACATCATATGAGAAAACATGAGAGTTTTGAGTGATTTTCTTCTATTCACCGTTTCTGTATTCTGTTAAACCGTTACATTTTATGGAAACGTAAACTTTACTATTTACTATTATTGATCTCAACAGAAAACTTACAATTATTTGGGGCTAATGGCAAAAGTGTGAGAAGTATTTGTAGCTGAGAATTTAATTACTCACGTATCCGAAATAGGTATTGTGTACATAATATTTTTTTATAATAGTTAACAATGAGATAAGAATTATAACGAAATGAAGTTTATCACAGGTGAGCCTGATGCCCATTAACTAAAGTAGCTTCCGCGTAACTTCCGAGTTACATATGTATCGCGTATCTATAGGTCTTTTCATAAACACAGCGATAGTAAGTGCGGGGACCTTTATCATCTACTCTATCATATACGAGTTTTATTGATTCGTTACGATTATTCGTTATGATTTATTTTTTTCTAACTTTAGAACGAAACTCCTACGTTTTCTACACCTTAATCATCACCATTATCACATCAGCTTGTATGAGACCCACTTTTCGGGCCATAGGCTTCTTCTCTAAAGAAGGTATGGGCATAGTTAGGGACCATCCAAAAATTACGTCACACGAATTTCATGGTTTTTTGACCCCTCCCCCGTTCTTGTCACAGCTGGTCACATTTGTGGGAATCCCCCCTCCCTGGTGTGACGTCACATATTTTGCAATTTTACATTTAGAAATTATTGAATTCAAACAGCAGGTTCAAAATTAGTTTTGTATCCATTTAAATTATTTTTAAATAAAAATTAGTATCAATTCAAACATTGGAAGAAATAAACAAAACAAAAAACGATTACAGTATTAATTAAAGAAAACTTAATCATCTTGAATCGATGGACTTTGAACCCACTCCATTAAATTATTTATAACTGGCACAGCAATCACTTCGTTCTCGTTTGAGTTGTTGATGTCGGGAACATTCGTTGTGTCAACATCTATTTCATCCAACCATACAGCATCACCGTCATCATCCAAACAAAGAATTTCTCTGGCACGTCGAGTGGCAATTCATTGAGGACGCATCTTCGCGATGGGCAATACTTCTTGTCGATTTTTATGTGATCGCTTGTGTTGATTAGTGGCCTTGTATGATGAAAAATTTAGATCACAGATGCGACACGATCGCTTAAACAAGTATGTATGGGGCGATAGCTATCATATGGAACTTGCTTCAAATGTGAGGACTCTCGAAGATCCAAAACTAGATGAAGTAACAGTGGAGCGAATTTACCTTTGGCGTCATCTATTTCTACGGTCTGCAGCACCGCAAATTGCAATCCCCTTTATGACTTCAAGCATACCGAACTGGTTTTCTTCTACTCTAGGCCGACAAACAGAATCTCGAATTTTTAGAGCTGCTGCAAAGTCGGTATTACTTTCACGAAGCTCTAAATTTTTTTATGCTTTCTAGTCTATTACTTTTTTTTTGTCACGATAACGTCTTTTATAATAATTTATCGGTTCATTAAATAATAAATTAAGTTAAACAATGTTTTCTTATATCTGTCTCCGTCGTCTAATAGCTGTGCATAGCGACTGCCGATCACGAGGTTGTGGTTCGATCCCCAAATGACACACTTTTATGTGATGATCTTATGTTTTTGTCCTGAGATTGGGTGATTTTCTATGTCGTACTTTCTAGCCGTGACATGGTATCGTTCGGAATGCAAACCCAAATTTAAAAAAATTAAGTACATCTATATTCCAAAAAGATAGTGCTTTATTTGGATACTAGATGTACTAGATGGCGCCTTGTGAATGTGGTGGAATATTTATTTATATTTTTTTTAATGTTAGGCAACAACAACATTATGTACCCAAACTGCTAAAAGTGTTTTGTTATGAAAATCATAACTAATAAAGGTAGCGCAAACACAAACCCGAACCAGATTAGGCCCCCCTCGGTAGCGGCTCAAGCCTAAGTCCGTTCCCTCGGCGTGGAGCCCTTGAGTGCGCTGCTCGCGCGATACAGTGACACGAAGTCTTACATCACTTCGACAACATTACACATATCACCTCCACACACGTGCACGCATACACGCTTACACATGAAAGTGGAAGTGATTTATTTTTTTCCCTTATCAAACTGAAATAGTTTAGAATATTATCCGATACGAAATATATATAAGAGTTGTTGAGGTATGTATGCTTGGTACACATATATGTTTCAACAACTCATATATGTATGAATAGTTAGCAGTTAGCTTAGCTTAGGTTAGTTCAGATAGGTCGCGAATAGCATGTATCAGGCAACAGCCAAAGCCGAGGTGTGCCGCGCACCCTTGAGCTAGTTGTCAAAATAAAATCGGCCGAGTGCCTTAAGCGCTCGCCTTAGTAGTCCGGTGAAGCTGTTAAGAACTTGCTTGGGCAATAGCGTAGTCAGTTCGAAAAAAAAAAAAAAAACACAAACCCGATACAGCTATTTATATAATGATCTGTCCCTGCGCGGGAATCGAACCGCAGACCTTGCGTCATTAGCGGAATAATATAAAAATGTATATACTTATCAAGTTAAGGTGATAATTTTCAAGATCGGCAACGTAACAGCGATGCCCCTGGTGTTGCAGTTGTCCATAGGCGATGGTAACCATTTAACATCAGTTGGGCCGCCTGTTTGCTCCTCTTTGGCATAAAAAAATAAAAATAACAGCGAATTAAGATACTTAAGTATATTTTCAATTTATCTGAAGTCAATAACAATTATTTTGTACCCTAAAAAAATAATCGAATGAGATCACTTATCTTTTCCACCCTGTGTACATATTTAGTGTTCTGCGGAACGACCTAGCAATACTTAACCAGTTATTAGTTTGGTAACTATAACAAAATTCGAATTTACTTTTACGTACTCGGACTCCAGTTGTATTCTTGAGGTTGACGACAGCAATTTTCGAAAAAAAATCATGAATGTTCTTTTCTGTTTCATAATTTTTATTTGCAATTCTTTGATCTTAGATTCCACTTTACCTTCCATATTGTCACCATTTTTCAAATTTTTCCATAAGCTACTAACTTGTTCTTGTACATTTTGTTTTTTTTTTTATCAGCATAGACTGCATTGTAAACTTCATATAGTTTACGATAAAGTTTACCTAAGTCACTCGTTTTGTTAATTTTAAATTTGTTTCGTAAGTTAAATACATAAAATACCAGAACTAAAATAACTACGTCGTTTAATCCGCGAAAGTCAATTCTCTTATGAATTAGAAACAAAACAATTTGAATCTTATGTGTATACACATAGGAGTGCAAATGATATTGAGTATTTCGTTAATAGTGCAAAGTTCATATTTTAACACGTAGATTTGGAAATGTGACGTCACAAAATTTAGGACCTCTCCCACCCCCTTGTCACACAATGTCGCGCTTCGTCGACCCCTCCCTCCCCCTTAACGTGTGACGTAATTTATGGATGGTCCCTTACCACGCCAGCTCATATTGTCTTTGTGATTTCAAACTTCGGGAAATCCACAGTTCTATATGTTCCCACATACGGTGGTACTACAAGGATATTTTTTTTTTGCAGGTTCAGCTTTTCTATCGCTGTTTTCCTTCCCCATCAGCAGATAGTGTTACCAATTTAATGAGTAAATATGTGCGAGTTTTCAAAAATTCGTTGGTACATGCCGGGCTTCGAATTTGCGGAGATCGAATTGGTATTTCAACCGTGAAACTACTCAAGCATCAAGACTTTGTAACCAGACCCGACGCGCTTATAATGAGAGTTAATTGTATGCAATCCGAAGAACCGGCTATGTCCTTGTTTGGACCTTGAGGTTCAGGCTAACTGGGCGCCAATTTCATTGTAAACGCTTTAAAGTCTGTGAGATGGTCACAAGCAAACAGAATGTCACAGTTACTTTTGCGTTTATATTATTATTATGCTATTTCAATGTTGCTTTTGTAATTTGTGTCGAAATTCTTGTTTGACGGGTCGTTTAATAATCCACCTTGAACATTCTCTCTTAATTTATATCGGTTATATCGTCTAGGTTTTATCTAGTTGTGCCCGCGAATTCGTCGGCGTAAAACCTTCTGTAAAAAACAACAGCGATTGATAAGGTCATCTGAATATAATTAGGTCCATTTACTTTTCTCTCGTACTTAAGTTGCGTCTTCATTAATAGTACAATAACTTTTGATAGACCGAACCGATTTTAATGAAACAAAAACTAAATGTTACTCGAAAATATGCTTATGATTTTCTTTAAAAGGTTTTATCATGAACGCATTCAAACAAACAGACAGATATACATTTCTGAAAATGATTGAAATGTATTTTATTATTTATTCCAAGACACCTACAACATTTTTTTTTTCACAAAAATCTAAAAAGTACAGACACGTTACATTTACATTTTTATTATATGTATAGATCGAAAGCCTTTGATTGACAGACTTACGTTTTTAGATTAATCTCATAGGTTACCTTATGTTAGTTTTTATTGTAACTTTGTTGTTATGCTTGTAGTATTACGTATTTGTTTTTATTACAGTTTATTTCAAATTATAGTGTTTCATTATGTGATACTTATTAATTTTTGTAGTGAAACTTTTTATGGGAGGGTATCGAAATTTTGATCGGCAACCTTTTTGTATGAGAAAATATGGTGGGACGTGAATTGCATGTGTAAATTATGCAACAGTGCGTTATTTTACGCCAGACTATTGAGAGATCACATGGTATCGCATTCGGGCGAACTAAAAATTTCCATGTAAAGTGTGTCTTGAGCCTTACGGCTTCAAGAGAACTTTAGACAATCACATGTTGGTACACGTCAACGAACGAGAAGTGAGGACCAACGTGCGTGCAAAAGTGCAGTTGGAGGTCGCATATGCCAAGCGAACATGGACATTTGATAGGACAAGATCACTCGGTGGAAAAACAGCGTGAGTGTAAATTATGCAGCAAAGCGTTCTTTTGCGTCAGACTATTGAGAGATCATATGGTTACGCATTCGAGTGAAAGAAAGTTTCTATGTAAAGTGTGTTTTAAGTCATACGGGTTCAAGAGAACTTAAAACAAGCATATGTTGATACACAAAAACGATCGTAATCGAACGAGAAATGCAGAAAAACGTGTGTGTAATTGCAGCTGGAGGTCGCGGATATGCGGAGCGAACTTGCACATTTAAAATGTTTTTAAAGATGTCTATTATTTGTTTCCTCGTATACTCGCGGTTCGATATTCGTACGTTATTATTATCTTAGTTAAGTTATACAAAAATCTCCTGTTATTGCAAAATGAATAGCTTAAGGACATTTTTTATAAAAATTTGGTAATCAGTCAAATACTGTTGACAACTATCAGCCTCAGATATACTAACATCCACGGCTATCTAATAAAAAAAATTACTGTCGTGGTTCAAAACACTGCAAAATATCACTTACCTATTATTGTCCCTTAAACAACAGTTCAAACTGATTGTTATATTCCTTGAGGATTTGATTATACTTTATTCCCATCTACCTTTTTAACTATTTAATAAATATAGGCACATAAAATCACATTATC
Source organism: Antheraea yamamai (assembly GCA_036509395.1). NCBI lineage: Eukaryota > Metazoa > Arthropoda > Insecta > Lepidoptera > Saturniidae > Antheraea > Antheraea yamamai. Next base: position 2,184,171 of record AP028454.1, read on the forward strand.
TTAAGAAAATAAATCTCAAGAATAAAGAAAGCTTAAAAAAAAAAAAATTTAAAAACAAAACTAATTTAAAGGTATTTCATCCGTACGATTTACATAAAGTGTTTCCAATAAAAGATTATGAACAGATGTCACCGAGAAAAATCCTTAAAGGCTTTCATAATAACGACGATTTGTCTTTATAGGTACAACACGGCGAACTAGGATAATCAGAATTGCTAAGCGAACAACACCAACTATAGAACTGAAGTTTATCAATGAGAAAACACGAGAGGAGCTTAGAATGGGACCAAAAAATGGCGTATCTGAAGCACATAAGAATAAAATCAATCTGAAAAATGTCCTTCTGTATTCAAACGCTACTCCGATTAAATTCAAAGACAGTCTCGGTTATCGTTGTTCGTTTTGCCCGAAGCAGTTTCCGGAACCGATGGATTTAAAACGGCATACCTTAAAAGAGCACCATGACGATGATCTTATTAAGCAAGTGTTCCAAAAATTCTACGAACAAGTAATAAAACTGGACACAACTCTATTGAACTGTGCACTATGCGATACAGATTTTGATAAATTAAACGATCTTATAAAACATCTGAACTCTGAACACGGTAAAATAACGTATACAGACGTTAAAAACTGGATATTGCCATTTAAATTCGATGGTCAGGAACTTCGCTGTTCAATTTGCGGTACTATATACGCAACGTTTAAATTACTGTACGAGCATATGAATAAGCATTACCCGAATTATGTCTGTGAGATTTGCGGTGTCGGGTGCGTAACGGATTCATTGCGAAAAAGACATTTGAAGAGGCACGGCGACGGAGAGTACAAATGCGATCAGTGTGATAAAGTATTCACGAGCACGCAGAATAGGAACCTCCACGTCCGCCGAATTCATTTAGGGCAGACCAAAAGGAATATATGCAAATTTTGCGATGAGAGATTCTCTGACTATTGGAAGAAAATTGATCATATGGTGAAGGAGCATGGTCTGCCGCCTGTAGTGTTAAAGTGTCAGGCTTGCGATCGCACCTTCACAAATCAACGGAAACTGAACAAACACACTAAGAAGGATCACCTTTTTGAGAGGAAACATAAATGTACTGAATGTGAGATGAGGTTTTTTGGGAAGAGCACCTTACAGAAGCATATGACAAAGCATACCGGCTTGCGGCAGTACCAATGCGACGTGTGTTTTAAGTGGTATGGAAGGAAACAGACTTTAAGAGAGCATTTGCGAATACATGCGAATGATAGAAGATTCTCCTGCGTGCACTGTGGTCAGGCGTTCGTACAAAAGTGTAGTTGGAAGAGTCATATGAAATCTAAACATGGAGAAGTTGTTACTTAATTTTGAATCAGTAATACGTATGTTATATTTTTTATTTGTCTTCGATTATGGACATTAAACTTCCTCTTGGGCACTTAATTGTCCCTAAGGACGCGTTCTCAAAAAGATCCATTTTCACCGTTTTTCGGTAAGAATTACAACAAAACTATTGAACTATGGTAAACATTATGACTAACTACAGATACATTGAACCTTTAACAATGGTGTACAGATGATAGTTTTTTTTTAATTCTTAGGTTTTCATTTAAAAAAAATCAATTCTCCGTAGTCCCCTCGTGCAAAACAGCCTGCTTTTCAGTATGAAAATCTAAGTAAATTTACGATTTTCCTAATAAAAAAAATACCTGCTTATGCTACACATAGTCAAGTTTAAATGACATAAAATGAAATCCAAGTTATCTACACTACATCTGAGAAAAAAAAATGTAGTTGTACATAAAATATCTTGATTTTAGTCAGTTATGTAGACCTTAACTCCTATGGAATAAGGTCCAATTTATTTCTTTATTTATATACGACGTAAACAAAAGTATAGAAGAAGAATTCACGCCGTGTCAGACCGCGCTCAGGCGCCGTAGCGAGTGGAGGTATACGTCGCTTTGCACTCGATTAGAAAAAAAAACATCGCTGTAGAAATACGTATACACTTCACAAAACGTTTTGATCATTTTGAAAAACTAACCAATTTTTTATAGTGGTTTATATTTTTAGTAGTAAGAGACACTGTAATTAGGTTGAAACAAAAATTCTAAGTTTAGTTTTTATTACGTTGGTTTTTTTTACGTTTTGACTGTATATGGATTTGAGGTATTCACTATGGAACTTCTTGACGGGTAGAAATACATATGTCGTCTTTGTAGTCATTTTGTTAGTAGTAACGAGAGCTTACCACAGGACTTAACAAAGTGATATTTGACTGAAGAAGGCGTTACTTTGCCCTTCCCCTTGGAATTGATTGAACAATGTTCAATGTGTTTAACAAAGTGAGCCGATGATGGTCTCCAGAGGTTGTTATCGAACTCCTTAACGGGTAGAAATAGATACGTCGTCCTTGTAGTCCTTTTGTTAGTACACTCATCAAAAAAGTCTAAGCAACATGTACTAATTTAAATTTTAGGATGGTTCTTCACATTATAACGTTGTATTTTATTTTTAAAAAAATATTTTTAGGGTTATAAGATAAAAAAAAAAAAAATGGTTTTATAAAAAATTTTAAAAAAAAAAAAAAGAAAAAAAATAAAAAAAAATGGAAAAAAAAAGAAAAAAAAAAAAAAAAAATTTTTTTAAAAAAAAAAAAATTAAAAAAAAAAAATAAATGAGAAAAAAAAAAAAAAAAAAAAAAAAAAGGATGTTCTCTTTTAAAAAAAATTTGGGGGGAAAAAATTAATAAAAAAAAAAAGAGGTTTTTATTTTTGGGGGGTTCGCCCCCAAAGGAAATGAAGAAAACCTCAGGTGGGGGGGTGTTGTTCGTCCCCGAAATTCTAAAAAAACGCTGAGGGGGAGCATGAGGGGTGGGTGAGGGGGGGGAGAGGGGGGGGGGGGGGGGGGGGGGAGGAAGGATGTTGTCCGTGAAAAAATAATTGGTGGGGGGGGGGGGAAGTGAAAGGGAATGATATAAAATAAAAAAAAAAAAAAAGGGAAGGAAAGGAAAGAGGAAAGGGGAAGAAAAAGGATAAAAAAATAATAAAAATTAAATTTTAAATTTTTAATTACAAAAAAAAAAAAGGGTTCTTTTTCTTTATAATAAAAAAACACAACAAAAAAATAAAGTGGGGGTGGGGTAAGAATGAACTTCAGGAAGGCACCTATCCTTTCAGATGTCCGGGCGGAAGAATCACTCGCATTCTTTTAAAATCAGAATCAAAAAATAACGGAAAATAAAAAAAAAAAATATTTTATTATATTTTTTTGGTGATAATTAAAGTTTTCCACAACAATAATAAAGAGGAGGGGGGGGTACGGGGGGGGTGGGGGGGGGGGGGGGGGGGGGGGGGGTGGAGGAGGTAAAATGGAGTAGATAAGATAGAGAGAGGAAATATAACAAAAACACAAATAAAAGTTGTATCATAAATCTTAGCGGGGGAGATACTGGGGGGTTGTAAGGAGATTGGTGGTTGGGGGGGGTGTTTTATTGGTGGGGGTTTCGGAAGATTGTATATGAAAAAAGTAAAAAAGAAAAAAAAAAAACAAAATGTGAAAAAAAATATAATCACCTCCTCAACCCTCCATATCCCATCTATTCAATCACAACAACAAATAGAATAAAAAAAAATAAAAATAAAAAATTTAATAAAATAATAAAATAAAAAAAAAAAAAAAAAAAAAAAACAAAAAAAAACAAAAAAAAAAAAAAAAAAAAAAAAAAAAAAAAAAAAAAAAAAAAAAATCAAAAAAAAAAAAAATAGTAACGAGAGCTTACCACAGGACTGAACAAAATGATCTGATGAAGACCCACTTCAAAAATTGTTATGGAACTCCTTGATGGGTAGAGACAGATATGTTTTGTTTGTACTCCTTTCGTTAAGTAATAACAAAATGACCTCATTACGGACTTTCAGAAACGGCTAGGGAGCTCCGTCATGAGTAGAAATAGATATGTCGTATTCGCATTCTCTTTATTATATTTTATTATCTATTCAGAATATCTACAAAATCATAAACACGCTGCAGCATTTACAAACAAATGTAATCTTTCAAAAGAATCGAGTATGCTTATTGTTTATCAGAACATGGTCTCTCTAGTCTTGTTTATAATGAAACGAATTATTTGGTGAAAAGTCTATCAAAGCTAGAGATGCAAAGTTTGTCGGTGGAATTAGGGTTCGTTTTACACAATGACCATCATATGCTGCCTGTTGTGCTACAGCTATTACAACTTACAATTCAGTTGTTTTGTAGTATGTTGTTCACAGAATTATTTTGATATAGAAGCAAACGCTAATTTAAAATATTCTCCTATCTAAATCTCTGACATCTCTCTCAACGTTTGTAGCTAAAATCTATATGTAGTAAAATTCAGTTATCACGATATAGTTACTTACCTAGCCCATGAAGAATTAAACATTAATCAGACACTATGATACTTTTCAGCGTAAACTCTATATTTCTAGCTACTCTATACTATACAAAAGTTTTGTTATCACGATAAAGATACGCATCTCGCCCATGAAAAATGAAAGTTTCATCCGATATTGTGAGACTAAACATCTGAACCCAATCCTGATGTTTGTAGCTACTATGAATACTAAAGTTCAGTTATCATGACACAGCTACTCATCTGATCCATAAAATGAAACGTTGATCTGATTCTATGAGACTAGACCTCTGATTGCAAAGTTGATGTTTCTAGCGATTATTAGTACTAAAATTCTGTTATCACGATACAGCTACTCACTTGGTCAATGAGAAATGGTACTCTCATCTGATACGACAAAACTCAACCTCAGAGCTCAAACTGTTTCTAGCTATTATCAATATTAAAATTCTTTTATTACGAAATAGCTCTCATCTGGTCCTTAAGATATGAAACATTTAGCTGACACTATGACACCTAAGCCTTTGAGTGCAAACTCGATGTTTCTATTATCTATACTAAGATTCAGTTATCATAAATACTGTCTTCATCAAACTTTAAAAAATTGAAACCTTGCTCCTACACTGGGAGACTAAACATCTAACACAAACTTGATGTTTCTAGTATTTTGCTGCCGCAATCTTTGGTTAGTGGGGGTAATTTTGGCAAATGTTGTAGTTATTTAGGTTTGTTTCTGTTTTGCGTAGTTTATTACCTTGAGAAACTATAATTTATTTTGGTACTCAAGCATCAAATATAACATAAAGTAGAACATCAATAATAAGAAAATATTGTAATGTTTTTTATAAAAGTATCAAAGTCGTTTAAAGTGCGCTATAATTCCACGGTTATCAGTGCTCGTGTCTGTGTGCGTGATCTATTCGTGTCTAGTAGGACTCGATGCCAAAATTGAACCGCGAATAATTGAGAGCGCGTCCTTAAGGACATTAATAAATATTTTGCAAAATAAAATACGGCACTGAAATTACGCTTGTTTTCATTAGTTTCCCTAGAGATATATAGATTCTCCGTTCTAAACACTACACTGAGAAAACATAACTGAAACAGAAAAATGACTAATCATATATATTTAATAAGGTAGTGGAAGAATCTGAATATATTATAATTTTATATTTTTACAGACTGTTGTAATACGAACATTATGCGTCATACTATTATAAAGAATTCGGTCTCTTTCACACGTATTTGTGATTGTATAACCCTAACTTGCTCGCATATGGCAATAATAACAATTGCTCGTTGTCGATGACAATAAAAACAACGCATAATAGACAGGTCTATTGAATTATTTGGTATTAATTGCTTAAGAATTGAACAATATATTATTGGTTCTAACTAGAACTGCTACCATCTTGTTAGTTATGATACTTGTAACCTTTTATGGCCTTATGCGACATTACTTTGAACACTAAACACGGTCACCTAAAATCAGTTGTAGTCTATATTCTAACTAACCTCTTTAGAATCTCAAAACAGCCATGAAAATTCCAGTTCAGCCTAAATTCGTTTTTGGCAATTAAATGCCAAAAATAATTTATGATGATTAATGATAGTCAACATAAACTTTGTATGGGAGAGTATTTAGACTTATTGACTCTTGTTACTTTTCTTTCTTATTAATATTAATTAGGCTACAGGCCTAATTATAAACTTATTAAAAATTTCAGGCAATATTTCCAACAAAGAATTGCGTGGGGACCGAAAAAAGTGTCGTTTTAAGTAGCACTGTAGCACAAAAAATTGTTTCCCTGTGCATTTCAATATGATATTGCGTGTCTGACCATATAAAATACAAGAAAAACTATAATACATGTATACACAAAGTGTCTGGTGTTTGTACCGGTTAAGGTCCAAATATGGAAAACAGTCCAACTTTTCCATAATTCAACAGAGATGACTTAAAACCGGCAAAAGGATTTAGTAGCGATGACAAGATCACAAATAAAATTAAAAGACAGCCCATAACGAGTCCGAACCAACCTAATGCTCATGAAAGAGTAAAACCAATTTGCAAGAGAACGAAATCGGGATCAGTATAAAACAGTAATAAAATAAATACTATCTACATTACTTCTTCTCTTTGTAGGTACGCAACCACTGAGACGTATCAAGGAATTACCAGAGGTACTTATTATGCGGCAAAAAGTTAACATAAATGCGGCAGGTAATGCTGGAAAACTTGAGGACGTGCAAAGTGCAAAACATTTGATAAATATAAGGGAAATTTTGAAATGTACCAACGCCACCCCTATCGGACAATACCATCTGATTGGATTTTCCTGCTGCTACTGTAAAGAGAAGTTCAAACAACCAAACGAGTTAAAGAAACACACTTTGGCCAGTCACCGTCATGCAACCCACGCTCGATTTATGAAGAAATCTTTACGCGATTTTCAAGTCAATCTCGATATAACCCTACTAAAATGTGAACTATGCCACGATAGAATAAACTCGATCGAAGAAGTGATTAGACACTTAAAAGAAAGGCACGCGAAAAATACTGCAACAGACATCGAAAACCATATAGTCCCATTCAAATTTGACTCTGAGGTGTTCAATTGTTGCGTATGCTCGACTGAATTCAGCAATTACAAACAGCTTCTAATGCATATGCACGTCCATTATAGGAATTACGAGTGCGAAATCTGCGGAGTTGGCTTTGTGAGCGCTCATAATTTACACAGCCATAAACTGACTCATAAAAAAGGCGAATTTAGTTGCGGAATTTGCACTAAAGTGTTCAACAGTGACCAGAAAAGGAAAAAACACGAGAAATCCCATTTCGACGCTAATAACCATAAATGCCCGTACTGCGTTGAAGGTTTCAGCAATAACCGGAAGAGAAACGAACATATGGCGAGAGTTCATGGAATACCTCTGCCTATTTACCCGTGTAAGGCATGTGGTAAAACTTTTACCGACACTACACCTTACCGCAGACATTTGAAACGAGACCACTTGATGGAGAAGCCTCACGATTGCAAATTGTGCAGTAAATCGTTCTTTTCTGCGAGACTGTTGAGGGAGCATATGATTTCGCATTCAGGAGAAAGAAATTTCCAGTGTGACGTATGTTTAAAATCGTATGGGAGGAAGACCACGTTGATAGAACATATGCGGATACATAATAACGATAGGAGATTCAAATGCGAGCATTGCGGACAAGCATTCGTCCAAAAGTGTAGTTGGAAAAGTCATATGCGGAGTAAACACGGAGAAGATATTTAGCTGGTGTCATATTATTTCATATGAGAACGTGGCCTAAGCTGTACCTAAAGGAACGTGTCTAAAGGAAACACACTGCGCAATTTAAACATGTTAGTTAACCAGGCGGAGATTAGAGAAAACTTTACTACCATTCTATGCTTTCATTTCCATTTTTGTTTAAAGTTCCAGTTAATTAGAGGACTTGAAACTCCGTCGATTGCCGCAGTGTTTAAAACATTCGTTATGTTCACTACTTCAAAGTATATTTAATCTTTATGTACAAATGGAGCGTACAGTTACGATGTGTCACTTGAATATAGTCGTTAAGAAAGATTTTCTTCAAATATAGGTAATACAGTAGACAAACGGGGAAAAGGAGATGTAAATTTTCCATTATAATATTTTAACTATGTATATTTTTATTCATATTTATTTGTTTTTGCTTAGAACAGAAGTTTTTCTGACTTTTTTTCTCGTAGACCACTTCCAAGATTTAGCTGGTGCCGGTGGACCCCCTGAATCTACATTTCTACCATATTCCCAAAACTACAAAAATGTGGAAATCTAACTATGGCAATTTAATCTTACTATGAAAACTTGCGATGCGGCTGAGTTCCAACCACGAATTAATAGCTTTCGAAAAAAAAAGTGAGAATAAATTGGTTAATGAATGAATTGATTGTGCTGTAAGTGGATGTCCAAAAAGTAAAGTTGTCCCATCAAAAAAATGATTCCATCTTCACTACCGAAAGCAGATAAGTTTTTGTGGACGCTTACGAATTGTGAACCCTAATTTTTTTGTCACGCCAACGTAGACCTCCGTCGTGTTTCCCTTGGACCCCTGCAGATCCATCTGGACCACTTTGGGAACTAAGGGCCTAGGGGCTCTATCATGTCAAAATTACTAAAGGCATCGGTCTACGAGGTATAGGAACCTTTTCGATGAGGAATTATTTTATACATTGTTTTAACCCACTTATCTATGGATTCTATTGACCCTTAGCTATTTCTTTAATGCCCAAAGAAGTGGACAAGAATAAGCTAGTCTATAGATATAATAAGAATGTAAATCTAACGTACTTATGGAAATAGGAATATTTATTATATTGTTTCTACTATTGTATTTATAGGTGTTAAGTTATATAGAATTTATCTAATATTTGAAATAAAATGACTATATCCAATAAACATGGCTGCTCTTTATTTACTAGTTTAATTTCATAGTTTCGGGAAGCTGCACGTCGATAATATAAAAATAAGCACGTGTCTGAGGCGCGACTAACTTGTTTTAAGTATCACGTCGTATTCCGAGAGTCAGATGTAAAGATTCAAATTTTTTTATTGATCACGGTTTTTTTACATTTAATTCCACGTGGAAGTGGTCGCGGGTACAGCTAGTATTACATAAATCTATCACTGATGATATGTATATGCCATCAAAAACAAAACTTGTAAAAAAAACCAAGTCTCGCAACTCAGTTCTTCTACCGTAAAAACTTGTGAGATCCATCTAATACCAAATCGGTTACTTTATTAAAGTCCCTACTTAAGGGATCTTCGGTCTTAAGTTATTACGTAATTAGCTAACCTAACAAGATCTTATAGTGACCATATAAATATTAGAAATCTTTTGTTTTAAATAAAATAGATTGACTTGGCCATCACGTGAAAACACAATGTATTTCACAAGTAATACATATTATATTAAACTAGCCGACCCGTGCCCACTTCGTTGGGCGGTAATAGGCATTATCAAGCTACAAATTTTCTCCAGAACTCAATCATATATCTCTCATCGTTAAGACAGCTTTCGTAAGAAATTTTCGTTCGACCATTTTTTCTCCGACTCCCCAGATATTACCCCCTACAACCTCACAAACTTTACCTCTTTATAATATTAGTATAGATAATATAATTAGTTAATAGCTTCTGCCCGTGACTTCGTACGCGTGGAATAGTTATTTTGGGCTAAGACGCAGCGGAAGCTCTCAAAAGGAAAAACACCCCGATTTTAAAACATTCTTCATTGTTGCTCCGCTCCTATTGGTCTTAGCGTGATGATATATAGCCTATGACACTCACAAATAACGTGGCTTTCTATTGGTAAAAATCGGTTAAGTAGTTCCTGAGATTACCCCCTACAACGTCACAAACTCACAAATTACCTCTTTATAATATTAGTATAACTATATAGTATAGATAAGATTGCTTAGTGCGATTGCCAAGTCAATTCAGGCTTCTAGTTTTATCCACAACGAAGTTATAGGGGGTCGAGAATGGCCAGAATTGCTTCGAGAAAAGGATAGTAGTTTTTTACTCGACTTGGCGGGGGCACTGCCGTGCCTCCAGATATATGAACACATGTGACCAATCTGACGTATGAAAATAACAAATTAACATAGTAAGTTTATTCAGATAAGGACTATTCTAACCAGTTGTTGACAAATTAAAGGGCTCTTAAATGCGATCCTTGATTGTATCTGCCACCAGTTTGATTCTAAAGGTACTTTATATAAAACTGATTTTTGGCCACGGCTTCGCTCGCGTTATTGTACATTTGACCTATCTGTTGGGGACGGTATTCTGTCAAGATGTACGGTACGCCATGTTGATTTCTGTAACCCTGAACAATATTATCAATATAGTTTTATCTGTAGGTATCTATGCAATTACTATTAGTAAGAATAGCGTAGACATATTTGTTTTTTTATATCAAAGGGCAGCAAACAGGCAGACGACCCATCTGATGTTAAATGGTTACCCTCGTTTATGGACAACTGCAACACCAATTGAAAAACGTGTTTCAATACCTTTTTGAAGAGCCCTATGTCATAACCCCGGGGGAACGCTGTACCAGGCAACTCATTTCAAAACGCTAAAGTGCGTATATTAAAGCATCTAGAGAACTCTACGGTTATTGCCATTTTGCTGGGCTTTAGGGTATGTGGATGAGTAACTAGCCAGCGGCGGGTGGTGCGAGTTTGGAACGGCGATGAGGGCACCATATTAAAAAGTTCTTCAGAACACTCTCCGTTATACATGCAGTAGAGAGCACACAGAGATCCAACGTTTCTGCGAAATTCTAATGCCTCTAGACTAGACTCTATCAATTCGGGATCGTCACCAATGCGAATAGCTCGCCTTTGCACGGAGTCAAAAGGAGAAAGCTGGTAGGCAGAAGCACCAGCCCAGATATGCGAGCAGTATCTGGACGTACCTGCGCCTTATTTATCCCATATACCTACGTGTCTGATGTAACTAATTTGTTGAGTAATCATTCTGGTATATCTATACATATAGTAAGAATGTAAATCTAACGTGTCTGTACTTTTTCGATTTTCGTGAAAAAAATTGTTGCACGTGTCTTAGAATAAGTAATAAAATACATTTCAATCACTTTAAAAATGTCTGTCTGTCTGTGTGTATGAACTCGCATCACTGCTAAAGTACTGAGTTCACAATAAAACCTCACCAAGAAAATCATAGAGCATATGAGTTTTAAAATGGCATCAGTTACAAAGAAGTTGAGGATTAATGAGTTTGTATGGTACGGGCATGTCATGAGGAGAGATGAAAGTCATGTAACTAGAAAAGTTTAAAGTATGATGGTGGACGGATATAGGAGGAAGACCGGAATATGTGTATAAAAGGTGTGAATATGCCATATGACAGGGGAGAGTAGAAGAAAAAAACTTGTTGCGCCGACCCTACTTAGTTGGGATAAGGGTAAGAAGATGATGATGATCAACTCCCTACCAACAGATATTTTTATTTCTCTTAAATGTCCAACATTTCTTCTAATTGTAATAACGTGTGCTTTTGATAATTTATTGGTAGAGAATTTTGTTATATTTTTTATAACTGTGAAGGTAATGTCATTAATTGAAAATTTTTTGGGTGCTTTTTGATATAGAAGCAAATACTTTTACAATTTTTGTCTGTCTGTTGTCTGTGTGTCTGTCTGTCTGTTTTTGTCCTGTGAAACGCATCACGCTGAAAGTCTGCGATTTTACGAAACTTGCACAGTAATAACTATCAAGGTTCATTTGGATTTTTTGCCATAAAACGAAGGGGTTTAGGATAAGAAAAATAAAAAAATGTGTTAATGTAAAAGACTTTTTTGCAACACCTAGTACAAGGCCAGCAACGTTGGAAGAACGAGAATTTTAGAAAAGCTGGTTCTTTAATATAAGATATACTATGCCCTTCCAAACAGGATTCAGGATACGTGATAGCCGGTTAACGTTGTGTTTTTAATACGCATCACACCTTTACAGGTAAAATTTTGGGTTATAAATAATTTAAGGACATTTTTTAGTACTTTTACGCTATTAAAACATGAATTTTCACTGTAGGGAGTTTTGTTATTGACACTAATATGCCCGATGATATCTTATAAATAAAATAGTTATTTAAACCATTTTTTTTTTCCATTGAAAGAACATAATTTATTTTATTAACCATTATGATATTGAGATTTCACCGTAAACAATGAAAAACAACGATAAACGTAGACATATGACTTGGGACTGACGCCATCTTGATTACATGCGTTTATATCAGGCGCTTTCAAGTATCACTATCTTTATCATAATAAAATGGGGTAAACATATAATGAGGTGTAGAATTAGCTTAAGCTTAACGTTTTAAAGATTAGCCGGTTTAACTGGGGTGTTCATCCATAACATTGAGTTCGTTTATACTGCAATATTATACGCAGTCGAATTGACTATGCGAGCTTTCTTTATGATAATAGCGCTCAGATTAACCTCTATAAACTTGAAAAAGTCCAAAACCAGGCCATTATCAGAATTATCGGGGGTTTCATTAAAAGTACTCCAATCCATGTTATGGAAAGCGAATTGAGCATATGTCCGTTACATCTTAGGAGACAATATTTAGCTGTCAAAATCTATTAATATAAATGTAGATGGTATTTGGAAGCCAAAGAGTCAATATGATATTCTTAAAATAAAAGATATTTGTCTTCAATATATAAATAAATATTACCAAATTTTGTTAAAATATACACTGACGGATCTAAAACTGGTAATTATTTAGGAGCCGCATTTTTTGAGTCAAATTCCAAAACTTTTATGAAATTTCAAATTGATGAAAATATTTCAATTATGCACACTGAACTGATAGCAATTGCAGAGGCCTTATCATTTGTAGAATCCACTGAGTCCATTAAGATTGTTATTTTATCCGATTCAAAAACTGCTCTTCAACACGTAGCTCGATGTAGCTTGACTTTTCGAGGAATACCGATAGCCTACACTATTTTGAAGTAATTACTAGATTTCGAAGCAAAGAACAAAGTAATTGTTTTATAATAAATTATAGCTATCTTAACATGGTTTGAACATACTTATTTGATTTACAAAAAAATAGCATCGGGCACATTATTGTTAATAGCAAAAATGTCTGGCGATAATAATTTCATGTGTTAGTAGCGTTTCAAAGTTAGTAAATAACAATACATTAAAAAATTATATAAAAATCAATATTTTTGCCTGTAAAGGTGCGATATGCACTAATAAACGCAACGTTTACAGCCAGGTAGCCCGCACACTGTTCGGAAGAACATGAAGATATATAAAAACTGGCTTATTGAAATTCTTTTTCGAAACCATTACTAGCTCTTAGACAAATAGTTATAGGTAAGTGACATTTGACGCGTCGTGTTCATATCTTTTTAATATTTATATTTTTCTTCAATACAATGGAGTGTAAAAAAGTTTTAATACAAGTTGAAAATAGTTATGATATCATTCAGTGTTTAATTTATCATTATTTATTTAATGAATATATTATATCGTTTAATTTACAATTTAACTCTATCAACTTGATATTTTATAATGTAAACTATACTCACTGTATAGTAAACGTCTACAAAAAAGGGAAAGGAACTGCGTTAGAAACTGGGGGTCCATAGACCTCTAAAGCTTTTTTTCACATTACCGCCAATATATGTAGGTTGCAACGAACGGGTTGTAGCCTTACTTTAAAAGATTTCTCACAAACCATCTGGGTTTGAGTGAGTCGCTTGATAGTTTGGATTCACAATTGGAAATCGATGGTGTGGCTGTAATAAGGTTTTAGGTATATTAAAATTTTTCACGTTTAAAAATACAATTGACACCAGTTATAACCGATTTGGTGCAGACGAAGTTGCACGGGTCAGCTAGTAATATTATAAAGAGGTAAAGTTTGTAGTTTGTGACGTTGTGACGTTGTAGGGGGTAATCTCAGGAACTACTGAACCGATTTTGAAAATTCTTTTACCAATATAAAGCCACGTTATTTGTGAGTGTCATAGACTATATATTAACCTGAAAAATTAAAATACTTTTTGTGGAAGTCGGATTTGCAAAGTAAGTTGGAGAAAACACGGTCGAACGAAAACGTTTCTTACGAACGTTGCCTTAACGATGAGAGATATATGATTGAGTTCCAGAGAAAAGTGGTAGAGTTTGCTAATGCCTACAAAAAAGTCATCGACAGCATATGTCTAACGTTTGTATTTAAGTCACAAAAATTAGTTTTTTATAAATGTTACCGCCCAACGAAGTGGGCACGGGTCAGCTAGTTATGAATAAATTCGGGGTGGTTGTAATGTTTTCACGCCCGGTGAATTAATGAATGAACAAACAAAGAGGACACCTGGAACGGAAGCGTAAAGAGATGGGATCTGAAATAAGGTTATCATTAATAAAGATGAAAAGGTATATCATGAATTACATAGAGTGTGGAAGACACACAAAGGCAAAACAGAGCTTAAGGCTATATATGAGAACAAGCGAGAATTATGTCATACTTCGTTCAAGCGTTCATACAATAATTTAATTGGAAGATTCACATGAAATCTAACCTCTGTTTACTTGAAAATGACGATATTGACCTTCGTTATTTTTAATCCTAAAACTTTTTAAAGAGACACACATAATTCACCACATCTGATCTCACATTATTAACTCATAATTATTTCCAATATAGGAGGTCAGTGTGAATGCAAAGATGCTTCATTAATGTCTAATGCTGTTAATAAGAAATTGGAAGAACCTGAAATCCTTTCAATAACACTATTTTTATTTATAGGTTGGGGAAGAGGATCGGGTGTTATCAGAATTGAAAAACCATCAAAGCTGGATTTGAAACTGGTAACGCAGAAGACGAGAAACGAGATCAGGTTACATTCCATGGTAGTTCCTGAATCTGTTAAAAATAAAACAAACTTGAGAAATATACTTCTGCATTCGAACGCAACGGCCGTTAGATCTAAGCTTTCTCGGGGTTACGGATGCGCTTTTTGCGCGGAACAGTTCGTATCACCGGCAGACCTTAAAAAGCATTCGCTAGAAGAGCATGATAATAACAAACTGATTAAGGTCATGGCTAGCCGTATGTTAGAACATATCGTCAAACTTGACATAACTGCACTTATTTGTGCTATTTGCAGGACGGACCTAAGTACACTAGATGAACTACTTGAACATTTAAAAGAGAAACACGACAAAACCGTATACACGGACGTGAAAAGTCAAATTTTACCTTTCAAATTTGAAACCGAGGAATTGCGATGTTCAGTGTGCACCGTACAATTCTCCACGTTTAAACTCTTACAGGAGCATATGAGCTCGCATTTCCCGAATTATATGTGCAATATTTGCGGAGCGGCGTTCGTCACTGAACGTCTCCGTTCCGGTCACGAGAAAAGGCACGGAAACGGCGAGCACAAGTGCGACGAATGCGACAAGACCTTCTCGACGCCGCAGAAGAAGCGAATGCACAAAATGAGAACGCATTTAGGGTTCGGTAAACGGAACAGATGTCACTTCTGCGACGAGAAGTTCATGGACTATTGGAAGAAGATGTCGCATATGGTGAAAGAGCACGGGTTGCCACCCGTTGTATTGAAATGTCAAGCTTGCGAGCGAACTTTCAATAATCAAAGAGCGTTGGCAT
The DNA here is from genome assembly GCA_036509395.1 of Antheraea yamamai. Lineage (NCBI taxonomy): Eukaryota > Metazoa > Arthropoda > Insecta > Lepidoptera > Saturniidae > Antheraea > Antheraea yamamai. The sequence continues at coordinate 2,199,791 of AP028454.1, forward strand.
ACCACACGAAGAAGGATCATCTTCTAGAACGGAAACACAAGTGTACCGAATGCGATATGAGTTTTTTCGGAATAGGGAGGCTAAAAGAACACATGACAAAGCACACCGGCCTTAGACAGTTCAAATGCGAAATATGCTTCAAGGAGTACGGCAGAAGGCATACTTTACGAGAACATATGAGGATACATGCTAACGATAGGCGTTTCGTATGTGCTGTCTGCGAACAATCCTTTGTACAGAAATGCAGTTGGAGGAGTCACATGCGTTCGAAGCATGGTGAAGAAGTTTAAACACTATACAACTTGCAGTGATATTCAAGAAGGGAATTTCTTATGTAAGCGGTCACTTTCAAAGTCACATTGTATTTGGTGTGCGGATGTGGAAATGCTTGAAGCTGTCTAAGTTGTCTGTGTTTACACACTGTTCGGCCTTTTCATTATTTTGTGGCTAATGTCCAACTCTTTTACTGTTTTACATACAGCAATAATCGTAACTTTGAGGACTACTATCGTCATCTGCAAGATGAAAACTTTTATATTGTTATGTGCAATAAAATTAAGATTGATTAAAATGGTTGTAATTTCACTAAATTAACTAAAAGATTTTCGTCTATAAAAAAGTTTATAAGAACTTTTTTAATGTGAAACATGTATAGGCGCGGGTAAACCTGATTTTGGCTTGGCGCGACGCAAAACACGAACTTTGCACTATTAACGAAATACTCAAAAACATTTGGAACCCTACCTATATAAACATAAGATTCAAATTGTTTGTCGGCCACTCGTTATACTAGTGTTACGCGGCACGCGCCAACGACCTAGCGCCCTTTGATAAATGCCGCCAAACACACCGCGCCTGCGCCTAGTTGATTTTTTTGTATTTAAATGATGATATGATTCCTCTCGTAATCTGTTCTTTTCGGCATATAATGTTTCACCAGATGCCAGGCGTCCCGTGACGGCTCAATCTTTTCTACTCTATTATTTATGCCATTGAAATAACGCAAAATAATTCGAGTTAAACTAAAAATAAAGAACAAGGTCATAGAAATTTCTATTGAGGTAGTATATTCTATTGATTTCGATACTAAAGTATACATCTACAGCGAATTTGTATTCATGAAGTAATCTCCCGAACTATGTATTTTTGCGATAAGGTAATATTTTAAAATAGGAGAATAAGATTATATATCAAATGATTACGAGATAATTCTTCGTCTTGTCCTTATGCCACCTAAGTAATATCGGCACAATATATTTTCCTCTTCCAGTTTTCCTTGTCAGATATCATCTCAGTATTCACACCTTCTATAAACATATCATTTTTACACAATCCATACCTCTTTGCATGATTCCAAGATAATTACTCGTAAAATGTTTCAAAGTAGTATAATCTATGTATAGATAAACACAGATAAAACAGTGCCTGTTTCTCGTCTGTTTGTCAAACGATTAGTTTAGTAGCTGTTGACGAGCTTTAGTGTTGACAATAAAGAAATCTGGAAACAGTTTTTACTCCTTACCTTCGACGAGTCCAAGACTTTTGTAATTCTCTATTCGTCTTACTTCACGAACCTTGCGACTATTCATTTACAATATTAATATACACTCTTTAGTAAAAAAAAACCCTTTAAATATTATAAATTAAGGTTGAATTTTGACCACTGGTTATTATTATTTCTCTTTGATATTGCAACCACCGAGGGTATTACCTTTTCCATGATCAGAAACTCCTTTGCGAATATAAAATAACTAGCGGGCCCGGTGGACGCTTTCTCGCCGTGATAATAAAAAAAAAACCTTAAAAAATTATATATTTCACTTTCCTCGTGAATCACTTTACCAATTAGTGAAAATCGTACTATGAAGATGTGGAATCGTCTCCCAGCCAGTGTGTTCTCTTCCTCGTATGACATGGGGTCCTTCAAACGAGGCGTGAAGAAGCACTTTTGCAGGTCGGCATGATAGCGATGACTGCCATTGCTATTTAACATTGACAGTCGCCGTTGTTTATGGACTGTACTGTACTTTCCATCAGGTACAGTGCAGTCATTTTGCTGAACCAGTGTAAAAAAAAAAAAAAAATCCGTTCTGTAGTTTTTGAGTTCATCGCAAACATACAGACAGACGTGGCAGAGGACTCTGTTTTATAATATTTAGTGATTTAGTCCCAAGTATTCAAGTGTAGGAAAACATTACACGAACTAAAAAACAACCTAAGTAATACTGAAATTTACAAATGAATGAATTATTGTCAAATTTCGACTATTGATCATTCTCTAATAAAGAATAATGCACATAGTCATACATTGTTTATTGAATTTTCAGATGATATAAAGGCAGAAGCAGAAAATTCAATGGACCATCAAACAGAAAACATCGAAGAAGCTAATGTCTTTGGTGCTGCTTACTCTAAGACTAATAATGTACAAGATACAAACAAAAAGCGTAAAAAAACACCAAAGGAGCGCATGCGTGAATATAGAGCGCGGAAAAAAGGCAGAGCTCAGTTACTTAATGATGCTGCGGCTATCTACCAAGAAGATTCTAATGTCGAAATTGGAGCTAACATTGGCAATGCTTATTTTTTTATCGATCCGTCAACTCAAACTATGTATAAGAAACATCCGAAAACAGCAGCAGAACGTATGCGAGAATATAGAGCTCGGAAAAAAAATAAAATAAAAATAGACTATAAACCTCCGACGGTGATCAATCATCAAATTGCTGAGATCGGTGATAGCCTTATAGTTTTCGAACCGTCGGGACAAATTACGGTGCAAAAACGGCCTAAAACAGTAGTAGAACGTATGCGGGAATACAGAGCACGGAAAAGGAATATGCTCCAATCGCCAATTTACGCTTCTTCGGTTGTCAGCAATCCGGGTCCAAACATCAAGGTGGAGGCAAATGATTATGTCAAAAACAGATGTATATTAGCTTTAACATCGAATGAAATCATGAGGAGGACACGTGATAAAAGTCCACTTGAACGTATGTATCAATACAGAACACGGAAGAGGAATAAAATTGAAATACAAACTGAAGCATCGCCGATTAACGACAATGAGGATTGTAAAATCAAAGTTGAAGCAAACGATTCTATAGAAGATGAGTCTGTATTTGCTGAACCGTGGATGGAAATAAAAACAGAAAAAGTCCAAGATCTAGATAGATTAGAGTCTTAAATTTATAGTACTGTCCATTCCAATATCTTATGAAATCCTATGTCCCCAAACTTTCGGAGCAAAGAGCAGACACGGTGCTTTTCCATTCAGTTAAATGTCTTTCTCACCTCAATCCAAGTAAACCCAATTTTATTAAGTCCCCAAATATAATAAATACTTCGCCATGTTAAGTCGTCCACGCTTAGGGGATTCCAGGTCAATACCTGTCTAATCTTGGCTATTTTTTAAGACCCACGTTTCAATATGGCCGATCATGTTTATATGATTTTTTTTATTTCACCTCGTAAATTGTAAAATTGCATGATTTAGTAAAATAAAAGTTCATAACATATTTCAAAATTTATCTATATAAATAAAAATGAATCGCAAAATATGTTGCTAGGCGCAAAACTGGAAGGTGGCTGGTCCAATTCGAGTAATTTTTGATTAGATTTATTGCTTGAACTCTGAGGAAGGTTTTTATGGAGAGAAAATTTGGAAAACTTGCACGGAAAAACCTAAATATCAGTTCTCTTTTTCTTTAATTATAAACGCAACTTCAAATTGCTATTAGCAACTTGAACGCATCCGCTTTTTTTATTTTTTTATTTGACGCATGTCATTTTATTATATTACTGCAGTTTACTTTAAATATTTCGCTTTCTCAGTTTGTATTCCAGAAAAGCGAACAATGTCTATGGGGTAGCATAGCAAATGTTCCATATTTTGGTATGTATCTACTAAAAAGTTAGGCTAACAAAAAAAATCATACAAAGCGAAACGAAGTTAGCGGGGGAAACTAGTTTTACATAAAAATTGTGATTTTACAATACATCATTTTTTATTTTTCAAGGTTTTGTAATAACCAATAGGTATTTTTTAGACTTATGCTGCCAACAGTTTATTGACCTGTGCCTCATGTGGTCTATATTCTTTTGTATGTAACTTAAACCTTTATGGTTTAAACAGTCCAGAGATTAAGAATGTGACTGTTATCTCTTTTCGAATTGTGGCCGATTTAGCAATATGTGGCAATTGTAGGCCTGTCGAATCTTCTTAGCACAATTCCGATCTTATAACCGAATTATTAGCAGCAAGAATTAACAAAGTTCATAGACTGTAAGATGAAAAGGATACTGGAGTTTTTGGCGGGATCTTGAAAATGTCATGTCAATTTTTTATGTTACTCATAATCTTGTGTTATGTAACTCTATACCTTGTAATATTGGTGGTGTTACGTAATATAGTTCTGTTATTGTGCGCAAATGAATCGGATGGGAATTAATATCGCGGAGAATGAGTTCAAAGATACCACAAAAACTCCATGGGAAGTTCTAACAAAGGAGCCACCATCTTCAGATTGTCGGAATAGTCACAAGACACTTGTAATTTTGGTTGCCATAAATAAAGTAAAGAAATGCGTACTGATGATATAGCTAATATTCAGAGAGGCAATTGATTATTCGTAACAATGGAATATTGACAAGAACTGGCAACACAAGAATTGAAGGTTACTGATGTCTCTATAAATAATGTGTATATTTTGTTGTTAATCAATCAAGAATTGTCAATGCTATTGGCGTTGGTTGCTCTGCCGAGTGCCTTTCGCTTAACCCCTACTCCGCGTCTGCGCACCAGCTGTAATGCGACATGCGATAGATGGACGAAAAAATTTGGGGCGATGGAAAAATGTTTCTTTTTAAAAATTACAACATCTGATACAATTACTGCGAGGTACCTGGATCTTAACGAATATAACATATAGTATAGTTAAACTCTGTTTAAGTTATAGTTTATACCAAGTATTGGAAATAAATAGATTCATTACTTAACGATTGACAATTTTACTTTACTATATCTCTTTCCTTTTTACATATAAGTAGAATCAAAACGGTTAATCGTCCTTCTTCGTCTCTCAACGGATTTTTAAGTGAAGTGAGATAAGTCCATATTCTAGTAAGAAGTACTTTTTTGATGTGAAAACTTATTTAGGCGCGTTGTGCGATATTTTTGGCAGGCGATAAGTTTATAATTTCGCATCATAACATGCTAGTAAAGCGTAGCCGTGCGTATTGCGGTTGCGCGTCAGATAAAAATGATTATTAAAAAATTACCAATGGAATTCAGTACGCGACCGTATTGATAGTGTTGGTGCATACAGTAAGTAACCGGTGTATCAGAAATAAAATTAAAAAACAAATAGTGCGTGAAGTCCCTCCGCGCGGAAGAAGTGAAACTTCGTAATGTGGAAATGAAAATAGGAAGGGGTAGAAATTGTTTTTTAGCGAAATCTTATTGTTTCTTTAAGACAAACTTTATTAACATTGCTTACAATTCACAATTGATCGCATCTTTTAATTATCATTTTCGAGTAGAGGAATATCCAAATCTATAACATTTACAATGGGATTATGATAACTAAAGTAAGATACGAAATGTTTCATTATTTTTCTCGCTCTGTCTGTTTCTATTCGTCCTCCCCGGGAACGTTGAACGTTTAACGCAACAGTGCTTTCATACCGCCTCCATGGTAGCGTTAAACGTTTAACGCAACCTTGTTGGAAGTCGCATTACAAGTTCCACTTCAAAAAATTGATTGAAATCTATCGAGTAGTCTCGTTTGTGAAGCATCTATATCGTGGGGGTTCAGACCGAGTGTTGGCGTGGCGATATGCTATATGAATGAATTTAGAAGTTTTATGTGTGATGAATATAAATGTTTATTAAGAAAGAAGTCATATTTTTCTTGAAAAAAAATCGTAATATTTTATTTTCAACTAGCTGTGCCTGCGAGTCAGTCCGCCTGGAACCTTATGTAAAAAGCAGTGGTTAAATTACTTATAGAATCTACTTTTCTCTCGTACTTAACTCGAGCCGTCATTCAAATTACAATAACTTTTGATAGCGTCGACCGATTTTAATGAAACAAAGACTAAGTTACTCTCGAGGATATGCTTTATGATTTTCTTGGTTTTATTGTGAATCCAGTACTTTAGCAGTGATGCGTGTTCATACAAACAGACAGACAGATATTTCTAAAAATAATTGAAATGTATTTTATTACTTATTCCTGAACACCTGCAACAATTTTTTATCACGCTTTTATTAGCTTCACCTGTATGTATGTATGTAACCGACCCCTTTGAGCTCGATTTTGTCCTACTTTGAACGATCAGATTTAATTCAAACTTTGCACACCTGTCAAAGGTCGATGACAATGCAATAATCCGAAAAAAAAAGTTAAAAAAATTTAACTAAAAAATGAAAAATAAATAATAGTTAAAAAAAACTAAAAAAACACGCTTTCATAAAAAATCCAACTAAAAAACAGAAAATAAAATTTAATAAGTTTGGATTAAGAATAGTGTAAATTAGAAATAAATGTATATTTTTGTAAAAAGTGACAAAAAAATGATAAAAATACTGATATCTGGAGGTGCTGATATTAACAAGCGATGCGTCACTGTCATTTTATTTTCTGTTTTTTAGTTGGATTTTTTATGAAAGCGTGTTTTTTTAGTTTTTTTAAACTATTATTTATTTTTCACGAAAATCGAAAAAGTACAGACACATTAGATTTACCTTGTTATTATATGTATAGAAGATAGAGAAACAACCATGGACGAGAAATTGAGTATACGAGACTTTTTGTAACAGTGTTGTCAATTTGTGTTTCAAAATAACCGAAATGGATTTTGAGCCGGTCCTAATATTTTAGGTTATTTTTCAAGATCTAATCAAATTTTGTTCATGTAAATTGTGGAGACCATAATAACAAAACTAAAAACCTTATGCACACGGCAAAATTTTAACTTCGTTCTCGTTGTATAAAAATTGGAAATCTTAAAAAAATAAACATTCTGTATTAACGAATGTAATTGGCCTTAGCTTGTTTTGAAATGTAATGGGTCATATATTATGTTGCTTTTTAATATTTACGTTAATTACGTGAGCTGCAATCGGAGGACTCAAAAAAAGCCGAATTATAAAATACTAGCCTCCGCTTGCGACTTCGTCCGCGTGGAATAGTTACTTTGAGCTAACGCTAACACGCAGCGGAAGCTCTCAAGAGGAAAAAAACCCCGATTTTGAAATATTCTTCATTGGTGCTCTGCTTTTATTGGTCTTAGCATGATGATATATAGCATAGCATTCCTCGATAAATGAGCTATATAACACTGAGAGAATTTTTCAAATCGGACCAGTATTTCCTGAGATTACCCCCTACAACTTCACAACGTCACAAACTTTACCTCTTTATAATATTAGTATAGATAAAATTATTAATAGAAAAAATTACTTAATACAAAATCTTAACGTAATGACCCGATCGATGTGTATATCGTAGTGCCGGTGCGCGGTCACGTAACCACGTTCCTGGTGCCTCATGGTTGGAGTCAGCACTTTACTTGTTAGCGCTCGGTATAACATCTCTCCCCTCAGATCAGCGACTATTTCAGATTTTAAGATTTTATGGCTTCTCATTTTGAGATGACGATCGCGTTCCCTGATTCTATGTTCTTTTAGGTTCGGCATATGTGTGTTCTACGTCATCACTACATAGTATAAAACAAAGTCGCTTTCTCTGTCCCTATATCTCTATGTATGCTTAAATCTTTAAAACTACGAACGGATTTTATGGGTTTTTTTTAAAAAAAGGGATAAGGGGAGATTATATTAATAAAAAACATAAAAGGAGAAATATTTATTTTGGTTTAATGTAAAAATATTTTTCCTATAAAGGGGGGGGGGGAAAAAAAAAAAGAATTTATTATTTTTAAAAAAAATTTCCGGGGGGATTCGTCATAAACAAATGAGTCGTAAACAAATATAAAAATATTTCCAGTTTTTATACACTAAGAACGAATTTCAAATTTTGCCGTCCATTATTAAGTCTTTAGTTATTTTTTATCTTCATATATACATGCACAGCATTTCAAGATCTTGAAAAATAAGGTAAAATATTAGGAACGACTGAAATTGGATTTAGCTCATTTTAAAATGTAACGACTCATATATCTAAAAGAGAAAATAAAACCTTTCCAGATCGTGGTGTCGCGTCAAAGAGCAGGGAGCGTCGCAAATCCTCACCAGTACTTGACGAGGATTCGACGAAGATTACACTGAACAAGAAAACCAATTTCTGTTCGTTCATATCCATCAAACCGGTTAGTAAAAAGAACGCTACAAGTGTTAAAGAGCGTCAGCAGCAACGATTGACATATCAGAGACGATTGACAGAGTTGGATTGGCATTTTGACAATATACGGACAATATTAAATTGCTCGAACGCGACTCCAATGCGAGGTCGCGTCGGAACACAGTTCGCGTGCGGCTACTGCCTCAGTCAGTTCCGAAATCCGGCCGACTTAAAGTCTCATACCGTTGCAATGCATTCGAAAGGGAAGCCAGACTTCTTCAGCTTGAGATCGCTATCCAAACACATCGTATACCTTGACGTAACCGGGCTGAATTGTAAAATATGCAAGGAAGATATACCGGGCCTTCAAGAACTGATGGACCATTTGAAAACAGATCATGAGGAGTTAATACACGTCCAGATTAAAAACCAGATTGTGCCTTTCAAGTACGAAGGCAGGTTGTTGTGCTCAATATGTGAGGCAGATTTAGAGCAGTTTTCAGACCTCCAGGACCACGTGAAAGAGCACTTTAAGAATTACACTTGTGAGTTCTGCAGCGCTAGCTTCATGATACGGTGCAAAATGATCGAACACAAGAAAGCGGTGCATCTGGTGTGAAAATATTTAGTTGCGTGTGGAAGTATCACATCGGGGTCACCACTTTAGCTATATAACAGCGTAACTACCACGTTACTACTTTCAGTAGGTTAGGAATGAATAAAAAATGCGGCTCCGATTTTTTTTTACGAACTGACTACGCTTTTGGACTGACAGGCCTTAACAGCATCACCGGACTACTAAGGCGAGCGCTTAAGGCATTCAGGCGATTTTATGCTCGTGCTAATTTTTGTAGCGCACACAGTAAAGTCTATCAGCTGTGTGTCGTTACAGATTATTTAAGAAATTAAATGAGAATCAGTTATTATGTTATCGACTTAATAATCATAAATCGTTACACTTCAAAATGACCTATATGCAATTTTAATTGGTCATATAACGTATTGATTTTTTTAAATATTTCCAGTTTTTTTACACCGAGAACGAAGCTCAAAGTTTGTCGTATATAAGATTTTTAGTTTTTTTTTTATGGTCTCACATGTACAAAATTTGACGTTCTTGAAAAATAACCTAAAATATTAGGAACGACTAAAATTGGATTTAACTCATTTTTAAATGTAAAAACTCATATATTACTATGTCACATGTAGATTCGTCCACATATATATGCTTGTTATGTATTACGGTAATCCACAAATATTATATTGGTTAATAAAGGAGCAGTCTTTTATTTTCTACCAACTTCCCGCCTTGGCTTCGAACGTGTACTAACTCCTTGTTGTAGGTCTCCGTTCTGTCTCAGTCTTTCCCTTCTCTGCACGATTTTTGTAATTTATAACTTGGTTTGTATATAAGTATATTCTCAAAAAATACCATATCACTACAAATTATAAAACAAGCCCTCCGCCGCGTCTGTTCGCGATAAACTCAAAAACAACTGAACGGATTTTCGTGCGGTTTTTATTAATAGATAGAGTGATTCACGAAGGTTTTGGTATATAATTTATCAAGACTTTGTATAAATTGGTTGAAATATAATGATAATTGTTGGAAGTATCGGAAGAAATCGAGCGGTAGGAGTTTGTGAAAAGTTTTTTTTATAGAAAACAATTAAGATAATAAACGGCTCAGACGAAGTCGCGGGTATCACATAGTACATATCATAGTAGTACATAGTAATTGGTTGAAATATAACGATAATTGTTGGAAGTATCGGAAGAAATCGAGCCGGCTGGAGCTTTCGTCGAAAACGTTTCCTTCCCTTTCAGATATAAGAAAACACTTAAGTTAATAAACGGCTCAGACGAAGTCGCGGGTATCACATAGTACATATCATAGTAGTACATAGTAATTAGTAGTTTCAATCACAGAGGCAAACTTGAAAGGAATACGGTAGGGCTAAGTCTAATTTTCGTTTACTTGACTCTCACTATTCTATTAAGTTGAAAATCTACCGCCAAGCACCTACAGATGTACTCGAGAGCCAATTCTTCTAGGTTTAACATAATAACATAATAGATTACATAGATATTTAAATTCAAGCGATAATGTAATTAAATACCTACCTATAAAGTGTACAATAAAATCCAATATCACAAAATTTGCCCACATACTTACAAAACCTACTTGCTAAGAACATAACAGTCCACCACGAAAACTCACATACGAATCCTTACTTCCTAACTTTTTTTTAAATCATTTTATTTTTACGGACCTCCATTCCACCGCACATATCAGCCCCATTGTTCTCCAATCTTTCTAACTGCATCAGGAGAGTGGCTGATGAGGTATCATTACTATGACGTACAGCATCTTAGCTTCACCCGAGCAGTGTTCAGCCAAGATACTGCGACAACTACCAATGTTCTGGCATTGGTAGTTGTCGCCATAACTACTAAACCGACTATCAAAATCAAAATTTTTGCATATATATAGTCAGGCGTACAGAAAATTTTATCTCCAAAAATGGTCCCGTTTTCGATTGTAGCTACGAGCAAAAGCTAGTAACATGATATAACATCATATTCATTACAAATATCTCGTGTTCCAGGAAGACCTGGCAGAAAATCTGGAAAGACCACGATCACGCTACAACGCGGAAAGAGAAAAATACTCGAGAAGGAGATAATAGTCATAAGATCGAGCGAAGAATTAGAGAAGCCTAGAGCGAAGAAAATATCACTACGACTGAAGAAGGTCAGCGAAATACATAGACATATAGAGAATGTTGCAACAATAATGCAGTGTTCTAACGCAACGCCTATCAGACGGTACGGAAGTATTGGATACGCGTGCTCATTCTGCAAAGAAGAATTCCCCGAAGCCGCCGACCTAAAATCTCACACACTGGAAACTCACAACGACACTAACATACCGGATTCCATGAAGAAGCAAACAATGCTGACATATCTAGTCAAATTGGACATCACGTCCCTGCGCTGCCGCTTCTGTAACCTCGAATGGAATGACCTAGAGACATTAGTAGACCATTTACAAAATGTGCATAATAAATTCTTCCATTCCAATATAAAAAATCACATAGTACCGTTCAAATTCGACGGAGGACCATTAAACTGCGTCGTTTGTAATAACGCCTTTAACAATTTCAAAGTGCTGTTAGAACATATGAACGTACATTATAGGAATCACGTTTGCGAAGTTTGTGGGAAAGGCTTCATTAATAGGAGAATATTACAGACACATATGTATAGACATAAGACTGGCGTGTTTCATTGCACTTTCTGCCCGAAGATATTCGACACACGAGTGAAACAGAAGGACCACGAGCGAGCGACGCACGTGTGTCTCAACAAACGAAGTAAATGCGGCTACTGTGGGGAGAAGTTCTCGGATTACACGAAGAAGAACGAGCACGAAGTTAAAGTGCACGGAGCGAAGCCGGTCGTGCTGAAATGTTTCGCTTGTCAGAAGACGTTCGATAATCAGAGATCTTTGACTGTGCATACGAAGAATTATCATTTGATGGAGAAACGAGTATCGAAGAGGCCTGCGTATAACTCAATCTAAAGATCATTTCTGTATGTTATTTCCACGTGGATGTAAATATTTTTTTTAGAGGTCACATCTTTATCATTGAGAAGTCATTATAACGAGTATATCAGAAATAACTTTATTTGTTATCTATACTATATATACCGGACCTCATCTTCCCTGAATGTTTCAGGGCGGGAGCTAGGAACTAAAACGAGTCAAGAACTCGAGAGAAAACAATATATAATATCATTACATAGTATAAAACAAAGTCCCCTACCGCGTTTGTCTGTCTGTTCGCGATAAACTCAGAAACTACTGAACGGATTTTCAAGCGGTTTTCACCAGTGGATAAAGTGATTCGTGAGGAACGTTTTGGTATATAATTTGTCAAGGATTTTTTTTATAATCAGGGCGGGACAACGTCTGCCGGGCCCGCTAGTTATATAATAATATTATAAAGAGGTAAAGTTTGTGAGTTTGTGACTCTCGAACTGACTGCGCTATTGACCTAGCAAGGTCTTAACAGCTTCATCGGACTAAGAGAGTTTGTGACGTTGTAGGGGGTAATCTCAGGAACTACTGCTCCGATTTGAAAAATTATTTCAGTGTTATATAGCTAATTTATCGGGGAAGGTTATAGGATATATATTATATATATATATAGGATTAAGGATATATATATATCATCACGCTTAAAACTTATAGGAGCGTAGCACCAATGAAGAATGTTTCTAAATAGGGGTATTTTTTCCTCTTGAGAGCTTCCGCTGCGTGTTAGCGTTAACCCAAAGTAACTATTCCACGTGGACGAAGTCGCGAGCAGAGGCCAGTAATTTTATAAAAATACTAGCCGACCCGTGCCCACTTCGTTGGGCGGTAAACATTTATAAAAAACTACTTTTCGTGACTTAAATATAAAAGTTAAAGTAAAAGACCTATGCTAGGCATTATCAAGCTCTACAACTTTTCTCTAGAACTCAATGGTATATCTTTCATCGTTAAGGCAGCGTTCGTAAGAAACGTTTTCGTTCGATCGTTTTTTCTCCGACTTACTTAGCAAATCCGACTACCACAAAAAAGTCTTTTCATTTTTCAGGTTAATATATAGCCTATGACACTCACAAATAACGTGGCTTTCTATTGGTAAAAGAATTTTCAAAACCGGTTTAGTAGATCCAGAGATTACCCCGTACAACGTCTCAAAATCACAAACTTTACCTCTTTATAATATTAGTATAGATAAATCTGGTATAATTAATTATAAAGTATTGAAAACCTACTACTACGTAATAACATCGATTTAAGGTATAATTAATAATTGAAGAAAGAGTCATCTATCGGAAAAATATTTAAAAGACCTTATTTAATAGAGATAATCAAACTAGCTTATTAGTTGATTAATATATTCAAAGATGTGACTTTATAAAAGTAATAGAGTATATTGAGCTGTACTATGGATTGTTATTATTTTAGTATTTCGTAAATGGATGATATACCAGATGAAAGGTTAAACACTTGCAGTATTCTAGGATATGACACTTCATGGTCACATTTAACATATAAAATAATATCAAAACAAATACTAATAGACAACAAAGAAAACCTAAGTGAAAGTTTGTTCTAAGACTTTCAAAAGTATAAACACAATCGTAATAAACCTAGGTGCAATGACCGATGCCAAAAGCTACAACGGGCGACCCGGAGTTAATAACTTTCGTTAATAAAAGGGACAATAAACCTTTTGTTTTGTTCCTGACGTTTCCATATTCCCTTTCAAGTAAAAGTGGAATCACCCGACGGTCAATTGACACTGTGCTTTAATATAGGCGCGTAGAGGATTGTGTATAATTATTGTATTTTTGTAGATAATTAGGTCAAATATTAACCACCTATTTTTTAAATTGATTTAAAACGAGAATCGAGTGCAGAATATCTTCCATAAATATTGCTACTGTCCAAACATTCACCCTGTATATACCTATGTTATTAGCGCTAGACCAATCTCATCTGATGTTGATGACGTGGTCTAAACATAGCGTAAGGTAACCACTTGTCCAATAGTAAGTAAAAGAAAAATATATAAATTTATAACCTGACTCTGGACATATTGACTGTCGGCAACTTTATCTGTGGGTAGATAAACATTCGGGTGATTTATAAAAGTGGGTAGAAATAAAAAACAATGTTACGAAACGACTCTTTGTATATTCTTTTCAACTTTCTTCCGTTTCCTGACATACGGTATATTAAAATGCTCAGTTCGCATGTGACAGCCGAGGTGGCTGGTCGTCTTGAACGTTTTAAGGCATAGTTTACAACGCAGGTCTAATGGGGATCTGTGATGTATCTCTTGGAGATGCTGCATCCTTTGTCTGAAAGTTGGGAATGATTCGTTGCATATACTACAGACGTGGGATCGCTTTTTATGGTGGTGACGCTTATGGCTTCTAAGTCTTCCGGCGGTTGCACACAATTTCCCACACACATCACAATGGACTGACGCATTCGATGCATGCACTTGGCTATGGGCCTTCAACCGTTCGGACAACAAAAAACACTTTCCACACACGTCACACACATAATTGGTGCTGTGGTCGTTCATATGCTTGGTTAGAGTCTTGAAAAAGTGGAACTCCGCGTTACAGACCACACATCTGAACCTCCCCTCACTTAAATCGTAAGTCAATAAGCAGTCTGTCGGCTTCAGTAACTTCTCGTCGTAGTTGAACTTCATCTCGTGCCCTTCGAGATGTTTCACAGCATCTTCCATTCCCTTACAAGTCTTGGAACATATCCTGCAGGTTATGTTGCTTATGTCAGCCTTGATCCGGTCGTGGGGTCTGAGGATATTCTTGATAATTGAGAGTAAAGTTACATTCCGATGAGTTTCCTCCACGTGTCCTCTCAACTCTTCGACAACTACGTACTGCTTGCTGCAGTAGAAGCAGTTGAAGTAGCCTTTATTGGATTTGAAGGGTAGGATTGTTGTATGTTGGAGTAAAAGGCCGATGTTCTCTCTTGGACGGATGTGGTCAGTTCTGGGGCCGGTTCTTCTGTCCCTCTTCTTGCCCGTCTTCATGAGGTTCAAATCTGAAATAGATGTTATATAATCTGTCCGTTAGGAAGTCAACAATTCACACGATAACAGCGCTGACAATCTGCTGTCCATCGCCAGTCGTCGCTTGGACCCTATAAATAAGTAGTCCAGAATCATCTATGAAGAATGTCACATCAAAGGGTCATAGCCCCTCACGTTCAATAGTTTTGACGGGATTGACTATAAAAGGAACTTCATTTTGTTTTCTTTTTAAAATTTTTATAATTCCAGATATTTCTTTATTCTCTGCATCTTTTCACTGTTCATTCACATTTACAAGGAGCAATATACCAGGTAAGCATATCAGCATTAAAAGCAACCCTTACAATGATCGTTTAAACCAGAATTAGACTGCGAATAAAGATATAAGTGACATTAAACCAGTTTTCGACGAATAAAGGAATAACGATATTTTAAAATTCGCATTAAATACATCGTATCTAATAACAATAAGAGAATTCGCGTAGTTTACAGCTCACTTTGGTGTTTAAGAGTTATTTCCAAAACGGAAGATTAATTTCTACGACCTATTTCATATAACTCTTTGATCCTGGGAGATAAGTATATAATATAAAACAAATATCTCACCTGTCTTTGCGATATTTTTCATCGTAGTTTTGCTCTGGATTATTTGGGGTTCATCGAAATTATCTGAAATCGACGTACACGTATAAAAATACAACCTTTTTCCAACGGTTTCGCTCGCGTTAATGTAGATTTGACTTATCCCTCGACGAGGCACTTTTTCTCGGGATGAAGGTTAACTTACCTGTGAGTACTTAAGACGTGAACGGGTAACTCAAACAAACTCAATCTTATTTATAATATTAGTAAAGATAAGCAGATTTATCAAGCGGAGAGTAAGTTCGAATCCTTACACATGAAGTGGAGCTTTCAATGAAGACAACATAGTACCGTAGCATAGTGATGGGACTTTTTTGACCCCCATCCGAATAACTACTACCCTCAACGTACAAATCCGTTCTGGTAGTTTTTTTTAACTGGGTCGGCAAAATAACTGCACATTACCCGATAGAAAGTACAGTACAATACATAAATAACGGTGACTGTTATCGTTGTATCAAGTTGCACTAAATCGCAAAGGATCTAACAAACCATTCTGGCAGTCCCACTTTTATTTTTAATCTATCACCGAACCGGAGCACAGCGTAATAAATTAATTACGTCACATTAACTCGGCATCAACTTACCGTCGTCAGAATTCTCCACTTGATCCATATTTCTCAGAGGTTCTGGTTCCGAGAAATGTAGAGGCGATTTTACTGAAACGAAAATTTTGATCCTATCAATTATGACCACAAAATAACACGATTTTAATTGAATACTAACTAATACAATAAATCTCATGAGTTTGTGTTTTTTTTTTCTTATATCATAGTGGGCAAACGAACAGGTGGGTCGCGTGATGTTAAGTGATCACCACCGTCCATAGACACTTGCAACACCAAGGGAGTCGCAAGTACGTTGCAAGCCTGTGTTTGGAGGAGGGGGTAGTGTGGGAGCGGGGAAGGGAAAGGGATGTGAGTATCCGGCGCTCTCACTGACCGAACGAGTCGCAACAATGCAAGCACTGTTACTTCACGTTGGTTTTCTGTGTGTCGAGTGGTACTACCCCGGGCGAGCCGACCCATTAATGTTGAAACCAGTAATAGTTTCAGCGTGGCTCTACCACCTACAATCTGTGTCTACCTACTGTCTGTTTCTTATGTCTTCACGATTTAACGACTCAACCGACCAACATAAATCTTTGCATACATATTATAAGGGTACAGAACAGTACATAGGGTACCTTTAAAAACAATGTTATCCAGGTATAGAGCAAATTTGTATTAACACGAGGGAAGTGGTATTTACAAAAATTATGAAATCAACAAACAATTATTTGACCTGTTGAGGACAAATGAGGTATCATGATTCGTATTTCTTTTTCTATATGTAATGATTTTTTCTGTGTTTATTATTTATGTAAATAATAAATGACCTTAATGGAATCGTCATGTATAATGATCTATGCATTAAACTTTATTATTTTTAAACTGAAATATATAATATTCTACGGAACACTGTTATAAAATGTATAATATTAAATAGTAATTAATGTATGGCTAAAATGTGCCGCAATTATGGCACGCACCGTCTACTAGTTGTAAGGATGACAATGTAATAATGACCGGGATGAAATACGTTCGTCACCGGCTAGGTCCGATCCCCCGGCGTGAAGCCCTTGAGTGCGCTGCTCGCGCGATACAGTCGCACAAAAATTTACATCACTGCAACAACACTACACATATCACTTCCACACACGTGCACGCATACACGCTTACACAAAAAAGTGGAAGGGTTTTACTTTTTTTTCCCTTATCGAACTGAAATAGTTCAGAAATTTTCCGATACAAAATACACATAAGAGTTGTTGAGATATGTATGCTTGGTACACATATATGTTTCAACAACTCATATATGTATGAATAGTTTAGCTTAACTTAGGTTAGCTCAGTTAGGTCGCTAACTGCATGGAACAGTCAACAGCCAAGCCGAGGTGTGCCGTGCACCCTTGAGCTGGTTGCCCAAACAAAAATCGGCTGAGTGCCTTAAGCGCTCGCCTTAGTAGTCCGGTGAAGCTGTTAAGACCTTGCTAGGTCAATAGCGTAGTCTGTTCGAGAAAAAAAAAAGTTCGTCATCGAGTTGTCTGGTGAAGCTTTTAAAGCCTTGCTAGGCCAATAGCGTAGTCAGTACGAAAAAGAAAGCGTTCATCACCGACTCATTATATACGATATTGTGAAGATTAAGAAAATATACAATCCACAAAGTTAACTGGTATTTCCTTCTTAATTGGTATTTCCTTCTTCGACCTAAAGCTGTTCACATCATAACCTTTAAAATTTTAAAATTACACCCTGTATGAAAACTGCTTACAAATAAACATTGTACGAGTCATAGAGCGTGGGAACGGGAAACAGATGCATCGACACTTTATTGGAGGCACTTAATAAATATATAATTAACGGGCATAAAGTACATCCAGATTCAGAACAATCGGGATTCGAATCTACAAACTCTCAATCAAGCTAACCGATCGGTACTGTGTAAGACTGTGTAAGTCAGACCTTAGACTTCAATATATTATCCTAAGTTATAAGAAGAAATGATATGTTAAGTTGTTATAAAATATTTTATGTTATAAATCAATTTCAGGACTGACCATTGAACTTAGCACCCAATTAAATCTCGCTTCTTTTGTCATTGACGTCAACAACCAAAGTATAATATAATATTGAACTTGACTCTCATTTCACATTTATGTTTTTGATGGGATTAAATTTGCATTGCAATCATGCATATAGTTCAATAGTCAGTTGAAATGGACTGGGTTAAGTTGAAAAGGTTTTTGATTTTTTTTTATAAGTTATTGGTTTAAGCCCTCGACTCATCGAATGTTAAAGGACAATATGGTCTAAAATGTTAAACATGATAAACCGGGGAAATGGCTCTCAAGTGTGTGTTCCAGAATATACCAACAGGTGCTTGGTGATAGATTTTCAACTTGACGGTGGTAGCTAGCCAGACGGATTTAGAAAAAACCCTACCGACATGCAATATTTCCAAAATCAAGATCTGTCTACCATTTTGCTTTATTTTGCACGAGAGAAACAAATAGTTCTTTGCACGAGAGAAACAAATAGTTCTTTGCACGAGAGAAACAAATAGTTCTTATTTTTGCATTATTAAGAAAAAATCTAAAAAAACTTACCAATTTCATCATCGTACTGATTGTTCTGTTCATCTTCACACTTCTCTAATTTAATTGAATCCATTGTATCTGCATTTATTTTTATTTTTTTTACTTATTTACCCAAATAAAAAATCATAACCAACGAAAAAACATCAATGTTCAAGTGGCTCGATAAGCAGAATATTGATTTAATAACCACAAGTTGGAACAAGTAACAAAAGAAATTTCAATATTCGTGTACATTTACTATGTTATATTGGTAACAGTATCGGCTGATGGAGAAGGGGAAACATCGTGGGGAAACCTGAACCTGAGAAATGTTCTTGTAGTGCTACGGTATGTGGGAAAACATACAACTGTGGACTTGTCGGCTTTTGAAATCTCCAATACAACGTGTTCTGGAGTTCCTGCAGCCCAACAGAAGGGCTTTTACAGGCTGGCATTATTAATATTATACAGAATTTTTAGCGGGACCTTGGATTTATTATGCATAATTTGATCCAATCAGAGATACGATAATTAATATTCCGACTAATGGCCTCAATATTTTTAATTATAATTTTAATGATTGTCAATGTTGATTATTGTTATTAATTGTAAGTTTCATCAGTCTCAAACAGATGGCGCTTTAAATTAGTTTGTTTACAGAAAACTGTAGGATCGACTGTTATAGATATCTCATAGTGAAGATTAGTGATAGATTGAGCCAAAGCAACACGGGGTCGGGTCAGCTAGTATCAGTACAAATATATTAAGCACTTAAGAATTGGAAGAGCTTTTACTGTCGTGTGATAAGTTCATACAATGTCTAACAAATAAAAGTGACAGTCACCTGATACTAGTGTGGGAGGATTCTGTAGAAGCGTCGCGTGACACTGTTCCACTTGATGTTTAAATTCCAGTGAATTCCGGAGTCTGGTGATGCAAACCTCGCATATCTGCTCTTTTGGTTTCAATTCCTCAGGCAACTGTAAACATTTTAAATACATTCAGTTACATATAATTAATTTAGTTAAGTCTCAGATTATTGTGACCATAAAAATGATAAAAAAAAGAACTGACACTGAGAATTTGAACTTGAAGATGATAGCTTTAAACTATGATGGCTCTAAAGTGTATTCAGGCATGGCATCAATGTATCAATTCAAATTTTGCAATGAACCAGAGATTTAAATGGAGGAAGACATTGTGATATAACAACATTTTCTAAGATGATATCACATGGCTAAACCTATAGAATGGCTTTCAAATGCAACTGTCAGAATACACAGATGCTTGGTGACATATTTTCAATTAGAGGGTGGTAACTAGCCAGACAGAATCAGAAATAACCCTACCACCAGACTATGGCTTCGACATGACTTTTTTCTTCAACAAAAGCTCCAACTCAGTGGAGGCCAAGGGTACCAACGAGGGGAAAATCCTACATAGGATACACCTCACGCTGACCCCCGGCATGTCGGATGTTATGTCGGACTCCTACCGACTAAAAACCGCTTAGCGCGAATGTGGGCTAGGGTGCAGGGTGACGACTAGCAAAACTCCGCTGCCCTGGTCACGCGCTTGGGTACCCGTGGATGGTAGAAACAGGGACCCATCTCTCAGGAAGTAGCTTTCTTCCTATGCTCCTCATGTGGATCAGCGGCTAAAAGCCGTTCTGTGTCCGTACGGGCCTTCATCTACGGGTGACGGACGCCTCCGCATCCGCCACCTGAAGGTTTGTTAGGGAGGCATAGGATGAAATAAGCTTATATTTTCGCCCACGGACGGCTCTTCTTCGCCGTAAAGCTGGGGCGTCGGGCTCCTTCTCTCGCTGTCTTTCCGCCTCCTCTTTCTGACTAGTGATGGAACCTACCTCGGTCAATGCAGTGTCCGAATATGGCATCAACGGAACCATCATGTTTTATGAAAAGCACATGGTCAATGTAGGACTCAAAGTTATACCAAATAATGCCATGTTGAAAGGGGCTGCCATTGCATCGTTACAGTAGTTGCTGAGTTCACAGATTGTAACCCCCTATGTACCAAGAATGTCTCAGAATTAGTGTATATTTACTAACATAAATCAGTAATAGGTCTTGAGAATTTCATGAACGTCTGCAAAAACTTAGATTGTCTGGATTTAGCAAAAGACCAACATAATATAATAACTAGAAACAATAACAAACTGGTCACTCCCTGTTTCAGGTTCACTAAGACCAGTAACAGTTTTTTAGGTAATAATAGTGTTAGATTTTATAACAAAGTCCCAAAACACATTACCGATTTGCCAGTTAGTTGACGTCTGGAAATGACGCCCCTCTCTGTGCATCCACTAATAATGAATGTAACTATATATTTATGTTTGGTAAAAATATGTAACATGAAGAGATAAAACAGATTCAAGTTTCTTGCCGGTTCTTCTCGATCACTGGGTTGTTTTCCGAACAAGTGGTAGTTTCGACGTTCATAAGTGCCTTCTCAGGGCCTAAATTGAATAAAGAGTATTTTGATTTGATTTGAACACTATCGGCTGGCGGTGACAGAAACCATTCTGAGGAAACCTGAACCTGAGAAACATTCTTGTAGTTCTACTGTAAGTTGGAAAACATAGAACTGTGGACATCTCCGTGAGTCTTTTGCAGGCTGATTGATGATGATGCGATGGTGATTGCATCCTCTTAATCCTCATTGCATTAACATTATGCTTCCCCGAGATGTGAATAATACTTACAGTGAGCCCGAAACAATCCCTAAGCATATCTCCATAAACTTCAGCGTGGCCCATCCAGCTATACTCAGTCCACATGTTCTTTGGACATGGTAGCTCTAGGCAACAGCTGCATAGACCTAATCGCTCTGATCCTGGATGAGATACTACTGCTGATTCTGATGCACTGAAATAGTTTACAACATTACACTAGAATCTAACTATTCTGGTACTATTGAAAACCAGGGGTGTCCGGTTATTGGAATGTTTGAATTGTTGTATTGTATAGAAAGATTGTATGGACTTTTTGTATGGACTCATACCAAAGCACACGCATTGAACATAAGTATGAAAAGTGAGTGTAAGGTATTCAAAAGGCTATATAGAGTGGATCAATATTTGAAAGGGTGATGTCTGGAATTGACTCATCTCTGTGTATCCACCAAAAATGATTGTAACATGTTATCTATACTAATATTATAAAGAGGTAAAGTTTGTGAGTTTGTGCCAATGTAGGGGGTAATCTCAAGAAGTACTAAACCGATTTTGAAAATTCTTTTACCAATAGAAAGCCACGTTATTTGTGAATGTCATAGGTTATATATAATTACTCTAAGACCAATAGGAGCGGAGGAACAATTAATGAAGAATGCTTTAAAATCGGGGTTTTTTTCTTTTGAGAGCTTCCGCTGCGTGTTAGCCCAAAATAACTATTCCACGCATACAAAGTCATGGGCAGAAGCTATTAATTAATTATATTATTATTATAATATTATAAAGAGGTAAAGTTTGTGGATTGTAGGGGTAATATCTGGAGAGTCGGAGAAAAAATGGTCAAACTAAAATGTTTCTTACAAACGCTGCCTTAATGATGAGAGATATATGATCGAGTTCTAGAAAAAAGTTGTAGTTTGATAATGCCTAATGCCTATTACCACCCAACGAAGTGGGCACTAGTCAGCTAGTGAATTATAAATATGTTAACAAGATAAACCAGATCAGGTTTCTTGCTGGTTCTTCTCGATAACTGGGTTGTTTTCCAAACAGATGGTAGTTTTGAAATTCATAAGTGTCTTCTTGGGGCCTAAATTGTACAAGTATTTTTTGATTTTGATTTAGTTGCTGGATTATTGTATGTATTAAAATTTTAATATAGGTATACCTGCAATTTACTTCAGGTAATGTTACCATAACTTGATGAGTTAAATGTTTGTGTTGATTTTGACTTGTGTTTGAATATAAAGCCACTGGCGATGTTTCAGCTTTTTCCTCCATCACTTCTTTCTTGTATGTCATATTTAGTAATTTACTGTAATGTAAATTATATAGATTATATGTTAACATTAGCTGAATTTATTCACAAAATTATCCTGATCTATTATTTTTATGTTTCACTTTCTAGTTCATACTCTAACTTATTGACAGAAAGCATGTTCTTCCAGCTAACTAGCAGTATTATGAACGAAAAAATATTATTGTGGGTAGTGCAAAAATGTAAAAAAAAACAAAACAAAATAGTAATAATCACACATGAACTAGAATTAAGTGATTCCTAATATGCAAATGCATGAATACTAAATGAATTGATAACATAAATACATAAACAAAATAAATGTATATTCGCGTATATATAGAAATAATAGTAAATTTACACATAAATATCAGTCATTAAATCTATTATAACGTCTATAATCATCGAAATTAAAATAAACGTAGTATCTGTTGAATTAATTCGCAGGAGGCCATAATACTTTTTCTGTCTACCCCAATTTGAACATAGCGCGGTGACGACACACAAAAAAATGTAAATGACAAAAGATGTTAAAATAAAACCTGTTTCTTTCGGCTCGTAGTTTTCTCTTTTTATCCATATCTAGAAACACTTATGATGCAGTATTATTGTTCACAACCAAATATTATTGAAGTGATGATAACTGACTTGTGACAAACTGAACACAGAACATATATACGTACGAGGATTATTATAGGAATATGATCTCAATCAATTCAGAACGAATTTCTATAAAGAAACTTTTTTTTTCTAATGTCAAATTAACCGTGTGACCAGATTAGACATAAAGTTATAGCTACATTAATATGACTAAATAACAGTGAAATTATTATTATTTATCATTACATGCTATTTCTCTTGAAATAAAAACAACTTGTAATTATGTTAACATTATTCGGTGAAGCTGTTAAGACCTTGCTAGGTCAATAGCGTAGTCAGTTTGAAAAAAAAAAAGTTAACATTATTAAATTATATACTTAGGCTGAATTGCACCAGTCAATGTTAAAGCTAAAAATTCGGTTAAAGTTATTGTTAGACAAAAAACGGGTTGCACCAGTTGACAATGGTTAAAATGACGTCACGATTTAACGTTAACTATTACGGCTCGATGTTGGCCGGTTAATGTTATTGTTATTGTCAATTTTTGAATCGGTTGTCAAGTTCAATAGTAAAAACTTTAAAGAGAGTTTTTGGCGGGATCTTGGAATGCCATGTAGTGGTCTTTATATTTTATCCATAATCTTGTGTTATTTGGCTCTATATTGTGTAATGTTGGTGATGCTTTACGTAATATAGTTTGGTTATTGTGCACAAGTGAAGTGGATCGGAAATAATACCACGGAGCATGGATTCTGACTTGCCACAAAAACTCCCAGGAAAGTTCTAACAAGACGACCACCATCTTGTTAGTTCATTCAAATTATATCAAGAAACTTGCAATATTGTTACTCACTTGACAATGGCAGTAATAGTCTACTAGAAGACTGGTTGCCAAAAATAAAATAGAAGAAAATAGAAGAAGAACTTTAAAATATTATGTCGTTGTTGAGACACATCCTGGGGTAAACTGAAAATAGTTCGTCCGATTACGAAACTACTATATATGAAGATAATTTGGGTCTTAGAAAAAAAAAGTTTATTTCTCTAAAATAGATCGGTTTGCAAAATGGGACGAAGAATTATTCTTGAACAGATTTCAGGTTTCTAAAAAGTTAGCAAACGTATTGTACTTAAAGCATTTGATAAAACAGCTGACTATGAAGTATGGACTATTTCTGTTTACACGTTATTAAAGTGTTTCTACAAAAAACCGTATTTTTTTTAGTATTTCAATTAGGACTATGGTTAACAAATGTATGAATCATATGATTTATAATTTACATACGCTTTATTTACATGATAGTGTACAAAATTTAACAACAATACTAGTCTATATATTAATAGATATATTAAAATACGTAGATTTTATAATACGTTATAAATTTCTTTTTTACTACATAATATACATGAATGATACAAGTTATATTTTTTTTTGCATGATAAATTTTCACTTTGTATGAAAAATAATAGTTACACATGACATGTTCTACCTGGCCAATATTATTTTCTACTTTGCTAATCAATCCTTTCTATTAAAGATTTTTACTTCTATCGGCAAATAGGTAATATCCCCAGGAATATTATAATTATTTCAGAGTTGTACTTTAGTACCCAAGTACTAAATACTAAAATTGTATAAAATAATAATAATTTATTATTACAATTGAACCTCGATAACTTTAAGATAACCAAGTGAAACACAAAATATTTTAAGTTATAGAGTTTTTAACTTATCAAGTATATTACACTCGCACTTTCGCCGCACACTTTCTTGAAGGCCAAATCATCCTGTTTCTCGAAGTTTTCTAACCAGCCATTGCTACCTTTAAAATTACGGGTTTTTAGCAAATTGGTGAACTTTTTATCTTTTTCATTCACTAAGGGTCTGTAACACTGAAGTTTTGGTTTGGACACTGTTTGAACCACGTAAATAAACATTGCTCCAAAATAGGGAATTCAGCAATTTTTCATCTTTTACATGAAATACTTTCTCCAGATTCTTGTTTCTTCAAGAGTTCAGCTTCTTTTTTAATTATAAGTGATAATGTACTTTAGTGTATTCCAAGCTAAGCCGCAGCATCTTTCCTTTTTAATCCACTTTTCACTGCTTTTAATTTATCAGCGTATGTTAATGTTGTTAATTTTTATGTTAACAATTTAACTTGTAAACACGTTTACGTGTTTGAGAAAGTTTTTGTTTTGTACATTCATTCGAAATAACTTATTTGCAGACAGTTTATATTACAGAGTTCATCGATACAATTCTTTAAGTAACTGTGGGCTAATACTGAAATTATTAGTTTAAGTTATAGAGGGTGCGTATTTTAAGTAATAGAAGTTTTAGGCTCTGAGGGGAAGAGAACACATTATTTCTTGAAGTTATAGAGGTTTTTACCTTATCGAGGTTCTACTGTATTGGACAAAGTAGACTTTGCAATACCTTTAAAAATCAAATATGTCCAGACTTAAAGGGCTCTTACACTGTAACTGAAATAAATTTAAAAACATAAATAAATATGGCAACAGAACTTCTGTGACATAAATAATCTAACTCTTTAGTAGTAATTTGTTGATATGTAGGTAATGTAAATATTTATTTTCTGATACGGTCTTTGACTAGATATCGTTAAAAAATTGTACAAAATATTTTAGTTTTATTCAAAATGTCATACGACGAATGGAAACTTGAGGACGATTTATGCCGGTGTTGTCATTCTGAAGGATCGTTTGTAAACTTATCCAAAGGCTTTAATTTTGGTAACATGGAAGAAATCTACGTCGACATGTTAAAATATACTTTGGATATACATGTAAGTTGTATTTCTTTTCGCTATGGAACATATTGTTTCGTAGTCCCAGGCAAAAAGTTTGTCGGCAAACTTATTTTCTTTCTAGTTTGAACATTATCTAAATTAATTACATATACAATATAACAAGTCTGTTTTACTTCTGTTAAGTCGATTAAACTGCCAAGAGATTTATAAATGCACAATAGTAATATGAATGCCAAAGTTTGTCTGTTACCTGTTTACCAAAATCGATCGCAGTACAATTTTGTACTGATGAAAAACAAGCCACTGAACCGAAATTTTGTACAGATGTAGCTTAAGACCTTGTTGAAAAACTTACAGACTTAGAGCCTGTCCAGATGAGGGGTACACACTCGCGTGTCCTCGAGATACTAGAGCTACATATATCCCGTCCAGACGGTGCGGCGCGTTTCCTAACTCGCGCGTAAAACGCGTGCAATGAGCGAAGACTTTCGACTCGCGCGCCGAGATACTCAGGCCCCATTGCTGCGTCCAGTACTACGCGCGAGTCTGTGGCGAGTCGACATAGTTGTCAGTCGTCTATCCATATGACGTATCTCAGCATATGCAACGTTTTCTAGGGTAGAAACTGACTAAAGTTGACTCGCACCTAAAATGCCTCATCTGGACAGGCTCTTAGTCATAGGCAAAGTTTAATCATACAGTATAATATAATACAGTACTAATATAGTTTCTTAGTTTGTTATTTTATCAGTGTTCAATTAACTGAAATCCACCATTACTATCTTAATCTTGTCCCACCTAATATTTTACCTATAACCTATATATTTTCCTCTTCCACTTAACTCTCCTCTGTCAGATGTCATCTCAGTATTCACTATGTTTCTACAGATATCATTTCTCAAACAATCTATCGACACTATTTTTGGTCTTCTTATACTCATACATATGGCCAGCATCATACTTTAAACTTTTCTAGTTACATGACTTCCATCTCTCCTCATGACATGCCCGTACCATGCTAACTTATCGCTCGTCAACTTCTCTGTCACCGGTGATATTTTTAAACTTCCTCTGATGTACTCATTCTTAATCCTATCCATTCTAGTTACATTAAGGTATATTTATCTTAACATTCACATCTCTGAAACATGTAATCTAGTCTCATCTGTCTCTCTTGTAACCCAGCACTAAGAGTGATCCGGCATGACCAGTGTATTGTTATGTACATTGCATGCTGCCCTACTTATTATGTGCAGCACAGATGAGTTACAATTATATTTATCAAATAGTTGAATTGTTAGTCGCATTCAAGCACTCAGTTAGGTTGCTGCTCAAAAACATCATTGTAACAAGTTAAATATACTAATTGTGAACTAACAAGCAACTTTATTCCCACAAACAGGCATCTCCAGATAATGTCAGGCAAGGCTACTCACTCCAACGTCTTGGTCCTTTGCGCTTCTTACTTAACTGAAATTAAATTCTCTATGTTTCAGATAGCCCCCGTATTAGGTGCGTTATGCACTGCAACATATACAATATGTGGGCCTTGTATATTAAAGCTCCAAGAGGCAACTACATTCAAGAAACAGGTTCTACGTTGTGAGGAGAAATTTAGAGATATGTACACTAGGAATTTTATCAAAGGTATGTGCTATGCGTACACCACCCAGTAACTACAAATGTGATGCAGTAATGTTATTATTTTATAGTGAATAGTCTGTTTCTTATATGAATCTTAATGGAAAAAGTTGTGTTTACCCACTAAGCTAATTGTGAAAACCTGTAGTACTCTAACAAGAAAGATATTATACTAGGACCCAGGGCAGCATTCATTTAAGAAAGCAAGGTATGTTTAATAACTATGTGGATTATAAAAAAGTTACAATATGTGTGAAGTATAATTTTGGCATTAAAATTTGCACAATTGTTCCGTGCAAATCTTTGTTATTTATTGTTTTCTCATATCCATAAGGTTCTGTCTGCATTATTAATTTTAAAATAGATTCTTGTGAGCCTATTTGTGACTACACATAATAATTGTGTTACTTAGCTGAGAGTAAATGACAAAGAAAACCTGTTATTGCTTACTGACTTCAGGTTCTTGAAGAAGAACAATTGTAGAACTTTCAGTGGACTGTATATTTTCTTAACTTTCTGAATATAGTATATTTCGAGCCTGTAACAAATGTGATTTGTCCCAACACTTGGGAAATCATCATCTTTACAACTAGTAGGCGGTGCGTGCCGTAATTGCGGCACCCTTAAGCCATACATAATAAACATTTTATTTGAAATTTTGTAACAGATTTCCTTACACTACTATACATTTAGTTATAATAATAGCAATTAATACATAAATTCTATTAAAATACAAGTCTATTATTTTGATGTGAAACAAACCCGTTTGTTGGTATGGTGAGACATGGCAATGCAAAACACGAACTTTGCATTATCAAGGAAATGCTCAAAAACATTTGCAACCCTATCTGTATAAACATAAGATTCAAATTGATTTGTCAGCCACTCGTTCTACTAGTGTTACGCGACATGCGCCGACGAGCTAGCGCCCTTTGCCAAATGCCGCTAAACACACCGCGCCTGATGATTTCTTTGAATTTTTGTATTTAATAAAAATGAATATTTATGTAATAAAATAAATAAACAGTCATTATTTTATGTAACAAATTTGTAATACTTTATCGTTTCATTATGCCATAGCTGATTCCTGTCGTATTTAATTATTTTATGCATGTAACTAATACAAAACAATTTCGATGTTTCACATATGCCAGGCGTCCCGTGATGGCTCAAATTTTTATTATTTATAAAAATATCATATCAAACGTAGAAATAACATTTATACAAATTATTAGAAAAGAAATGTGAATCAACAATCAATCTCATTTATCCTCAACAAAATCTATGATAATATTTCAGTGGCGGCACCATCCGATTTGGAAATCAAAGATGAACCTCCTGAGGAGAATGATGGTGAGAATTTGACTTTTTAATCATTTAGAACAGGTCTGCTCAAACTTAAACTGCTGGCAATCTACCTCAATATTGTTAGAGTATGATCAATAGACTCCGAAAGGCTGCAAGTATGTGCGATGCAGGATCGTCATCTAGCTAGATGTAGGTAACTCCTGCTAAAAATGATAAAAACAAAGTGATGAGAGAGTTATTCTGATCTACTTATGGATGAAATAAATTTTATTTGTTTACTAGCAGGCGCGGCGGACGATGTCCCGCCCTGATAATAAAAAAAACCTTGACAAATTATATACTACAATGTTCCTCATGAATTACTTTATCCAGTGGTGAAAACCGCATGAAGATCCGTTCAGTAGTTTTTGAGTTTATCGCGAACAGACAGACCGACAGACGCCGTAGGGAACTTTGTTTTATACTATGTAATGATTAATTACATTTGGTTTAGTTACCTACCTGCTAAAACAAAATCAGTGGATATCAGCAAATTTTTTTTTGAAATCAACTCTATATGCACGCGCCATTAACATTTGAGCACCCCTAATTTAGGATATCACATAGTACATGTTCTATCATTACATGGTATAAAACAAAGTCCCCCACCGCGTCTGTCTGTCTGTCTGTTCGCGATAAACTCAAAAACTATCGAACGGAAATTCATGCGGTTTTCAGCGGTGGATAGAGTGATTGATGAGAAACGTTTTAGTATATAATTTGTCAAGGATTTTTTCATAATCAGGGCGGGACAATGTCTGCCGGGCCCGCTAATACATACATACAATAAGAATGTAAATCTAACATGTCTGTACTTTTCGATTTTTCTGAAAAAAAATGTTGCAGTTGTCTAAGATTAAGTAATAAAATACATTTCAATCATTTTTAGAAACGTCTGTCTGTCTGTTTTTATGAACACGCATCACTGTTAAAGTACTGGGTTCACAATAAAACCTCACCAAGGAAACCATAAAGCATATCCTCGAGAGTAACTTAGTCTTTGTTTCATTAAAATCTGTCCATTCTAACAAAAGTTATTATAATTTGAATGACGGCTCGAGTTAAGTACGAGAGAAGATTTGTAATCTATACTAATACTAGCGGACCGGGCGGACGTTGTCCTGCCTTGAAAACAAAAAAAATCCTAAAAGTCGATCGCAGCGCCACCTGCCGTGTCCAGTTGTGAATCTAAACCATTCTCGAATCTCCACGAACACACACAAAAAATTTCATCAAAATCGGTCCAGTCGTTTAGGAGGAGTTCAGTCACATACACACGCACACAAGAAATATATATATTAAGATTATCAAGCTGGAGGGTTTGTTTCTTTGATTGAACGTGCTAATCTCAGGAACTACTGGTCCGAGTCAAAAAATTCTTTCAGTGTTAGATAGCTCATTTATCGAGGAAGGCTATATATCATCATGCTAAGACCAATAGGAGCGGAGCAACAATGAAGAATGTTTCAAAATCGGGGTTTCTTTTCCTTTTGAGAACTTCCGGTACATGTTAGCGTTAGCCCACAGTAACTATTCCACTCGGACGAAGTCGCGGGCAGAGGCTAGTTTAGAAATGTTTAGGACAATGGAAAGTGGTGAACACCTAATTAATATTATTTAGTAAATGCGAATGTGGGTTTGTTTGCTATGTCTTCACGAAGTTGATCCATTAGGTTATGCATAAAACTTTAAGTGTACATTCTTCATTTGGGGTTAAGCTTTGAAAAAACCCAACCACTTTCGTTGGGGCTTTTACTGGTAGATCGTAGACCTTCTGGATTATCATCTGAGCTATGTATCATTACACTTACAATCAAATCAATAATAAAATCTAAAGTTCTTACGACTTGAGTCGAAGCTTTCGATGAAGGAAAACATCATGAGAAACCACAGCATGGTGGGTAGGGCTTTTTCTAATTTCGACTCACAAACTACCACCCTCGAGTTGAAAATATGTCACCAATAACCTTTTGGTGTGTTCAGGCACACACACTTGAGAGCCAGTCCCTCTCTTGGTTTAGTGTGTTACCATTTTAGACCAATCGTCATTTGACATGAGTGTGATTGTTGTGAAGTTAAAACAAAATTGCTCATTATCATTACTAAACTCAAATTTTTCAAGTTTAATCCACCTTTGGTTAAAAGAAAAACTGTTTACAGCTAATTATCATTGGGTATATACTTGATGTACTAGTGTAACTTTTACAGATACCCAGCAAGACATTCCTTACATGGACAGTGATGAGTTTCATATAAAAGATGACGAACATCATAAGGAAGATGAAGAAGAAGGTAAATTTTGAACATTTCAATTTTTTTTTATACACATATATAGATAAAGTAGACCTGCAGTGGTCGAAATTCGGAGTGGATGCTAAGCTTGTGACTAAAAGTTTCGAGTCTTGACTTAACCTTTGAGATAAGACCGAATGCGTTCTATAGATTAGACCCTAAGACCTCGCCAAAAATTATTTTCAGAACTTATAACCAAGAAAGTGAAACACGAAGGCAAGAAGCGATCGAAAAAAATGCCAAGCAAATCGAAATCGCAGCCGAAACCAAAAAAACCGCCCAAACGGGGCCGCCCAAGGAAAGGGAATGAGGTCGTCGCGAATGAGAAATCTGAAGGTAGGTGTAATATATTTTATACTAGTTGATCCAGCCATGCGTTGCTGTGATTCAGTTCTCATTTGTTAAATTTAAAACAATAATTCAAAATCAAAACGTAACGCCATCTATGAGATATGTATAACAGTCGGTCCTACAGTTTCCTGTCAACAAACTATTTTAAAACGACATCTGTTCGAGACTGATGACAATGACAATTGATAACAATAATCAACATTGACAATCGTTTAATTAGTAATTTAAAAAAATATTGAGGCCATTAATCGAAATATAAAACATCCTACCTCTCAAGTTGGACCAAGTGATACATAAATCCCAACATTTCATAAAGATCGGTTGAGTAGTATCTGAGTTCATGTTCACAAACATCATGACACTGGATTTTTATATATTTAGATGTCCACAGTGCAATGATTTATTTTGCTAAAGTTTATCCTCAATAGCTATTGTTTGCCGCATCGCTCGTGTAAAAATAAATCTGATCTATCTGATATAGTGCTGATAGTCTAGTGGTTTGACCTGCGGAATATATATTCAGATGTCCGCAGGTTCGAAACCCGGCATGTACTGACAAATTTTTCGGATTTCGTGTACATTTACTAATGTTAAACTGGTAATAGTATCGGCTGACGGTGAAGGAAAACATCGTGGGGAAACCTGAACCTGAGAAATGTTCTTGTAGTACCACCGTATGTGGGGAAATATAGAACTGTGGATTCCTCAGAGTTTGAAATTGGCAATACGTTGTGTGCTGTCGTGGGAGTGATCATGGTCATACGTTCCTTCGAGAAGAGGCTTATGACCCTGCAGTGGGTCTCTTATAGGCTGATGATAGTACGTTGTGGTGACTATCACTAAACCTTCCTTCGGGAAGTGGCCTATGACCCTGCAGTTTCTCTCTTATATGCTGATGATGTTGATAATCTATCCTTCGATAACAGTACATTCCTTCTTACTGATAGGTACTTGAACACTGCGTTTTCAATTTGTTATAATCGTGCGAAACCCTATTATTCTCTACAATAAAAATAGCCTAATTTAATCCTTATAACATCAGGATCTGTAAGTGAAATTTCAGTCAAAACCGGTTCATGTTACAGATAGGCACAGATAGACAGGCATAATTATTTTAATGGTATATACTTTAACATTTATTTAGTAAAAAGCTGTTAGTTTGATAATACAAACAGATATTTCGACAGACACTTGAGAGCAAGTACCCTAGGCTTAACGTGTCTGCCATCTTAGACCACATAACATCAGATTAGACTGTGTCCAAACGCTAAAACTATGACGTGATCTACACCAGGAGTAGCACCGCAGTTGCTTTTTTAATATATATATATACTAGCGGGCCCGGCAGACGTTGTCCCGCCATGATTATAAAAAAAAATCCTGGACAAATTATATACCAAAACGTTCCTCGTGAATCACTTTATCCACTGGTGAAAACCGCATAAAAATCCGTTCAGTAGTTTTTGAGTTTATCGCGAACAGACAGACAGACAGACGCGGCAGGGGACTTTGTTTTATACTATGTAATGATATTGAATTTGTCATTATGAAGACAGTATTGTGAGTCTTGCCTAAACTTTAATCATTTAAATACTATTACCTGACGCTTGTTTCTGTAGAATATATCCATTAATTCATGAACATCAATAACTACACATTATATTCCACAAGTAAATGTTGTAACTGTGATTTAACAAAAAATTAACAAAGCTCGTTGGTGCGCCATCTATTGGCAAACATTTAAAACTAGATCTCTACTATTGCGAATTTATTTATTAGGCCGCAGGTAATAGAGTGTATAGGTAAGGAGAATGTATGTATGAGTACGAGAATGTATGCAGAAGTGTCCATCAATATGCCTTAAATTAGGATGGCGCTACATTACAAGTTTTATAAAAGTAAACGCTCAAAAATCACTAAACGTATTATTTAAACTTCACAAAAATCCTATCGCACTCCATGTGTTGTTACGGCAGTTATTTTAGGTTATTTTTACAAAATTGTTTCGGACTAGCCGTAAGCTTTGGCTACGCTTGCGCCATTTTGAAGGGTCTCGGAACTGTTATTTAGTGCTTAGAGCTGGACACTTTTTCAAACAACCCCCATTTATGCGATAGGTCTCCTTAGATAAAACCTATGAAGTATTAAAATACATAATCAACAGAATTGTTTTAAGCGCCATCTATACGCAGAGTATTCGTACTACATCTTATGATGTTACTATGTACGATTTTTGATATTTTTCTGTTTGGTAATTTGATTTTAACTCCATCTATATTCTCATTCTTTAAATGGAAATTAGTGGTACGATATTTGTTTTTTTTTAAGATAGTACTCGATTAGTTTTTTCATAATATCGCTATATATAATACTAGCTTCTGCCCGCGACTTCGTCCACGTGGAATAGTTACTTTTGGCTAACGCTAACACGCAGCGGAAGCCTTGAAAAGAAAAAGAAAACCCCCATTTTGGCTGTTTATAAGATTTTTTTCAGAATATCATAAAATAAAACTAAAAATCACGTGAACGGCAAAATTTTGATTTCGTTGTTAAGATAGTTATATACTATAGCAGAGTTTTTAAAGTGAAACGTTTTTTTCCTATCGCCTCAAATTTTTTCGTCCATCTATCGCATGTCGCATTACAGTTGACGCGCAGCCGCGGAGTAGGGGTAAAGTCAAAGGCGCTCGGCAGAGTAGCCAACGCCAATATGGCTTCGCACATGGCTCAATTCATAATGATTTAACTAAATATTGTGCTCAGTTTTTGACATGCGTCTGTCATTTGAATGATTGTATTTATTATGTACTCCGTACTCTAATAAGCTGATTGAAATTAAAATTTATAGTTGGATATCTTGTCTACTATTGATTTTACATTTTGCAATTATTAAGTTAAGTTTAAAAACTCGATTTTATCTCCCTAAAGTGAATCATTTTTTAATGGGCTTTGTTATTATTATTTTAACACACGTTTTAACATCGTGTTTTATCTAGAACATTATATTTAAATTTTCCACCGTTTTTTTAAATGCAATTTAAAATCTAAAACTCTTTTAACGATTTTAGATTATCTTTCGATAGACCCAGTGAGAGAAATAAACCTTTTTTTAAGATGACAAGCCTCTATTTAGCTTATTATGTTTGTTTGTTTAGGTCAAATCTTGCATATTGAAATAAAACTAGTCTTAAAGACTTACGACTTTGCAATTTTACACATCTGTTCGGTCTTGATGACAATACATGAAAATTAAATAAAAACAAAATGTCGAATTTCAAAATGGCCGCCATACCCACTGAAAGACAATTCCGATTATGCCTTATAGCTTATGAATAAAAACTTTAAAACCATATTTAAAATATTAATTTATTTATATGATAGAATATTATTAGTTTACGAGTTAGATAATCTAGTTTTGGTTATTACTGATGACTAACCATCGTAGTTAAAACTTACGAGTGGGTTAAAGCCCAGTTATCGTCCATTAAATTTTTGGCCTGGTGAAAATTATTTTACGCGTTTACTCGTGACTACTCATAGTTAACAACGCCTCTTTGAATTTTATGTCAAATTTGTTTGAATCGTACGAAGATACTAAATATTACAAATAATACGAGGAGTGGAGATTAATTGATAATTCGAAAAAAAAAATGCTCCAAATTGGATATCAGATGTATCAAGAACGAAGAAGTATTGAGAGATGGAAGGGCAATGGAAATAAATTATGTTTTCTGTCTTCTAGGCGGCAAGGCGGCCGCGTCGCCAAAATTCCGTCTCCAAGACAACGATTACAAACGCGACGGCGACATGTACTTATGCAGCCGCTGTGATAAACGTTACGACAAGATATTCTCGTTGAAATTCCACGTGAAGACGAAACATTACAAGATACCGAGGTTCTTCTGCCCTTATTGCATGAAGGAGTTCATGACTCCGGCGCCGTTGACCGTCCATAAACTCGAGGAACATGACGTAGATGATAGATTTAAATGTAACGCGTGCAAAGGCACGTTCAATACTAAGGTCCAGTTGAGGAAGCACATTAACAACTTCCACATGCTCGGCGAGAAGTACAAGTGCGATTTCTGCGACTACGAGTCGTTTTCCTTCGAGGGTATGTACAAGCACAAATTTAAGCATAAGACCGTCAAGGACTACCACTGTAGGTTCTGTAAGAAATCCTTCTTAAGGAAGACGACTCTGGATTTGCACGAACGAATCCATACTGGAGACAGGAGGAAGGTATGCAAGGTCTGCGGGCAGACTTTCGTCCAGAAGGCTAGCTTGAATTATCACATGACGAAGTATCATCCGGAGGTGAACTTTTGAAGGATTTCGGTCGTGAATTCGACGGTGGAGACGATGAAGGGAACGTAGCAGAATTACTGGAAATAACGGTTGAAGTATCGGTGGAAGAAGAAACATTAGAATTTTAAAACTTAAATACTCTTGTTGAAGTCCAAACTAATAAAAAAAGTGAATAAAACATAGGTGGCGTAAATTTAAATGTTACAAATAATATATATTTTGTTTTTGGTAATCAATATCTCAGATTATTTATGCCATTATCGAGTAGGTAATAATATTACAAGTGTCTTGCAATAATTTCAATGTTCTAACAAGATGGCGGACCCCTTGTTAGAATTTTCCAGAAAGTTTTTGTGGTATATCAGAATTCATGCTCCGTGGTACTATTTTCCATCTACTTCACGTGTGTATCCGATTATATAAAAGCCACCGACATTACAAAATATAGAGTCGAATAATACAAGTTTATGAATGAAATATAAAAGCCACTACATGATAGACACTGATCCCGCCAAAAAACGCAAAAAAAAGTATTCTTGTTATTTTTCCTATTTTAATTTAAGGGGAATGAGATAGTATATTCTTAATGTATTCGAAATATATACAAAGAGATGGCGAAAGGGAGAAAGAGAAACGTTGAAATCTTCTTCTTCTTCTATTTTATTTATGGCAACCAGTCTTCTAGTAGACTATTACTGCCATTGTCAAGTGAGTAACAATATTGCAAGTTACTTGATATAATTTGAATGAACTAACAAGATGGTGGCCGTCTTGTTAGAACTTTCCTGGGAGTTTTTGTGGCAAGTCAGAATCCATGCTCCGTGGTATTATTTCCGATCCACTTCACTTGTGCACAATAACCGAACTATATTACGTAAAGCACCACCAACATTACACAATATAGAACCAAATAACACAAGATTATGGATAAAATATAAAGACCACTACATGGCATTCCAAGATCCCGCCAAAAACTCACGTTGAAATCTATAGCATATTATTTTCTTTAGTATCGTAGAGACGTTCGCGCACTTTTAATAACTACTCCTTGTCGTTTATTATCAACATTATTGGTGTATATTAAAATGTTACATAATAAAGCCCGACAATTAATGTTTACCACATCCGTAGTGTATTCATATCATTCTCTTGCAAAAATTAATCAGAACACTAAGTTTCAGTTCTACAATGTTTGTAACTACACACTCGATTTGTTTTATTACTTTAAAAATATTGTATAAGAGATGTTTTAAACATACATTTAGTGTAAATGTCAATGAAATAAATTATTTATTTTGATTATATCACACTTTTATTTTATACTACTACTAGCGGGCCCGGCAGACGTTGTCCCGCCCTGATTATAAAAAAATCCTTGACAAATTATAATACCAAAACGTTCCTCATGAATCACTTTATCCATTGGCGAGAACCGTTTGAAAATCCGTTCAGTAGTTTTTGAGTATATCGCGAACAGACAGACAGACGGATGCCGTAGGAGATTTTGTTTTATACTATGTAATGATGTAGTAATAATGCTACCAAGGCTACCATTATTTGTATAATTTTTAACAATTTCAAATAATCCTCTTTTTATTTTTTTATTTATCTGTATGGCCTCTGCCTATGTGGGCAATTTCGCCAATATCAAGTGTGACACGTTATAAACTTAATGCCAAATATTCAGTGTAACAACGTGGAATAATCTACAATATCAACATAGATAAATCACCAAAAGGGGATAGGTACTGTGTTGTGAGTGGTACAGGGGTTATTTATAAAAATATATTGAATATACATATGCATAACATAAAAACATATAATTTATTGTTACGATCTGTTACATATCCATATAAATTGTCTGATGGCTTAGGCGTTATTCTTGCTCCTATACTACAAAAAAGGTCCTTCGATCCTTATCTTTCGGCTGTCATATCAATATTTACAACTTTCTACACATTCATTTCTGATGTAATCCGTCCATACCTTTGGTTTTCATATACTCTTATGTCCGTCTACCATCATAATTAACATTTCTCTGACTTATGACATTTCCATACGTACTCCTGAACTTCTCTGTCACCATTTCAAAGATTCCTCGGATATAACCATTTTTAATGTTATCCATCGTAATTATGTCACAAATTCAAATCTATGCAATTTTCTTCACTCTCGTAAAGGAAAATGTATTAAATATTTTTACAATGCATAAATTCATAATATTCAGGTATAATATTCATAAATTCATAATATCCAGGTAACATTCCGTACCTCGGTTCCTTTTATTGTTTTCTACCCATATTGAGTAAACAAAAATGAAGGTGCTATTTCGAGTGGCAACCGCCACACCCACACAAGCCAGGGTATCAATTCTAGGCCGTAGTTTGTATTTTTAAATTGACTGGAAATAGATACCACCCAAAATAAATATTGTTCGATAACCGGGATGAAAGCTTACTTACCTTGTAGTCTTCATCGTCGCTGTTGTAGGTATTCAAAGAGGTCGCCGATTTCGCGGGAGCACCGATTGTTATACCGCCCCGGTGTCCATACAATACTGAATTGTGAGTCCGAGAGAAAGCGACGTGTGCAAGTGCAGCCACCTCCAATTTTAACTAATATGTCAAAAAGAATTTCACCTACCGTCTAACCAATTTATACCTGAACAAGTATATACTAGAAGAAACAGCAAGACTGACAAGACAATTTCTTTTCTAGGACACAAGAAAACACGGGCACATTATTACAGAATCGTAAACGGAAAACACGTGTGTAACGTTTGCGATAGAGTGTTCGCATCACAACCGCTCGTCTCTCAGCACTACAGATTCGTGCATCTGAAAAGACGGCCGCGAGAGAGGAAGTGCCCGAGTTGTGATAAAAAAATACCCAGCTACCTCCGAGCATACCATCTGGAGGAGGAGCACGGCGTACCGGCTCCTAGGTGCGGTGTGTGCAGCAAGAAATTCCGTTACCCTTGCGAAATGTTGGAACACCAAAGGAAAGTGCACCTCGGTGAGAAACACGCCGTCTGCGACGTGTGTCAGAAAGGTTTCTTCAACGGATTGAGTTTGCGATTGCACATGGTGACGCATTCGAGCGAAAGGCGGTACAAATGTGACGTCTGTACGCGGGAGTTCCGTTGGGAGAATAATTTAAAGGACCATATGAAGATACATGCTGATGATAAGAGATACGTTTGTCTGGTATGCGAGAAGGCGTTTGTACAAAAGTCCACGTTGAAGCAGCATTGTGTGAGAAATCATCCGGGATTCGATGTACCTTAAAGTATATTCTAGAAATAATTAATCTCGTAAGATCCTTCGATATACCGAGAAAGACCATGACATCTGGACGATCAATAGCTATACCGAGATTAAGCAATTGATTGACAAATTAAAGTCCATGAATTTCCCGTTTGTTTGTTTGGTTGAAAGTGCTAAACTCAGAAACTACTGGTCCAGTTTGAAAAATTCTTTCAGTGTTAGATAGCTCATTTATCGAGGAAGACTATATATCATCAGGCTAAGACCAATTGGAGCGGAGCACTAATTAAGAGTCTTTCAAATCGGGGGGAGGGAGCTTCCGTTGCGTGTTAGCGCTAGCCCAAAGTAACTATTCCATTCGGACGACGTCACCAGCAGAAGCTAGTAGATTAGAAAGGAAATATCAGTTGTTAAAATAAAACCAAATGCCCTGTGTACATTTTAAATAGGTAAATGTAAAAATTCGTTATCAGTACTTATATAGCTGTTTTCTTTTTATCACGCTTTTATTAGCTTCACCTGTATGTTTGTATGTATGTTTGTTTGTAACCGACCCCTTTGAGCTCGATTTTGTCCTACTTTGAACGATCAGATTTAATTCAAACTTTGCACAATGCAATAATCCAAAAAAAAAGTTAAAAAATTTTAACTAAAAAAAAAAATAAAAAAAAATAAAACTAAAAAATGAAAAATAAATAATAGTTTAAAAAAACTAAAAAAACACGCTTTAATAATGACCTCCAGATATCAGTATTTTTATCATTTTTTTGTCACTTCTTACAAAAATATACATTTATTTCTAATTTACACTATTCTTAATCCAAATTTATTAAATTTTATTTTCTGTTTTTTAGTTGTATTTTTTATGAAAGCGTGTTTTTTTAGTTTTTTTAAACTATTATTTATTTCTCTATGAAAATATTGGTACTATTATTGTGATTTTAGAACCAATACTGCGTCAATGTACTAGATTTATTTGAATAAAGAATAAACGAATAGATTTTCTTCGTTATTTTTTTCTGAACGTTGACTTGAACTTGAAAATTGGCTGTTATTTAGTGTACATTTTTCAATTTGAAAAATTGATTGTCTTCAAAGTCGGTTTACGGGCGGTAATTTTACGTTGAATTGAATTATTTTATATATAGATAGATGCTATACAAGTCCAACGCTTAGGCCGATCGCGCCTCTCTATCGCTTGTTCCGCGCTCTCGCTTGCACGCTTGGCTCAGGCGGAACGTGACAATGAGTCCTGCGTTTTCGTGTGTGCAGCCGGCTTTCACTGATTCAAAAGACGTTATCGCGTCAAAAAAATTGATTTTCTTTCTTGACAGGGGGGTGTGACTTGTGAGTGCGTCCCTTTGCATCTTGCTAGCATCTATCAATATATAGAATAATCCAATTCATAAAAGTGTGCAATTTTTTATAAGTTTTATTATTAGGTTATCACATAAAATTATCGTCCGAAAACCCGACTTACAGACACCCAATTTTTAAATTAAATTACTGTTTGAATGAACACTGAAGTCGTTTATGTTTCTGTCCAACTTTGTTCATCAGCTTGTCAATAAATACACCATTCTCCCCTAGTCTTTATCTATGGACACTGAGCATTACATGCCGTTTAACGTCGCGTCTCCCATCGTTGCCAGATTCTAGATCTATACAAGTACGTATAATGTGTAAATGCAGATGCACTTCCCTGAAAGTAATCTTGGTGGCGCCCATTTTAGTATACAGTAAAAAATAATAGCACCCAAGGAAAAACACTTATCTCAAGAAATCATCTAATTCTACTTTTTTATTGTTGTAAGCGCTATAAGGCGCCATAATAATATTGTATCATTGAAAGTTTTTAGCCCTTCCTCGGTCCTACCAACTACTCGTATATTATTGGGGGGTCAGGATGTGTACAGAAGTAGAAACATATGAATGTTTAAATATTTGCATACGTGATACTTGCAAAATAAACGAAGTTTATGAGATGATTTGATGAAGAATTGGTATTCATTTCGCTTTACCCTAACTCTGCTGTAACAGAAACGTTCGCTGCATTAAACAAAAAGGAATCGCAACTAATGCAACTCAATAAACTCTTTTTTAGGCGAACCGCGCCGGATAAAGGAAGATTATTTCACGCTCGAAATGATCGAAGGATCGAAAAACTACACTTGCAACATATGCAAACGTGTTTACAAGAGCTTGCCGTGCGTAAAACAGCATTACCAACACGTTCATCTAAAACTGAGGCCGAAGTTACGCGGTTGCTACTTATGTGACATTAAAGTGCCAGCTTACTTGAGAGCCGCTCATTTGGAGGAAGCTCACGGAATAGCGGCACCGACCTGCGGCGCTTGCGGCAAGAAGTTCGGCTATCCCAACCAGGTGTTACGTCACCAGAAAAACTTCCACATGGGCGAGAAACGGTTCAGATGTCGCCACTGCGATATGATGTTCTCGTCCCGAGCGAATTTAACGCAACACGAAATCAAACACTCGGAAGAGAGGGGCCATAAATGTGAATATTGCGGTAAAGCGTTCAAATGGAGGAAAAATTTGAAGACGCATATAATGATGCATTTAGACGATAGGAGACATATCTGTTCAGTATGCAACGAGGGTTTTGTTCAACAAACCAGTTTGAAATATCATATCACAAAAAAACATCCAGAAATGGTATGAATAGTAGCTGTTTTCCTTCTACATTTCTCACGACGCTCGACTCAATTCGTTTAATCTCAAAACATTGTTAGCCAGAAGACTATAAATTGAAAACAATACAAAATCCAATACCAGAAATAATCTCTACTAAAACAGGAATGTATTGGACTCACGCACATATTAGCAATAAGGGTAGAATATAACTATTTCCATATGGTAGTGAATGCCAAGTGAATTTGGGAACTGCTTAAACTGAAAGTGTTTGGACGTAGGACGTAGAAGATCGTCGAAAGTTAAGTGGATCAGCAGCGAATTAGAGTAATTGTAATTTTGTGACAAAATTATAGAAGTAGCGAGAGGATACTATATACCAGAATACTTATATAGAATCAAAATATTCATTACCATAAGAGCCTAGAGGATTTTACTACCAAGAGATTACACCAAGTCATAAACGGCAGATCTTGTAGTGGATTTTTAAATTTTATATTAGTATAAATTTTTATTCCCATAAAAGTGTTTTATTGTACCTATCCCGTATATTTTTATACTACAAGATTGACGAAGGAATGGAAATATGTCTGTAATTCGTGTGTTAAATATATCTCCTATTTTAGGTGGAACAAGCGTCGAGGACTACCTAACTATTGGCACAGATCCGAGAAGACAGCACTCTTGCAAAGCTTGTGAGGTCTCTTACTCCCGTATATCAGACCTCCGCTACCACGTCGCAAGAGCGCATCTAAAACAGAAATTCATCAAATGCCACAAATGCTCAGAAACATTTATGTATCACAGTCAAAGGAAGATTCACATGTATCGCTCACATTCAATGGGCATACCCGAGAAGTTCCAATGTGAATACTGCTCAAGGCAGTTCCAGAGGAAGAATACGCTAGTCGAGCACATGCTTGACGTACACATCGAGAGAAAATGTGGATACTGCGAGTCGAAATTCGTTAGGAAGAAATATCTGTTCCATCTGAACGAGAAACATGGAGTACCGATACCAACTTGTGGGATTTGTGGTTTGAGAACTATTTTGGAGAGCTCACTGATACGTCACCAGAGGAACGTGCATTTGAGAGAGAGGACAAAAGCTTGCACAATATGCTCGAAAACGTTCCACACCGAGTCTAACCTTAAGGACCATATGATAACTCACCGTCAAGAGAGGGAGTTTAGATGTGACGTTTGTGGAAAGGATTTCGCGAGGAAGGAATGTTATAGGACTCACTGTAGGATCCATACTGGTGAAAAACCGTTCATTTGTCGGTTCTGTGGCATCGCTTATATACAGAGAGCTAGCTTGAGATTCCACGTGAGGAGTCGCCATGGAGGCAAGAAAAGTTGAAATTTATCTTTCTTTGTACGAACGAACGTAAATTTGAAAACAGATGACGTCGAAAGCGGTTAGTGTTTTCTAGAATCACATCTGTTGGTACGTGGTAATGTGACCTTAGATAGAGAGATGTTAACTAGCAAACCGCATGTGGCTCTTTCACTACTTGGTTGCTGTTCTTTCAAAGAGGCACATTTTTAGAAAACAAGTATAGCGGACATATTAGCTCTCAAAAAAAAAAATTCAACGTTCCTGAGTACTTTTCATCCTAATTATTTCCAAAAAAATGTCCAATAAAGCGAAGATTTACTTAAAAAAAGGCTATTTGAAAAAATACCAATTGTGTATTGTTTGTATTTGGCGAGTTTGTCGACCACTGTCTTAGAAGAACTGCCTCTCGAGGGTAGCTACCCAGAAAATACCTATACGTCTTTAGGGATAGATTGTGGACAGAAAGTAGTAGCTGGCTAGGTGGCTTTAAAAAAAATCCTACAGCCATACTTCGGTTTTATGACGACATTCGAACATGTAATTTCCACAAATAATAGATAGGGCCCTAGACTGAAGGAATTGACTCTGTGCATCCACTAAAAACGAATGTAACTAACTCTCTATATTTTGGTAAAATATATATCATGAAAAGATAAACCAGATCCAGTTTCTTGCCGGTTCTTCTCGATGACTGGGTTGTTTTCCGAACCGATGGTAGCTTTGACGTTCTTAGCCGCCTTCTGAAGGCCTTTATTGAATAAAGTATTTTGATTTTGAAAAAGGGTTTTAAAAAAAAAAAAATACAACTCCACATAAAACAAATCGAACACAAAGTGACGGCTGATTGTGAAAACAGTGTCATGCAAAAATAATGACTAACATTGTCTCAATCCATAGGTAATATTTGGCGTTTTGTAATTCACGACCTAGTCGAATCCGTTTGTTGTATTTAAGTTATAATTCAACAGCATCAGACTTGTAAGTGACCCGCTTAAGGGCTATATGCCTCTTCCTGAAGGAAGGTATGAGCGTAACTACCACGCCAACCCACGATGTATTGGCGATTTCAAACTATGAGAATGCCACAGTTCTATGTTTTCTCACATACAGTAGTACTACAAATGGGTATTTTCTCGTTCAATATTTCACTCGATTCGTTTTGAAATAACCTATAGGAACTATATAGAGATAATTGTCGCATCAGCATGTCACCGCGGAAGCGGTATCCGAGCATTTCAGCGTAAAGACAGTTGACCTAAAACTGTAATTAGTATTTTAAAAAATATTGAATGATTGTACGAATTTTTATTTTATATTTAGAATTTATTAACATACATCATAATTTTCTTACCCTTATCCCACCCTAGTAGGGTCGGCACCGCATATTTTCCTTC
Source organism: Antheraea yamamai (assembly GCA_036509395.1). Lineage (NCBI taxonomy): Eukaryota > Metazoa > Arthropoda > Insecta > Lepidoptera > Saturniidae > Antheraea > Antheraea yamamai. Next base: position 2,244,448 of record AP028454.1, read on the forward strand.
TCCACTCTCTCCTGTCAGATATCATCTCAGTATTCACACCTTTTATACACATTTTTTACATAATCTATCCATAACTTTATCAGTCCTCCTCTACTCCTATATCAATCCACCTTAATATGCAAAACTTTTCGAATTACGTGGCTTTCATCTCTCCTCATGAGATGCACGCACCATGATAACCTATCACTCCTCAACTTCTCTGTCACTGGTGGTATTTTCAAACTTCCTCTGATATACTCATTCTTAATCTTATCCATTCTGGTTACACCACAATCTTATCTTAACATTTGCATCTCTGCCACATGTAATCTTTTCTCATTTGTGTTTCATTTCATTATTTAGTGCCTTATACAGTGAACCTATTTTGGACCTATATATCAAGTAGGTACGTCTTTATTCTGTGAACGAAGAATTTTCAATATTGGCTTTTAATTCCTAAGCGATTTTTTTTTCTATTTCAGACACCACAATCCATGATTACCACGAATGCTTCAAGATAGTCGGAAACGGTGAAAACAAGGAATACGTATGTCGTTACTGTGGTTTAGAATGTACAGATGCGGAAGGTATGACGTCACACATCAATGACAAACACAATTCTAAGTACAAGGAACGCCTCACTAGCAACGATAGTATCGTCAAAGTACACGACTTCATTGAAGTCGGTCCAAGATTCAATGTACGACTGGACAAGGTGCTCAGTTACGTCTGTCACGTTTGTTCCAAGGAGTACCCGAACGAGAACTCATTGAAACTCCACAAAAAGAATTATCACATTCTAAAGAAATGCCCCGATTGTGACTTGAAATTCACTAGACGAAACCTCCGCATGCATCAGCACGAATCCCACGGTGTTCAGATACCGACCTGCGGTGTCTGCGGTTACAAGAACTGGGTCACGGCTAAGGTTATCGTGCACCAGAGAAAGGTCCATATGAACGAAAAGAACGTGGCCTGCGACCAATGCGACATGAAGTTCTTCGACCGTATCAGCCTTGGAAGGCATAAGATTGCCCACGGGACCGATAGGAAATTCGAATGTTCCTACTGTCATAAGAAGTATCCAAGGTTGAACACTTTGAGGCTGCACGAGAAAATACACACCAAAGTTAAGGACAAGATATGTTCTATCTGTGGACAAGGATTCGTGCAAAAAGCTAGTCTAAATTATCATATGAAGAAACATCATCCGGAATCATGTTGAGTGTTTGTTTCTACATAAGATCGGAAAAAGAAGGTACTTTAGGAACTACGTATGAGTATTACCCAAAGCTTTTTCATGGTGGTAGGGCTTTTACTAAGTCCACTTGGCTAGCTACCACCCTCAAGTTGAAAAGGTGTCGCCAAGCACCTGTCGGTGTGTTACAGCAGCTGCAGGAACTATGTATGAGAATTACCCCAAAACCCAAATTTTGGCATGGTAGTAGGGCTATTTCTAAGTCCACCTGGCTAGAGCTACCACCCTCAAGTTGAATATCTGTCGCCAAGCACCTGTTGGTGTGTTCCTGCACTTGAGAGCCGATCCCCCTCCAGGTTTAACGTGTTTATCATCTTAGACCACACCATAAAGCCGGTAAGGTATAAAAAAAAAGATTTCCCCAAATAATATTTACCCGTGACCATGTATGCGTTGTTTATTATAGCAATATATTTTATATACAGAGGAGAAAACATAAAAACTTGAAAAAAAAATTGACTTTGTAAACAGTGTTATCCTTTTACTTACCCTCTCCTACTTATGCGCATTGCACCGCTTGCCCCACTTCTCTAACGTCAAGAAAACACATAGCTGACAGTGCAGTATTTATTCAATTAGATGAAACTATATAATTTTGACGTATTTATATTCAATAGTTTTCGCGTAACGCGCGCACTACTGCAGACCTTATTTATTTATATAAAAGGTAGGAAATATATATGAATAAATAATCAAGTATAAGTTTAATTATATCCATAGACAATATGATGAATATTTTACTGTTCTTTTGGGTGAGTGCAAACATTTGACAAAATTAATGAAAAGGAAATTGTTGTAAAAAGTAACCCTGATTACTCTCTGAAAGATACTGTAACTGCCAGTAGATGTCCCGTCAAAATCAATATAGTTTTTTCGAAGATACAAAATATTTAAAAAATGCGTTTGGATTCTCTTTACTTGCGAAATCAGCATTTTGAATTTTGCTTCCTTTTATAAAGAATCAAGAATTTACCAGTGTGACTACTGTGATGCACTTTAATATGGTTCCGAAGACTTACGACCGTTCGGAAGAAGGAATTTTTATGAAATAGGTACTTTTGTAGTTACATTTTTCCACTCACCTCATTTGGTTCGAGGGTTAATTTTGTAAAAAAATTAAGTCTTACATCTAGCACTTTAGTATTGGCTTCTTCTTATATATAATCAACAGATCACCATTCTGACTACCATGATGCACTCTGATATGATTTCGAAGACTGCACTTCTGTATGAATGCCTGTCCGCATTCTGCACAGGACCATCTCTTGTCGTTCCTATGTATCTTCATATGTTCTTCGAGGGTCCTCGACCTTCCATACCTCTTATAACAGACGTTGCATTCAAAATTCCTCTCACCGGAATGAACGACCCCGTGACACTTCAAAGCCGACCGAGATTTGAACTTCATTGGGCAAAATTCACAAGGAAATTTGCTCCCACTAACTATATTCAAATGTTCGCTCCTCACGTGAACATTCAAACTGCAAGGCGTCTTGAACCCCTTTCCACAGAACTCGCAATTCAAATTAAGCTTTCTCCCGTGAACGGTCTCCATATGCTTCAGCCGTTCTTTGAAGGATTTATAAGTTTCGTCGCATATCGAACATACGTAGACGACTTTCTTATGGTTGTAACGTATGTGAGATCTCAGAATTATGTTCGAAGGGCACACTTTCCCGCACTGATCGCATTCTATACTGGATTTGTCAGAGTGCCTAAGCTTATGTGCCCTGAGTCTCTCCGGCAGAAAGAAGCACTTCCCGCACTCCTCGCATACATAATTCGCGCTATGATCGTTCATATGTTTGGATAGAGTTTTGAAAAAGAGGAATTCCTTCTCGCAAACGCTGCAACGGTATCTCCCGTCGCTGAGGTTATAAGGCAAGATGCAGTCTTTCGGTTTTAACCTATTGTCATAGTTAAAAACGATATTGTGTACGCCGGTTAAATGTTGTATCAAGTCTTCCACGTTTACTGATCTCATTAAACACAATTTACAAATGATATTACTGCAGTCGGCTTTAATGATATCCGGTCTTAAAATGCACTTCATTATCCCTTTAGGATGTATATCATTATGTAACGCCGTCATATGTGATTTTAAGTCATCGAATACGACGTACTGTTTACTACAATAGAAGCAGTTGAAGTAACCCTTGTTCGATCTGAACGGTATCAGGGTGGAATGTTCCAGCATGAGGCATATGTTTTGTCTGGTTTTAATGTAGTTTCTTTTCCTTTTATTGTTCTTCTTTATTCTGTCGACTGCAGAAAGGAAGGATAAAAATGTATTTATATTTCGTTACGAAAAAATTAAAACGCCATTATTTATTAACTTAATTAAAACATTGAACTTAACAGATTTTTCTCTCTAGTTACTTCATTCAAATTTTTGTAGATGGTAGAGCTACGCTGAAGCTATTAATGGTTTCAACATGAATGGGCCGGCTCGCCCGGAGTAGTACCATCGACACACAGAAAACCGACGTGAAGTAACAGTGCTTGCATTTTTGCGTTTCGTTCGGTCAATGAGAGCACCGGAGGCCCACCTCCCCTCCCCTCCTCTCCCCCTTTTTTCCCTTCCCCCAAACACAGGCTGACAACGCACTTTCGACTCCCCTGATGTTGTTAGTGTTTATTATATACGTTGGTGATCACTTACCATCAGGTGACCCACCTGTTCGTTTGCCTGCTATGACATATAAAAAACGTTTCGTTCGGTCATTGACAGCGCCGGAGGCCCACTTCCCCTCCTCTCCCCAAATACAGGCTGGCAATGCACTTCCGACTCCGCCGGTGTTGCTAGTGTCTATGGACAGCGGTAATCATTTACCATCAGGTGACCCGCCTTTTCGTTTGCCTCCTCCTTGATGACATTAAAAAAAATTCAAGTCGTGTGAATAGCTCTAGTCCATAAATCCATACTAACATTACAAACGCGAATGTCAGTTTGTTTATTTGTTTATCGCTTGGACTGATTTTTTACGACCCAGATCTCAAAATTGCGGATCATGTTTTTAAATATCTATGTTTTCTTTTTTAAATTATAATATTACATTACATAAGTTGTTACTGTTCAAATTTTGTGATAAAGAGGGTATTTTTTTAAACTTATGCTGCCAATAGTCCTTTGACTAGTGCATAATAAGGTCTACAGTCGTTTGTATGGAGCTTAAACCTTTATGGTTTTGGACAGCATCTGGACTGGTGTAAAATACTCAAATCTATAAAGATATTTTTTTAATAATTTATAATTATTAAATTTTGCATACAAATTGTCAGGGGTACAAAAAAGTTTTAACCAGAAAAAAAAATATTATGCCCTATGGATAGATCAAATTTACAATAATACGAGCGAAGCCACGAACAAAACCTAGTTATTAATAATTTACTTTGAAAAACTACTCACCAAATTGAGTAGTATCAGGTCGTGTGTTAACCAAACCATCGCGTATAGAAGCTGCAATCATAAATATATATTTGTTAAGCTCGATTTTGTTTAATTTTTAAATGAAACTTCTTATGAGGGAGCGGGAGGGCTTTATATTTCTGATCCGAAACCTTTTTGTGTGACGTGCAGTGGTGGGGATGAACACTGTGTCGGGTAGAGTACGAGCAGTGTCTCGCTTGCCTCCGGGTATTGGAGAAATGGTCGCCATGAACATTACAAAAAGAAGTCAAACTTTTTAACGCATTTGTTTATTTTTTTTAATATAGTTTTGATCTGGAACATCTATAGCGGCGGGTCAGAGAGCCTGTTGGCGTCGCGATACGCTATATCGTTTTGAATTTTTAAATGTTCCATAGAGTTAATATAAATGTTTATCGCATAAACAGATCTATATTATCTTTATATTAAAAAAAATGTCTCATAGGGGACAAACGAACAGGTGGGTCACCTGATGTTAAGTAATCACCGCCGTCCATAAACACTAGCAATATCAAGGGATTCGCAAGTGCGTTGCCAGCCTGAGTTTGGGGGTGGGGAGAGAGGGGGAGGGGCGAGGAAATAGGAGGAGGGAAGGGGAGGTCGGCCTCCGGCGCTCTCACCGACTGAACGAAACGCAACAATGGAAGCACTGTTCGTTCACATCGGTTTTTCTGCGTGTCGGGTGGTAGTACCGCGGGCGAGCCGACACATTCATGCTGAAACCAGTAATAGCTTCAGCGTGCCTCTACCACCTACAACGAAACGCAACAATGCGTGCACTGTTAGTTGAGGTGGGTGTTCCTGTGTGTCGGGTGGTAGTACCGCGGGCGAGCCGACACATTCATGCTGAAACCAGTAATAGCTTCAGCGTGCCTCTACCACCTACAACGAAACGCAACAATGCGTGCACTGTTAGTTGAGGTGGGTGTTTCTGTGTGTCGGGTAGTAGTACCGCGGGCGTGCCGACACATTCATGCTGAAACCAGTAATAGCTTCAGCGTGGCTCTACCACCTACAACGAAACGCAACAATGCGTGCACTGTTAGTTGTGGTGGGTGTTCCTGTGTGTCGGGTGGTAGTACCGCGGGCGAGCCTACACATTCATGCTGAGACCAGTAATAGCTTCAGCGTGGCTCTACCACCTACAACGAAACGCAACAATGCGTGCACTGTTAGTTGAGGTGGGTGTTTCTGTGTGTCGGGTGGTAGTACCGCGGGCGTGCCGACACATTCATGCTGAAACCAGTAATAGCTTCAGCGTGCCTCTACCACCTACAACGAAACGCAACAATGCGTGCACTGTTAGTTGTGGTGGGTGTTCCTGTGTGTCGGGTGGTAGTACCGCGGGCGAGCCTACACATTCATGCTGAGACCAGTAATAGCTTCAGCGTGGCTCTACCACCTACAACGAAACGCAACAATGCGTGCACTGTTAGTTGAGGTGGGTGTTTCTGTGTGTCGGGTGGTAGTACCGCGGGCGATTTTTTTTTTTCGAACTGACTACGCTATTGACCTAGCAAGGTCTTAACAGCTTCACCGGACTACAACCCAGGGCGAACCGACACATTCATGCTGAAACCAGTAATAGCTTTAGCGAGCCTCTACCACCTACAACGAAACGCAACAATGCGTGCACTGTTAGTTGAGGTGGGTGTTTCTGTGTGTCGGGTGGTAGTACCGCGGGCGAGCCGACACATTCATGCTGAAACCAGTAATAGCTTCAGCGTGCCTCTATCACTACTTTTCGATAATGCTACGTGTATTTTCTGTGGTAAACTATCCTTTTATACTAGTGGGCGCCCAGTGGTCGACATTCGACCATAGTTCAGAATTTTTAAAGTTTGAACTTTATTAGAGTTCTTTTATCAATGGCATCGACTTCAAATATATAATTAGGTAGTTCAAATATCAATATTTTTTATCTGATTCGGTTAATTTAATAATTAAGTTATTTTTCGCTTTTTAGTGCCTTATTAGTTTTTCACATAGAAGGCGGTTTATTTTATTTTTTTGTAAAAAAAAATATTTCCCCTTTTTTAGTGTTCATAAATATATCTGGTTTGTAATGGGTATAATAAATCGGTTCCAATTTCACGAAAATACGTAGAGACGAAGTGGGTGAAAATCAAATAAACGATATTTAACCCTCTTAGGGGTTGAATATTTTCTTCAAATTTATATGGGACCACCGCTGAATATAACTAATTCAAATAAAAAAAGAATCATTAAAATCGGTTCATAATTTGCGGAGATATCGATTAACATACATAAAAAAAATACATACAACCGAACATAGTAAGCTCCTCCTTTTTCGAAGTCGGTTAAAAAATACATACAGTCAAGCATAGCAACCTCCTTCGCAACCTTTTTTGAAGTCCGTTATTGACGGATGTCAAAATGTCTTTTTTTTTACATGTGTGTATATGTTGTGTAAAATTGAAGCAGTAGTGTGAGTAATGCATATTTTAATTAATTTAATGTACTTCTAATGCATTTTATATAAAATAAATAGCTTTCTGCACTTCTCCTCCATATAAACTTTAACTATGTCAAATTTCACGTTCATCCATTCACGCAATTCTTTTAAAAAGGGATACAAAGTTTTGGCTTCACGTATATGATATATGATTACGTGTACAAAATAATTTTGACGTTTCACATCTGCCAGGCGTCCCTCGACAGCTTAGTTTTTTTTATATTAATTTATTTACAATTAATTTTGATAGTGAAAGATAAGCATGCATTTCGCAGCCAGGACATAAGGAAAAACCGTACTACAGTTTAATAACAATGTTTCCCTTCAAACCAAAACTCAGATTAATTGATGAAATCGATTCAATCTCTCTATTTTCTTAATCTTTTCAATACAAAGTCAACTCGTGTATGGGTCAGTATATTTCAAAATGACTGAAATCTTTTTTTTTCGAACTGACTACGCTATTGACCTAGGTCTTAACAGCTTCACCGGATTACTAAGGCGAACGCTTAAGGCACTAAGCCGATTTTATTTGGGCAACTAGCTCCAGGGTGCACGGCACACCCCGGCTTGGGCTGTTGCCTGATACATGCAATTCGCGACCTATCTGAGCTAAGTTAAGCTACATATATATATTTGCATATGAGTTATTGAAACATATATGTGTACCAAGCATACATACCTCAACAACTCTTATATGTATTTTGGATCGGATAATTTTTCTAAACTATTTCAGTTCTATAAGTGAAAAAATAAAACTCTTCCACTTTCATGTGTAAGCATGTGTGCGTGCACGTGTGTAAACGTGTGTGCGTGCACGTGTGTAAGCATGTGTGCGTGCACGTGTGTAAACGTGTGTGCGTGCACGTGTGTAAGCATGTGTGCGTGCACGTGTGTAAACGTGTGTGCGTGCACGTGTGTAAGCGTGTGTGCGTGCACGTGTGTAAGCATGTGTGCGTGCACGTGTGTAAGCATGTGTGCGTGCACGTGTGTAAGCGTGTGTGCGTGCACGTGTGTAAGCATGTGTGCGTGCACGTGTGTAAGCATGTGTGCGTGCGCGTGTGTAAGCCTGTGTGCGTGCACGTATGTAAGCATGTGTGCGTGCACGTGTGTAAGGTGTGCGTGCACGTGTGTAAGCATTGTGTGCGTGCACGTGTGTAAGCATGTGTGCGTGCACGTGTGTAAGCATGTGTGTGTGCACGTGTATGACAGAAATCAGATTTTAGCCGTTGCTAATATATAACGTTATTTTTCAAGATCTTAAAATTTCGTAAAATTTCATACTATACTTTATGAAGATCATAAAAAAACGAAATATCTTATGGACGGCAAATTTCAATTTCGTGTAAAAACTGGAATTCTTAATAAAAGTGAACATATGAACGATAAAAATCGGATTTAGTTCATTTTGTAATGTAACACACTCATACAAATGACGTCACTCACATAGTTTGACGTCATCGTCGTCATGGAATACCTCCATTTTCCCAGTTGTGACATCTGTGGACGTGCTATTCTCGTCTAAAACTGAAACGTAAATAAATAGGAATGAACTATGTTAGAATAATGTCGATATTAATCTATTTATAAGAAAATATCGATTTAAAAGATACATATATATATTTTATTTATTTTTTTATGTCATAGGAGGCAAACGAACTGGTGAGTCATCTGATGTTAAGTGATCACCACCGTCCATAGACACTAACAACACCAGGGGAGCCGCAAGTGCGTTATCAGCCTGTGTTTGAGGATTGGAGAGAATGGGGGGAGGGGGAGGAGAGGGAGGGGAAGGGAGGTGGGTCGGCCTCCGGCGCTCTCACTGACCGAACGAAACGCAACAATGCAAGCACTGTTACTTCACGTCGGTTTTCTTTAAGAGGGTGGTACTACCCCGGCCGAGCGCACCCATTCATGCTGGAACTGGCTGAATAGCTTCAGCATGACTCTACGACCTACAAAATTATTTTATATATTTTACATGGTTATTTATTCCATCGATTCAGGGAAAATTTAAAGATATTAATGCACGACGATATGAAGCAGGTGTATTGAGGAATTTCATTGGCATCGCAACGAAGAAAACTCAAGTCGGAATCATACTTTGTTTTTTTAACCTCAGCACAAGTCTTTTTTTTCCGGTATGGCCTCTGCCTATGTAGGCAATTTCGCCAATGCCAAGTGTGACAGATACACATTATAAACTTAATGCCAAATATTCAGTGAAATAATGTGGCATAATCTACAATATCAACATAGATAAATCACCAAAAGGGGGTAGGTACTGTGTTATGACTACAGATACACATTATAAACTTAATGTCAAATATTCAGTGTAACAATGTGGCATAATCTACAATATCAACATAGATAAATCACCAAAAGGGGGTAGGTACTGTGTTATGACTACAGATACACATTATAAACTTAATGTCAAATATTCAGTGTAACAATGTGGCATAATCTACAATATCAACATAGATAAATCACCAAAAGGGGGTAGGTACTGTGTTATGACTACAGATACACATTATAAACTTAATGTCAAATATTCAGTGTAACAATGTGGCATAATCTACAATATCAACATAGATAAATCACCAAAAGGGGGTAGGTATTGTGTTATGACTACAGATACACATTATAAACTTAATGTCAAATATTCAGTTTAACAATGTGGCATAATCTACAATATCAACATAGATAAATCACCAAAAGGGGGTAGGTACTGTGTTATGACTACTACACACTGTGCCACAGAGATTATTTATAGAAATATACATACATAGTACAAGTCATTACAAGTAACACCGATACAACGTCAAAGTGGTTATTATTTCCAATCTCGAACTAATCAGTAAGGTCTTTTAGTGAATATTTATTACATATAAAAATATAATGATAGAAAGAGGCAATTTTCCTCGAATTAAATGTAGTTCTGACTTATCCATCAGGAAGAGTACTTTTTTCTAAAATGTACCCCATGTACTTTACTGTACACCTGACAATGTACAACATTTCATGATGACCAGTTGAGTGTAACAAACAAACTCATATTTGCATTTATAATGTTATAAAGATAACTAGTTGACCCGTGCCCACTTCGTTGGGCGGTAATAGGCATTATCAAGCTACAACTTTTTTCTAGAACTCAATCATATATCTCTCATCGTTAAGGCAGCGTTCGTAAGAAACGTTTTCGTTCGACCATTTTTTCTCCGACTCCCCAGATATTACCCCCTACAACCTCACAAACTTTACCTCTTTATAATATAATTAATTAATAGCTTCTGCCCGCGACTTCGTACACGTCGAATAGTTATTTTGAGTTAACACACAGCGGAAGCTCTTAAAAGGAAAAAAACAACAATTTTAAAACATTCCCCATTGTTGCTCCGCTCCTATTGGTCGTAGCGTGATGATATATAGCCTATGACATTCACAAATAACGTGGCTTTCTATTGGTAAAAGAATTTTCAAAATCGGTTTAGTACATCCAGAGATTACCCCCTACAACGTCACAAACTGACAAACATTACCTCTTAATAATATCATTAGTATAGATAATTTTGTTTTTTTTAATTGAAAGCTTTTTTAGCCGCGTTCAGCGATTTATGGTAGGGGAAAACTTATGGATTCGCATCACCGATAACGTCTACATGCTCGTGACAATGCTTGCGACTATAGCGACGCATTGTATAGTGGCCTGGGTACAGGTAATATAGATATATTGTATTGAACTTGTGCAGCCCACCATATTTTCGATTGATTGGTAAATTATATAAAAATGTATATAATTATTGCTACGAGTGCCAATAGATGTGAAAACCAGAGTAAAATACATTATTTCAGTTTAGAAATTATGAAATTCAAAATTCAAAAGAGAATACAGTTATTTCATTATTTTGAGTTTTTATTTTGTCGGCTGTCATTATGACTGCCTCAACTTTTTTTTTTTTGTAAAAAGTGGGCAAACTAAGACTGTTCAATAAGCAATAATACCTAATCCAGATCATAAATATATATATATATATATATATATATATATATATATTTCTTGTGTGCGTGTGTATGTGACTGAACTCCTCCTAAACGACTGGACCGATTTTGATGAAATTTTTTGTGTGTGTTCGTGGAGATTCGAGAATGGTTTAGATTCACAATTGGACACGGCAGGTGGCGCTGCGATCGACTTTTAGGATTTTTTTTGTTTTCAAGGCAGGACAACGTCCGCCCGGTCCGCTAGTATATATATATATATATATTATAACATAGGTGGCAAACGAAAAGACGGGTCACCTGATGGTAAGTAATCACTGCCGTCCATAGACACTAGCAACACCAGGGAAGTCGCAAGTGCGTTGCCAGCCTGTGTTTGGGGGATGGCAATGCGGGATCGAAGGGGGAAGTGGGGGGAAAGAGGCTCGGGGGAGAGGGAAGTGGGTCTTCGACGCTCTCATTGACCGAACGAAACGCAACAAACCAAGAGCTGTTAGTTCACGTCGGTTTTCTGTGAAAGGGTGGTAATACCCCGGACGAGCCTAGACATTCACGCTGAAGCCGATTACCGCTTCAGCGTGGTTCTACCACCTTCGACAAAATGTAATCAGAAGTTGATAAAAATTACCTCGATTTTCCAAATTATTGTCAAACGTGTCTTCGGAGAGTCTATGTTCTTTCACAGAACAGAATTTCATTGATTCTTGTGTAACGGTTTCCTTTACTGGAATACAATTAATTATATTGCGGTTAAATTATTTTAAACCAGCCTTCACTAACTAACCAAAAGATGTCAATTTCAATAACATCACTGACTCATATCCAGAAGGGATTGTATGATGATTTTGCAAACAAAATGTGATTTTTTTTTAAATTGTACGTTATTGTCTATAACATGTACGTTATTGTATATATATAAGTCGTGGTTGTGTATTATATAGGAATATTAACACTAGCGTCACCATATTAGAGATGCATCAATTCTATACATAACTAAGAACAATGAATTATCTATACATATAATAACAATGTAAGTCTAACGTGTCTGTATTTTTTCCATTTTCGTGAAAAAAATTGCTGCAGGTGTCTAGGAATAAGTAATAGAAAATACATTTCAATCATTTTTAGTAATGTCTGTCTGTTTGTATGAACACGCATCACTGATAAAGTATTGAGTTCACAATAAAACCACATCACAAAATCATAAATTATATCTTGGAGAATAACTTAATCTTTGTTTCATTAAAATCGGTTCACTCTATCAAAAGTTATTGTAATTTTAATAACGACACGAATTAAGTACGAGAGGAAAGTAGATAAGTAAATGGACTTAGGACTAAATACATTCAGGTGTCTTTATTAATCACCGTTTTTTTAGATAAAGTTCCACGCGGACGAAGTCACGGGCACAGCTGGTATAGAATGAATGTATTACTTACATAACAATAATTTGATAGTTATTCCTGTTTTTGTTTTACTAAATTATTTTGGGGAAATATGAGTAAATAGTAATTGCATTGACTTCCACAGTTCGCCATATAAAAGACATGTCGTTGATCCACACACGCTTCTATGTCGAAGTGACTAAGGCGAACCTCTGCCCGGGTAATTAGTCACAGTACCTACAGAGTGTTAAATTAGTTTCCCTAACTGGCCGACTATACGTATTTTGTAACATGTAATACGGCAAAGTGAATGCACTATGCCTGATGGTAAGCTCAGAACAATCCAAAAACAATGGTGACCCCTGAGAGACAAACTATCCATCCGTCGTCGCTGTCATGCCGGCCTGCGTAAGTGTCTTTTGACTTCGTAAGTTACCTTCAAGCAGGGAACACACTGGCCGGTAGATTGTAGCTTTATGGTATGGTATGCTAAGACGTTGTTAACTTTTTAGTTCGTAACCAGAAATTTACCGTAAAACTGTGGCTCCGAAGCCTAGCGCGCTTGGTTCGGTTGTGATTACTAAATAACTTTAAATAAAGTAGACCTCACTTGCAATTTGCTTGACCATCTCTGCAAAACACTTAACCACTTGCTGTCTGAAGTAAAGAGCACTCCTCAACATAGTGACGCAGAGTTCGCATATATATGTCCTACGTTCTTGGATCACCTGCAAAATCATTAGGGATTATGTATTATACTTTATTTTTAGGAATGTAAATAAAGATCAATTGAGACATGTATCACTTCAAATTGGCTACATCTAATTAGCCAATTTTTGAAGTTATACTTCTTTGACACCTAAAAGCAACACCATGAAGTTGGTTAGTAATTGTCTGTCATGTTTTCTTGAGAATGGCATGTGGCTTAGAGGACGGATCACCGGATCACATTTTTTAATTGCCCTAAAAACAGTTTCTCTCCCTATGATGTTCTGTCTCCTTCTATTCCCCATCCTTCTAACGTTATGTGTTTCTCAACTCTTGTTACGGATAATCATTTCATTCTAGAAAGCTTGTCGAAATTTATTAATACTAACAAAATTAAACTTTAGATTTTAATGTAATGCTCTTGTGTACGTCTGTATATTAACAATATGTTGTATGTTTAGTTTACATGTGCTTTCTTTGTGGTGTCTGTTTGTAGATAGCCCGGTCTGGATATAAAGATAATTGTTTAATTGTCTGGCGCAATCTCCATTGTTTATGGCTCCATTCATTTGACATTGGTAAAATTGTGTGCGCACACATGTTGCCATTTTAAAAAAGAAGAAAAACTATTCAAGGTAGTTATTCAAATATACAGGCTGAAGGGTTAAAGAGTGTCAATGTTCACAGAGGTTACCGAGTAGTCATTTCTGGTTGTAAGTCAATAAAAAATAGGTGCTTAATATTTGACCTAATTATCTAGAAAAATATAAAAATTATACACAATCCTCTATGCGTCTATGTTAAAGCACAGTGTCACTGACCGTCGTCGAGTGAAGTGAAAGACCAACTAGCAAAGGATAATTTTTCGAAGCATCAATAAAACAAAAGAGTTTATTGTCCGTTTTATTATCGAAAGTTACTAACTCCAGGTCGCCCATTGTAGCTTTCCATTGAAGGTCTTAGAACACACTTTAACTTAGGTTATCTTTGTTGTTTATTAGTATTTGTTTTGGTATTATTATTTTATATATTAAATGTGACCATAAAGTACCATCTCTTTGAATATTGCAAACGACTAACCTAACACCCGGTACATGATCTACAACACGTGTTTTATATCAGTGGAAATGAAAAAATGTATTTATACATAAATATACAAGTTGCGTCATTTTAAATCATATAGTATCATGAATGATAATTTATTGTCAGTATTCATGTTAAAGTGGTTTTTTATATCATAAACTTTTACCTACAACACAACTCTGATTCGCTTGTAAGGATTTGAAACTATGTCTATTGATGCTGTGTCCGAACACACTATTAACGAAGCCATCATCACTTCTTATTTCTGTTATATCTGACAAACAAGGATGAGTATTTTCTCAATTAAATAATTTAATATACATAGGCAATGATGACTCTATAATAATTTACTCAGATACTAAATCCTATTCTGTAGACCACAATTGTACTGTAATTCTGAATTTTTGATTCAGGAAAACCTTAACAATAGCCTAACAGTAAAATATTTTCTAAATGCTTCTTAGCCATTTATCACTCTCTGCTAGCTGCTAGAACATGGCAGAGGTGGTAGAGCCACGCTGAAGCTATTACTGGTTTCGGCATGAATAGGTCGGCTCGCCCGGGGTACTACCACCCGACCCATAGAAACACCCATGTGAAGTAATAGTGCTTGCATTGTTGTGTTTCGTTCGGTCAGTGAGAGCACCCGAAGCCCACCTCCCCACCTCTCTCCTCTCCCCCTCCCTCCCAAAGGCTGGCAACGCACTTGCAACTCCCCTGGTGTTGTTAGTGTCTATGGACTGTAGTGATCACTTAACAACAGGTGACCAACCTATTTGTTTGCCGCCTATGAAAAAAAAAATTAATAAACATTGCAAATACTAGAAAAATATTTTAAGCTTAGTATCACTTCCTCTTACGTTTTTTATTAAGATTTTTATTTTGTGTATATTAACTAGCTGTGCACACGACTACATTTGTGTTAACCTTATGTAAAAGAACGGCAATTAATAAAGTCATTTGAATATATTAAGTCTGTTTACTTATCTACTTTTCTCTCATATTTAAGCCGCATCGTCATTAATAATACAATAACTTTTGATAAACCGAACCGATTTTAATGAAACAAAGACTAAATGTTACTCATAAATATGCTTTATGATTTACTTGAAGAGGATTTACAATGAACGGAGTATTTTAGAAGTGATGCGTGTTCATACAAACAGACAGACATTTCTAAAATTGATTGAAATATATTTCATTACTTATTCCTAGACACATGCATCAAGGTTTTTTATTAAAACGTTATATTTACATTCTTATTATATGTATAGAGTAGTTGCGCCCGCAACTTCGTCTGCGTGGAAACTTATTTAAAAAACAGTGATTAATAAAGTCATCAGAATGTATTAAGTCCATTTACTTGTCTACTTACGCCGCGTCATTAAAACTACATACACACAAACTACATACAATACAATACATACAAACTACAATAACTTGTGATAGAGTGGACCAATTTTATTTAAGTTACTGCTTTACTATTTTCTTGCTAAACGTTTATTGTGAGCCCAGTACTTTAGCAGTGATGCGTGTTCATACAAACAGACCGACAGACATTTCTAAAAGCGATCGAAATGTATTCTATTACTTATTCCTAGACACCTGCAACAATTTTTTCCACAAAAATCGAAAAAGTACAGACCCGTTACATTCATATTATATGTACAGAAGATAATAAGCAATGTAGACCCGTCGCGGTTACCAACTAAAGCTTCACAAACACTGGGTCAGCGATGTGATAATAGCGTCATGTCAAAGCTCAAAAACAAACAACAAAATACGTACATCCAAACCAAAGCACTGTTGTAACATATCACCGTACACCTCGGGGCATCCCATCCATACATACTCTGCCCACATACGTTTTCGACAAACCGTTTCAAGGCAACAACAACAAATACCATCATATCCATCTCCATTCGTCAATGGTACTTTGCTGAAATAACAAAATACGCTACAAGATCAGAAACACTGGCTGAATTGCATCACGGAGAGGATTCAATTGTTTTTGGTAAACATAAATGTAAATACAGGGCTTTATCTCGCAATTAGGCTAATGATTATCTTCTTACAATTTTTTATCTCGGTGAACATTATGTTCTGTTTCTGTAACATTCATCATTTATTTTTCAAACTGCTAGTATAAAATCTAACAGCTGATGCACGTAAACAATGAAAATGTCACCCACAGACTATTAGGGTAATGTTACAAATGTATAATACATGTATCACCATAGTCTGTGGTGTCATTGACCACTGTACAATTAGTTTTAATATCTATGCCAGAAATTAATAAGTGAAAATTTTATGCCATTGATACTTGATTAGTTCAGAATTTTTAAAGTCACCTTTGTCATCTTGAGTTTTGATTTTATACTAGCTTTTGCCTGCGCAATCGTTCACTATGAAATGTCTTTCCAGAACAGTAGTTTTTTTTCTGTAATAAAAATACCCTTTTCTGTACCCCTGAATAAATGTATGCAAAATTTCACGAGGATCGATTAAGTAGTTCAGGCCTGAAAGTGCAACAAACAAGCAAAGACTCACTTTTCCATTAGTATTTTGGATTTCTACACGTCATATTCTGTAATATTGGTGGCATCTTACGTAACATAAGTCGGTTGTTCATAGTCCGGTGAAGCTGTTAAGGTCTTACTAGGGCAATAGCGTAGTCAGTTCGAGAAAAAAAAAGTCGGTAGTTGTACACAAATGTAGCTGATGGGAAAGAGATCTAATAAGAAGCTACCATAGTGTTAGATCCCTAAGCACATGCTAAATCTATGATACAAACCTTCTTAAAAAACATTTAAGTGGTTCAATCATCTTCTTAGTCGGTGAAAGGGTATGCGAGTTTTGTATATAGGTACACAGAACACGGAATAAAGAACAAAGCTTTCTTCTGTGATACAAAAGAATCTGTATCCGTATAATCCTTTTACGTACGATGTTGCGAACAATAAAATAAATAACATACCAGAATACAATTACTATGATATAAATTCCAAACACGAGAGCTTACAAAAGTTTTCTGCAAGCATAAAATAAAAAAGATCGACAATTCTTTTAGCTACCCTGATCATTGCTTTAAGTTCGGGCTTGCGAATGTGCAGTTAAGACCTTATTATAAAATATTATAGCAGTGTAAAGTTTGCATTTATTTATCCTATAGACAAGTTATCTCATTGTCATACGTACATAGCGGTGGATCACACCGACTTTTGGCGTGGCGACTCGCCGAGTAACCGCGCGCGTCACCACGCATTATAATTTTGGTGCATATAAATGTTTATTCAGTAAACAGTCATCTTTTTCTTGACAAAATCTGTAATATTTTATTTTTGATACTGCCATATTTATTTCCTGTCGTAACTTATCCTTTTATGCATATTACCTGTACAAAATAATTTCCATGTTTCACATCTGCCACGCGTCCCGCGATGGTTCATTTTTCTTGTACCTAAATTAGTGTTCTGCGCATCTTTATTCAGAAAAGTCAAAAAGATTGGCGAAGACTCGAAGTGTTATACTTTCCCTATTTCTTTTTTTAATACTCGAAAACAAACCGATGGCAATTTTTTATTGTTATTATGCAAGTACTTTCTTAAACATTGGAAGAGAATTTTCCTTATTTTTGTTCAAGAGGGGACGGTCGGGTGGGTCAAAGTTACTGAAATTCTAAATATATCACACTTGTTTTATTTACAACTGCGATATCTACAATGTATTACACAGATTCTGTCGGAATCGGGACAGATTATAATTCAATAGTTGTTCCAGCGACTTCGTCCTTGTGGAATAGTTACTTAAAGCTAACGCTAACATATAGCGAAAGATCTCAAAAGGAAAACAAGAACCCAATTTTGAAACATTCTTCACTGGTGTTACGCTCCTATTGGTCTTAGCGTGGTAGTATTAGCCTTCCTCGACAAATGGGCAATCTAACACTGAAATAATTTTTCAAATCGGACCAGTGGTTCCTGAGATTAGCGCATTCAAGCAAACAAACAAACAAACCCTTTATAATATTAGTGTAGATTTGCTTATCACCCCAATAACTAATTTCTTACAATACTGCAATAAATAAAAACCGTATTTGTAAATGAGTTTACTTTATTTATCATTACATAGTATAAAACAAAGTCCTCTACCGCGTCTGTCTGTCTGTCTGTTCGCGATAAACTCAAAAACTACTGGATGGATTTTCTTGCGGTTTACACCAGTAGATAGAGCGGTTCACGAGGAAGGATTATGTGTATTATTTGTGTAGGTTTTTTGTTAATAACAGGGCGGGACAACGTCCGCCGTGTCCGCTAGTTATTCTATAATATACACATTTAATTGAGTCAATTTATTAAATTATCTCAGTGGCTGACCCTGTAAATAAATTTAATAGCTGCGTTCAATATAATGAGATGCGAGTCTCTCGTGAGTCTTGTTTATATAAAGCAGGTCTGAGACTTATTGATGAGAAACATCTATAGGCGCGGGTAAACCTATTGTTGGCGTGGCGAGACGTGGCGACACAATGCCATGCCCAAGTGACTGTGCGCAATCTCTTTTGCCGCACTGAAATCGCCTACCTGTACAGTGTACCTATACCCAGTGTGTACAGTGTTGTTTACTACGCATGTGTTTCACATCTTCCAGGCGTCCCATGACGGCTCAATTTTTTTAATATTTAGCAGGCCCTAGAACTCTCTGATCACTGTGAGACACTGTTGAGGGCAAATGAGTTATAACAGTGTCATATTTCTTTTCTTTTAATGTATAAATAGATTTATGTAGATTCACCACGATTTGAACTTCAGTTGTATTGGATTTTAATGTACGTAACTATTATTATGATTATTATTACTGTAATGTCTGTAATCATATACGGAAAACTCATGTAAAATAGAATATGAAAAAGTAGATTATTTATGGTTAAATGGTTCCGCAATTACGGCGCACACCACTTACTAGATGTGAGGATAACTATTTTGTAATAGTCAGGACGAATCGGGTTTCGTTACCGCCTCGTAATACACAGATACATAGTGAAGATTAATCAAAATACAGTCCACTGAAAGTTCTACAGCGTTTTCCTTCAAGAACCTGAAGCTGTTACTAACAGGCATCCTCGTGAGACCTTTTATTAAGCAGGTCCTAAAACCCTCCTTTCACTCTCATGAGCTCTCATATGTTCCCTTAGGGTATAACTCCTGGCATAAGATTTACAACACACGTTACAAGTGTACGCTTTGACGCCCGTATGCTTCAACATATGTTTCTTCAGACCGTGATTAGTTATAAAGGTCATTCCACAGTCAGCACATTTTTTGTTCTTATGCCCATGGGTCTGCCTTATGTGAGTCGCTAGATAATGCTTTATATTATACTCCCGGGAACAAATCGGGCATTTGAACTTGTGCGTGATCCCGTGATCTTCTGACATATGTTTTATACGATGATTGTAATGTTTCATCGGTTTAAAACATATCTGGCATTTTATGACACGCTTCGAGTGAACGCTTTCCATGTGGTTCGCTTTGGATGTTTTAGTCTTTAGCACTTTCCCACACTCCGTGCACGGATACTGGCCATTTTCATGGGTCCGTTTGTGTACTTTTAGACGCTTCGTGTTGAGAAAGGATTTGCCACAGACATCGCATATACAGTTCGCGTAATGCTCGTTCAGATGCGTCGTCAAAGTGCGAAAAACGTGATACTGTTTCCCGCATAAATGGCAAGTGTACGGACTGGCGTCCACTTTATAATCCGCAATACACTCGTTGTATATAACCTTTTCGTGAACGTCGACAAAATGGCGTCGCATCGTATCGACGTCTGTCAATGTCAAATGACAATGGCGGCATTCCAAGTTCGAAATCTCGATTTGTAACGTCCGTGGGTAACGTTTTATCTTTCTCAACTCGGAATCAACGTCGGCGTGAGTTTCCGAAGTGTGCTGTCGCAGTTGATTTATCTCCATAAAGTCTTGTGTACAGAAGAAACATTGGAACCAACTCTTGTGGTGTCTGAAAGGACATGCTGTCGTATCTCTGAGTACGGTATCGCACGTCAACATTACGCGTTTACGTTCTGACACTTGTTTGAGGTTATTTCTTGATTGATGAGGCAGCCTTCCTAAAGATTAATTAAAAAATATTTTAAAAATAATACTTAGGTATGCATTACATTTTTTAATACATGTGTTGTTACATTTCAAAATGAGCTAAATCCAACTTTAATCGTTCAGATATAATGTTTAAATTTCTAAGATTTCCAGTTTCTATACACCAAGAACGAAGTTTAAATCTTGCCTTCCATAAGGTTTTTAGTTTTTTTATGATCATTCATATTTAGCATGTACAAAATTTGAAGATCTTGAAAAATAACGTAGTGTGGGGTCGTAAATGATACCACACATATATATTAACACAATGTTTATTGTATTCACAACAAATGTACATGTATGAAATTATATTATAGCTATGACATTATTAATTCTTTCGTGAGCCCGTGGGAGTGCGTACGCGCAACCTCACGGCGTAAGAGGTGCGGATCGACTGACGTGGACTGACGCTCCGGGCAAAACCGATCTCGCACGAAGCGCGACGCGGATCGCAGCCGACCGGTTCCGAGCGGTCGCGAGTCCCGCTACAGTAGCATATTAGGAACGGCTAAAATTTAATTTAGCTCATTTTTAAATGTAACGACTCACATGAAATTGTTTTTGATGATTGGTGTAAAGTGTCACATTATGCTTTGTGTTTGTGACAAAACTAATTTCTTTATTACATTTAATAACACAAGATTTAATTTATTGTTCAAAGATGGCGCCACAGTAATTTTAGCTCGCGCTTTCAAGTCCTTGCTCTTTTTTAATGACATGCGGCTCTAAAGCCAATATAAATCTATTACCTAGATGTCCCAAATAATCAATTGTCGTATTGTCTTGTTGTCGTTTCGTTGTGTTGGTAAAAAAAATCGTCGGATCGACAAATTTTCCATTTGCAAAGAAATATCAAAATTAAAGGAATTTGATATAAATGCCATCCTACAATAATTCCACAACTGGACTAAAAGCCTGTTCTCAAGGTGAGCTACGAGCACAATCGCACCAAGCCAGCCCACTACGCATTGGCGGTTTCAAACTCTAGAGAATATAGTAGAGAAATCTACAGATTTATATTGTTTCCACATACGGTGTGGTACTACAAGAACATTTCTCAAGTTCAGGTTACCTCACAATGTTTTCCTTCACCGTCAGCCGATACTGTTACCAATTTAACACTGTAAATGTATTTCTATACCAAAAAAAAATGTACACATAAAAATTCAAATTTGTGGACTTCGAATCAATATTCCGTCGTTCAAACCTCTTGCCAAGAACAAATCGTTAAGTATTAGATATTAGAGCATATTACACGTCCCAATTTTGAAACATTCTTCATTGGTGCTCCGCTCCTATTGGTCTAGCGTAATAATATATAGCCTTCCTCAATAAATGAGCTATCTAACAATTAAAGATTTTTTCAAATCGGACTAGTAGTGAGATTAGCGTGTTCAAGCAAACAAACTCTTCAGCTTTATAATATTAATATAGATATAGTTTAGATTCCACATCAAAAACTAACCGTCAATTTCAATCTGTTTTGCCTCATCTTTGTACCCATTCAATGTGTCACTGCCACCTTTTTCAAAATCAAAACTGTCTCCAAGTTCACTAACTTTCTTCCCCATTAACACCGATATTGGAGTGTCTGAATCTGTATCATCTGTCTTCATTGTCCTACTCTTCTTTTTCACTTTTGAGTGACTCTTTCCCATGATGGATCTTGCTTTCATACTGTCATCTGTGAATTTAAAGCTTTAATACGGTCAGTGGCGGTCCTGGCGGACGTTGCCCTGCCTTGATAATAAAAAAAACCCTAAGTCAACTGCAACGCCACCTACCATTTCCAATTGTGAATTTATACCATTCTTGAATCCACCTGAACACACACAAAAAATTTCATCAAAATCAGTCCAGCCGTTTAGGAGGACTTCAATCACATACACACTGACAGAAGAATTATCATTACATAGTATAAAGCAAAATCCTCTACCGCGTCTGTTTGTCTGTCTGTTGGTGACAAACTCAAAAACGACTCAACGTATTTTCAGGCGGTTTTCACCAGTAGATAAAGTGATCCATGAGGAAGGTTTTGGTATATAATTTGTCAAGGGTTTTTTATTATCAGGGCGGGACAACGCTAGTATGTAATAAAAAGATATATAAAGAGGAAGAAAATGAACTATTTTCAGTCTTTTCTTCTAAAGCTCGTCAATAGAACAAAGAAGGAATAAAGAAAACCGATTCAGAAACAGTGGGCTAAGATACTCTTTACAGTTTTCTCTGCCTATTTATATGTAAAAGATTCCTATCAATTTTGGCTCGTCAGTCATCAAATCAAATCAAAAATACTTTATTCAGTTCAGGCCCTAATAAAGCGCTTATGAATGTCAAAACTACCACGGGTTCGAACAAACAACCCAGTCATCGAGAAGAACCGGCAAGAAACTCGATCGGGTACATCTTTTTAACATATATATATATTTGGAATACATTATACGTTACAAGCGTTTTTAGTGGATGCACAGAGAGGAGTCAATTCCAGACATATATAGCTATATCTATAATAGCCTTTCGACACTAAAACCCGCTTGACATGGCGCTTAAATTTACAGTCCGACAAATCGGTAATATGTTTTGGGACTTTATTGTAAACCCTAACACAATTACCAAAGAAACTATTACTGGTTTTGCTAAGTCTGAAACATGGGACTACCAGTTTGTTACAGTTTCTACTATTTAGATTATGCCGGTCCTTTACAAAATGCAGGTTTTCAAGGTTTTTACGGACATACATTAAATTATCAAGAATGTATTCGGAGGGCAGAGTTAGGATACCGAATTCCTGGAACTTCGTTTTTAATGATTCGCGAGGTCGATCATCCTCATAGCATTCAATATGTTAAACTATTAAGATTAGTCCATGGCTACTCACCGTGAGTTTGTAGGTCATCTGCAAAATAGATGGGGCTATTTCTATCACCTGTTGATTGCGTTTCAGTCTTTATGTGGTCTTCGGTAATATCTAGAAAATACAATCGAATTAAGTAAACGTGTGAGCCACTTCCAAATGGCTCACAACTATAACGATGACTTGCTGGTTCCGAAGTTAAACTTTAAGAACGATGAGGTTTTCTTGCAATAAAAGATTTATTACTATGAAGCAGCGAAGGATGCGCCCGTATGCAGACTCTTTCAAGAGCCGCTCCGTGGTATGTTTTAGGGATGAAGAACCGCTTACGCACGCCAGCGGCGCTCCACCAATCAGTGCGCTCAGTTGCGTACGCAGCGTCAGAGCGCGTTCTAAGAGCCTGTCCAGGTGAGGCGTTTTACGCGCGAGTCAACTCGCGCGCTTCAAAATATATTGCGTCTAGATACCGCGTTTTACGCGCGTTTCTACCCTAGGAAACGTCGCATACGTCATACGGATAGACGACTGACGACTATGTCGACTCGCCACTGATTCGCGCGTAGTACTGGACGCAGCAATGGGGCCTGAGTATCTCGAGGCGCGTGACGCTCGAGTCGAGAGTCTCGCTCATTGCACGCGTTTTACGCGCGAGTTAGGAAACGCGCCGCACCATCTGGACGGGATATATGTAGCTCTAGTATCTCGGGTACACGCGAGTCGACAGTCGATATCTGGACAGGCTCTAACTACACAGGCGGGGCGGCTCCCGGGGTACTACCACCCGACCAACAGAAACACCCACGTGAAGTAACAGTGCTTGCTAGCTGGCAACACACTTGTGACTTCCCTGGTGTTACAAGTGTCTATGGATGGTGGTGATCATTTAACACCAGGTGCCCGACCTGTTCCTTTGCCTCCTATGATTAATAAATAACAGATATCAGAGGTGTGCTTTTACGCTTACATCACATAAAAACTACACGATAATTTTCAATTTGATGTTTTTTTTTATTTTACTTCTTAAGCCTTGTTCGCACTAGGCTAGTAATTACCCTGTAATTTTCTAGCCAAAATATCTTAATAGCTCAAAAATTGTTCGCGATACGCACCAGTACAGTGCACAAGAGTGTGGTTTTTTAAAATAACTATACCTTTCTTAGTTGAACAGTAATCAGTAAACAGTCTCTCCGCACACAGAACTTGCTTTTTAAAAGCACACGCTTCTCGCAGATGACCCACGCACAATTCACAAACAAACATACTCAGTTCCCATTCCTTTATGCAAGTAAGCTGGAATAAAACATGACTCATTATTCTGTTATCAAAAATTTATAAGACTAAGTTATTCTCGAAGAAATGCTTTATAATTTTTTTGGTGTGGTTTTGTAAACCCGGTATTTTAGCACTTAGCAGTGATGCCCGTCCATACAAACAGATTGACATTTCTAAAAATGATTGAAATGTATTCTATTACTTATTCGTAGACACCTGCAACAATTTTTTCCACGAAAATCAAAAAGTACTGACACGTTAGATTTACATTCTTATTATATGTATAGATAGAATAGAAGATTCTAAGAACTTATTTTTATAATATAAAAAATTAAGGCATAACATTTCATTAATTTTCATCAAACTCTGATGTACATGAACACAGTATAAGGAAAAGTAACGAAAACAACAAAAAACGTAAAGAAACGAAGTGTTCTATAACAATAAAGCAAAATAATTTTCTCCTGCTCTCTCACTGACCGAACAAAACGCAACAATGCAAGCGCTGTTACTTCAAGTCGGTTTTCTGTGTGTCCGTACTCCGGGCGAGCCAACACATTCATGCTGAAAGCAGTAAAGCCTTCAGCATGCCTCTACCATCTACCAAAAAAAATAAAAATTAATAAAAATTTCTTATAACACATTATTCTAATTGTTATCTTTGGAATTAAAAAGAAAAACTATCGAGTTTGAGTGTTCACAGACATTAGAATTTGATTTAACTCCATCAAAATGTTGAGATAAGTTACTATTTCCTTGTTTTAAAACAACGCTTTGTACTTTTAAAATTTGAAATAAAACATAAAACCATAATATATGTATACCGTAATTCCGTAACAGTCCTGTAGCATTTCATTGAAAACTTCTTCGTTTCCAGTCTGAGACAAGTACGAAGCAGTAAGGTCCCATGAACCGCTTGTTGATAAACAGCATCTACACACATCTGGTTGTGATATCCAACTATTTGTGTTTACCTCGTCCATTGATTTAATTGATGAAATCAAGTGCATTTCGAGAATAAATTTTGTATTGTAGAGTCAAGACCATAAAACCCAACATAAACAAAATTACAGATGTGACAGCTAGGGACGCAATCGATATATCGATGGTTTAAAACATCGATATATCTCTATATATTATAAAACAAAGTCCTCAACCTCGTCAGTCTGTCAGTAAGAGAAAAACTAAAAAAACTACTGAATTGATTTTCATGCGGTTTACATCAGTAGATAAAATGATTCACGAGGAAGGTTTGGCTATATAATTTTATTAGATTTTTTATTATCAGGGTGGAACAGAGTCCGCCGTGCCCGCTAGATGCTTATAAACATAAATGTTTTAACAACTTTATGTCGAAAACCTCAGAAAACCCTCTGATGTTTTAAGAACGACATTTCGTCATATGCAGTGTCAATTATTGTATTCACAACCCACGCTCTTCCTCAGTCACACGTGTTATAAAAATGTATATCGATTAGTATTTTCATATTGGGTAAACAATTACTAATCATTTTTATAAAGCTTTGTATTTAAAGTACTTTTTATGATTGGTGGAGATACTGTCAATCTTCAACGATCAATCATAAGCAAGTGTTATAAATATCTAAATATAGCAATTATTATTTATCATATTGGATAAATAATTACTAATCATTTTTACAGAGTTTTATATTTATTAAAATACTTCTTATGATTGGTCGAGATACTGTCATGCTGTCAATCTACGACGACCAATCATAAGCAAGTAAATCGGTGGGGTTGAAACTATAAGAGCGCGCATTCATTGAGTACAAATACATGTGTTATACCGTGTTTAGGCTGTTTAATTTAAAGTGCTGTAATAAATCTAATACTTGATACTACATAAAATGTTTTTGCATTTAAAAGTCCCTGCTACTGGTCGATAAACTAACACGGTTCACACACGTAAGGATGGAATGATATATCGATATTTTAAGTCTTCAATTTTTTTGAATTCTACTTTGCCGCCGCCAGTGTTCGACTGGTGCCGCCATTGTATTGTGTGACTTCGTCCACTATCGTCATGTAGTTTACGCGGCTCGCAGTGTCCGTGCCGAGCCGCGCCGCATACTGGCATTTTGAGTTTTTGCAAGCTCGAGTGAGAAATAAACGCATCGCTACACACGTGCCGACATATATTATAAACAATAAGTGTTGTGTGAGAGAAGACTCGAAGGAAAGAAATGAGAAACACCTAGCCGGCTAGCCACGTGGAGACTGTATCGCCGCCAGGTATGTGCCAAGTTTCCATCCTGCCCTTCTCTCCTTAATCGTAACTGATCGCAATAGTTGAATATCAATATAGCACCCCCGCAAATACAGTCCACTTAAATTGAACATAGATAAACCCCCGCACGCATGCCCCCGGTGACGTCGACATCGCTACGGCATCACCATTTTACTTTGGTCCGTTTCGAACCGGATTGTGCTAGTTGTAGTTGTAGATTGATAGATATTAGCAGTTAATTAGTCAAAAGAAATCGCATTAATGTCAATTACCGTTTCTAAATTATTAGTAGGTAGTTAAATACACTAATTGTTTCGTATTTCTCACTCGAACAAACTATAAATCGTTTTTTAGCCGCATATTTATTAAGTATATTGTATGCTTAATTATTTCGTTTCAACCGCAATTTCTTGTCTCTTCTTAAACTTGTCGTAATAATATTCACACATAGTTACTTGTTTACCTTTATATTATAGTTCGCCCCGCATCAGGTAAATAAGATAACGATCTCTTTGTTCTCGTATTCTTTTAGTTTATAAATAAATTGTTGAAAAGTATTTCATTACAAGTTATACTTAATTTGTTTTCGTAATATTTCGTTCACCTCACGTAGAATCTCATAATTATTATTAGCATTGGTTAAGAAGCGAGCTCAGTGAACGTCGATGCGTACCTACCTACATATTCTAGTTTTCTAATTAATCGAGGCAGTTTATGTAAAAGTTATCTCGGTATTATTTTCGTCGATACGTACCTACCTACATATTCTAGTTTTTTCTAATACTTCAGGCAGTTTATGTAAATGTTATCTCGGTGTTATTTTTTGAAGTGTATTTATATTTTTTTTCGTTAAATAGACCGCACGGTAACAGAGACGTACATACGATACGTAAATTTTCAAGCTTATTATTTTAGAAGTGCATTTAAAAATATACGGACGTATTCTGTTTTTGTTTTGTTTATTTCGGAAGTGCATTTAAATATACACGGACGTATTCTGTTTTTATTTTGTTTATTTTGAATCACCATGGCACTTACACAAAACTTGGATGTACAGTTAAAGGTGTTATATGCAAAAAGAGATAGAATTTTCGCTCGCATGCAAAGCATTTGTGATCGCGTGAAGGATCTTAGTTCTAATGCGGCATCAAGAGAATCATTTTTGTGTGAAATGGAAACCGTAGATATCTTGCATAGCGACTTTGAACCCATTTTAGACAAAATAGTTAGCCTAGAATTAAGTTTAAATCCCGCGTCAGTAATTGATTATCAATCGCTGTCATCGTTCGAAGATTTATTAGGTTGTGTAAAGCGAGCCGCCAAAACAATACAGTCGGAAAGAGAGATCAAACCAGTGAGCCATAATAGACTACCTCGGCTTCCTCCAATTGAGATTCCTGAGTTTAATGGCGATATAAAAAATTGGCCACTTTTCTTCGCTAGCTTCGAAAGTACTGTACATAATAATACGTCATTGACAGACTCAGAAAAATTTTATTATTTAATAGGGAAGTTAACTGGCAAGGCTCGATCCACCTGCGCCGGTATAACACCATGCGCAGACAATTATTTATTGATTTTTAATCTTCTTAAAAATAAATACGAAGATAAACGACTACTAGCCACTTCGTATCTAGATCAAATGTTCGAACTAAAACCTATTTCGTCTGCGTCGCCTAACAATTTAGAACAATTTTTAGGTAAATTCGCATGCTCGGTCGCCGCTTTAAAAAACCTGAAAGTCGATGATCTCTCAGATTTTGTATTTGTATATCTCGCCCTAAAGAAATTAGATTCAGAAACTGCACGTTCATTCGAATCAGATAAGCGTAGTTGTAAAATGCCATCTTTCGATGAATTATCGTTATTTGTACGAGATCAAATTAAAATATTGCAACGGACCTCGTTACCAAAACATGAAGCTACAAAGAAGGTTATTTTCGATCGTAGAATGGAGGTGGTATCCAAACCACTCAAATCCACGCAGACATATGTTAATACTACATCGCAGTCTGTTTGTTCGTTGTGTCACGCTCATCATGACCATATTTATAAATGCTCGAGTTTCTTAAAACTTACACCTAGTGAGCGTTATAAATTTGTTCGGGTCAATAATTTGTGTATCAATTGTCTTAGTGTTGGACATCGTGTTTCTTGTTGTAATTCCAATTCTAGTTGCCGTAGATGTCAAAGCAGGCATCATACATTGCTTCATTTTAATGATAATAATGCCGCATCTAATGTGAGCAGAGTTGGTTTATCGCGCCGTGGTATTGTTTCGTTCGAAACAAACTCGGAGCCCGGCCGATACGCGATCGCGTGGTCACCGCCTGGCGCTGCCTCGCGAACGCCCACTGTCCGCGTGCAGTCGGACACTGTGAACGCGCGCGCCGCTGCCGCTCACACAGGTCGTTCAAATGACGTTGCATTGTGCTCGTTATCGTTATCGCGAACTCCTACTACTGTGCTTCTCGCGACCGCTCGTGTAATAGTTGTAGATACTTGTGGGAAGGAACATAGTGTTCGCGCTCTTTTAGATAGCGCTTCACAGAGTAGTTTTGTAACTCTCGAGTGTTGTCAATGCCTTGGTTTAAATATGGATAGTCACTCAGTAGATTCTGTTGTAAAGGGAATTGGAGGTTCCGTAAAAGCCATTCAGGGCTCTGTAAAAATTAAATTTTGCTCACGTTTTGATTCGAGAATTAGTTTTGAAATGGATTCGTTAGTTGTAGATAAGGTGACTGAACGTTTGCTGACGATCTCAGTCAACACTTCATTGTTGTCGAATTTTGGTGACTTACCTTTGGCCGACGATACTTATGCTATTCCAGGAGATATTGAGATGTTGGTTGGAGCTTCGCTTTTCCCGCACCTCCTGTTATCACGTAAGGTTCCCGGTCATCCGTCACAAACCGCACCGCACGCACTGGAAACAGTTCTTGGATTTGTTATTGTAGGTACCGCTCCCGCTCGCATGGATTCTTGCTCGACCGTGTCTTACTGCTGCACCACCGAGCCACTAGAAGCCGCCGTTAGTAAATTTTGGGAAATTGAAGAAGTCAGTTATCCTCCTATTCTCAGCCCAGAAGACAAAGCCTTGTGTTGGGCTCATTCTTCTCCCCATCGTTGGGACACCTTTGTTGGCAATAGAGTCACAAAAATTCAATCGGAATTATCACCGCAAAATCTCTACCACGTGACTAGTACGGATAACCCTGCAGATTGCCTATCTCGGGGGCTAACACCTGCACAGATTTTGGATCATCCGCTATGGTTTCACGGCCCTTCATGGACTCAAGCATCGCCAGAAGAGTGGCCTGTTACCCCTTTCAATCCATTAACTGTGTCAGAACCACCAGAACAAAGGAAGCATACTTTGGTTACAGTTGCACCACGTGAGGAGTCACCAGTATTGTTGTTGTCTAATAGACTGTCCTCATGGTCTAAACTCTTGCGTTGCGTAGTATATATGTGTCGTTTTGTTAAAATATTACCTCCGGGTGAGTATATAGTTGCGGCTGATCTTGATAAAGCCGAGTTAATTGTACTCCGTGAGCTTCAGCGTAATTATTTCTCCACTGAATTGAAGAATCTTAAATGCAACAAACCCTGTAGTCGCGCATTTCAGCGTTTGAAACCCTTCTTACAAGATGGGCTCATACGAGTTGGTGGTCGTTTGAGCCAATCAAACTTAGCATTTGACCAGATGCACCCGGTGGTTTTGCCGCGAAAGGACCATGTTCTTAATCTTTTAGTAGATTATTATCACAAAATAAATTGTCACACTGGTCCTGATTTGTTGATGTCGATCCTGCGACAAAAATACTGGATATTTTCCGCTCGTAATTTGATTCGCTCTAGGGTACACAAATGTGTGCCATGTTATAGGCTCCATCCGAGAGCTGCTGCTCCGGAAATGGCCGACCATCGTTCTTGTCGTGTAGTAGAGTCAGTTAAGCCATTTGCACACACCGGAACGGATTACACCGGTCCATTTAGAGTAACGATTTCACGTGGTCGTGGTATTCGTTCGACGAAGGCTTACGTCTGTCTTTTTGTTTGCATGACAACTCGTGCAATTCATATAGAATTAGTAGGCGACCTAAGCACATCAAGCTTCATGGCATCGTTTAAAAGGTTTTTGTCGCGTCGTGGCCCTGTGGGGCAAATGTATTCTGATAATGGCACAAATTACGTAGGAGCTAAACGTAATATCACAGAATTGCATGCATTTTTAAGATCAAAGTATTTTAACACTGAATTCGCTCAAGTATTAGCTGAAAACCGCATCAAATGGTCGTTGAATACTCCCACCGCAAGTCACTTTGGAGGAAATTGGGAGGCTAATATAAAAAGCTTAAAATCACATCTGTATCGCGTAATAGGCGAGCAGATACTTACCTTTGAAGAGTTGAACACGGTGCTCACTCAGGTGAAAGCGGTTATGAACACCCGCCCACTATGTCGGACGTTGTCTAGTGATCCTTCAGAGCCACTAGCACTAACGCCTGCACATTTTTTAAACATGACTCCTCTCAAGTACCTACCTTGTAGAGATATAGATGAAAATCGATTGCATGTTCTTTCGCGTTACGATTTATTGGATAAACTCGTCCAGTCGTTCTGGAAGCGTTGGAGAACAGATTATTTGCACACATTACAGTCGCGTCAAAAATGGAATACACCATCGACTCCAATTACTGTTGGAACTATCGTGATTCTTATAACTGAAAATACACCACCTCTACATTGGCCATTAGGCGTTATTGAGGAAGTATTTCCAGGAGCTAATGGAATTACTCGCATTGTTCGAGTTAAAACCGCAACCGGATCGTATTTACGTCCTGTTATTCGTCTCTGTCCTCTGCCTAATCAGCAATAGCAGTGGTTAGCATACCTTAGATTTAGCTTAGTGTAGATTCGATTTAGTTTAGTGTAGATTCGATTTAACTTAGTGTAGATTCGATTTAGCTTAGTATAGATTCGGTTTGGCTTGGTATAGATTCGACTTGATTTGATATAGATTCGATTTAGATTAGTCATTTTGAAGGGAAACCTTCAAGCCGGGGGAGATGGTTGCGCCGCTTTATGTATGTTTGAAAATTCCCGCATTATGGATTAAATCGCGTCACTTTGAATTTTGACCAATTAATGCGATCAGGTCACGCTATCTAGTCTTGCCCAATCACATTTCCCTTTAACTATGGCACATGCTTATTCGCCGCGAGCGCGACGCTCGCGTCGCCAATAGTTTCGATTGCCGCCGCCAGTGTTCGACTGGTGCCGCCATTGTGTTGTGTGACTTCGTCCGCTATCGTCGTGTAGTTTACGCGGCTCGCAGTGTCCGTGCCGAGCCGCGCCGCATGCTGGCATTTTGAGTTTTTGCAAGCTCGAGTGAGAAATAAACGCATCGCTACATACGTGCCGACATATATTATAAACAATAAGTGTTGTGTGAGAGAAGACTCGAAGGAATGAAACGAGAAACACCTAGCCGGCTAGCCACGTGGGGACTGTATCGCCGCCAGGTATGTGCCAAGTTTCCATCCTGCCCTTCTCTCCTTAATCGTAACTGATCGCAATAGTTGAATATCAATATAGCACCCCCGCAAATACAGTCCACTTAAATTGAACATAGATAAACCCCCGCACGCATGCCCCTACGGTGACGTCGACATCGCGACGGCGTCACCATAAATATTAGTTATCTTTTTTAAATGTACCCTTTAATCATATTTATCTTTGTTACATATTTCTTCTAAAACATCAATTAAACATTGACATGTCGTTCATAAGCATTGATGTTCTCAACATCGATGTTTTCTTAATGATAATATCGACGATACACTTTGAACTGTGTTACCAGACCATTTAATTCGAAAGTTGCGTTTGATTTACAGAAAAGATTCACATTTGGTGCATTAGAATAACAGCTATTTTTTATATTACCTATCAAAATATCTGCTTAATTTTATAGCAAATTCCGACTGTGCTCTTATTAATGTACGTATTTTTTAAACTTTAACTTTTAAAAGGAAAAAAAAATCTTTGATTTATTTTTTGTATATATGTATGTGATAACTTCACAGTGTATGTGATAACATTTATGTCTACACTAATCTGTAAAAAGTTGATAAATTCACAAAGACGATGACTTGATGAAAATATTTACGCATAATGTGGTATTTACAGTCTGTGACACTGAAGCAAATGCGGACACAAAGAACGCATAAGTTTATATCCACCAATTACAAATTTCGAATCAACTTGTAAAAATTTCTCAATTCACATGAGATAATTGCACAAAAATTAAACTGAAATAAAGATTGGTGATCTAAATGAATGTACATATACTGGTGGCGCCGTTGCGTTGTCGACGCCACCGAGGGGCGGGGGTTTCTTTGCTAATTTAAGTGGACTGTATATGCGGGGGTGCTATATTTGATATTCAACTATTGCGATCAGCTACGAAGGGGGAGACAAGGGTAGGAAGGAAACTTGGCACATACCTCGCGCGCTGCAGTCTCCACGTGGCTAGCCGGCTAGGTGATTCTCGTTGCTCTCCACTGGGTTTTCTCCCACACAACACTTATTGTTTATAATGTATATATATGCGGAGCGATGCGTTTATTTCTCACTCGACCAGGCGAAAATTCAAAATGTTTGCATGCGACGCGGCGCGGCGCGGATACAACAACAATCACGATGCGGCGCGGTAACAACACTAATAGTAGCAGTGGCGGCGCGCCCGACGCGCCACCGAATATAAGCATGTGCCATAGGAAAGGGTAATTGGGCGGGGCTGGAAAGTGGCGCGATCTGATCACAATAATGCAGGAATTTCAAATATATATAAAGCGGCGCAACCATATACCGATATGGTAAAGACGAACTCTTTCTTCAGTCTAAGATTTAATGGTTTCGATGACTGCAACTTAACATCAATGTTAAGCTTCCATGAATAAGTGTATTTATACGTATACAGCCTAAATAATACTCTGTCATCTGTCTGTCATTATAAATCCGACCATAATCGATTTAACCATTTTCGAATATATTCCAAGGGAATAATAAACTCTTCAATTTATTTTAAACTAGCCGGTCCGGCGAATTTTGTCCACCCCGTTCTGATAATTAAAAAAAACCTTAACAAGTTATATACCTAAGCCTTCCTCATGAATCACTTGATCTACTAGTGACAACCGCATGAAAATCCAATCAGTAGTTTGTGAGTCTACTGCGAACAGACAGACAGACGTGGCAGGTGACTTTTTTTGTAATATGTAGTAAAGTATCTATCATGATCTACTTTTAGTCAGGTTTGTCTTTTTCAAAGTCATTCTAGATAATGAATTGGTATAGGGAATGCGCAAATCAAAGAAAATAGTGATTATATTGATTTTATTATAATAATAAAAACACTTTATATTTGTTACACGCAATGATTACAAGATGTAATTTGCAATCTCGTCTACCACATATAAACAAACAGTTTAATAGTGCTGGCCACACTCTCAATAGAGATGTGTCTATTAACAGACACGAGTCACTCTCAGTATATAGTATCTTATCTATGCGAGTCACGCTGTGCCATGTTAGTTTATATACGAAAGTAAAATTAAAAAATAATATTCAATTTAATAACTATTTTAAGATAATAATTGTTAATGTAAAGATTGTTAAATTATCACAATGAGATAATTGAAAAAAGGAATTTTCCATTTGTTGATCAAAGAAGTTATCAATTCTAAGATATTGTCTAATATCCAATTATCTATCTTGGATAATATGGTTCTTACAAAAACGCTAATCTATCTACCCACGAACAACTTTAAACTTCGATTTATTCAAAATCGACATTTTCATAGAGCAACAAATCATGAAGCAGTCTTTTAATTAAGATCGGTAGCAAATCTACCTCTACTCATGCTTCTTGTTAATAAAAAGGAAAATTTCCAACACCTACTCGCAAACTCGGTAGTTTCCAAAATTACTTATGAAAGACGGCAATCTTCATTTGTTTTATAAAAAAAAATTGATTTATTTTCTTCATATATATGTACTATACTTCTTTTTCTTGTTTTGGCTCCCCAGAAGTATTTGCCAGTGTCAATATTATGTACTATACATATATCAATAGTTTTAAACTATTGAAAAAAAAAATCTTTAAAATGTAATAAACAAAAAGTTCAGTATTTTATTTAAGCCATGATTAAACTTATCTTTCTTTATTTCCGATGTTGGAAAATGGAGTATGCCGCTTTTGATAGCACAATTATGATTCAATTGATCTCCATACATCTAACGTTCAAAAAAATTATTTGGTTGATGCCTCCTACATTTATTTCAATAACATTAATCGTAGAACAAGAAACGAAACAGCGTGCATAGATTTCAATAATTATTTATTAAAATAAGAAAAAAATACAGCAAATATTGTTTCAATCGTCTAAACAAGAGATAATCAATAGAAATGAGTATGCAGAGATTTTCAAAATGGCGGGTTTTTTGACAGCTGTAAAAGATAGTGACGCTTTTCCAGAAACGAAATTAATTTTTAAAATAGTTTATGCAATTAAAATATATAAGGTTCACTAATGGGTGGGTAAATAATTACCGTCAGCTTGCAAGTCTTTCCTTTCTTTCTTTTTCATTCCTAGCAATTCAGTCCTCTCCAAAGACTATTACTGCCATAGCTTGCAAGTCTTTAGTATCTTGGTAATCGTAAATACAATTGATATAGGAATGATAATATGAGTTAATATATTTTAATACGGGTATTGAAATTATAGTGGACAAATAAAGATTCTACAGCTTAGATGTCCATGCCGAGCAACTTCTTGTCGAAGATAAATTCTCCGAGAGCCGCGTTATTGTTGAGCATCTTCTTCAAGGTGGAAATCTTATCAGCGAGGTTACGTACACCCGTATACTGTCCGGCCAGTAACTCGCCTCTAAGGTAGTCCACAATCTGTAATAATACCACCATGATATACATAAAAAATAAATGTAAACACAACCACAAATTAACGAATAATGTGATAGAATTTAAAGACGAGAAACTACTTGTACCTATGGAGGGCATGTTGAAAAAGTGTCCAGCTCTAAGCACTAAATAATAGTTCCAAGACCCTCCAAAATAGCGCTAGCGTAGGCAAAGATTATGGATAGCCCGAAATAATCTTGTAAATATAACCTAAAGTAACTGATGTAAGAAATCGTGGAGTGTGATAGAAGTCTTCTTAAACTTTAAAGAATACGTTTAGGGATTTTTGAATGTTTAATTTTATAAAACTTGTTGAAATAATTGGACAATAATGAATCCTGATGCTACTGTAGCGCCACTCTAATTTAACGCATTTTGACGGACTTTTTTTCATAAACAGAGATGGTTCTCGTTACCTCTACACTTCATACTTTTTTTTAACTTTAATTTTGGCAACCAATCTTCCATATTATTACTGCCATTGTCGAGTGATTATTTCAATGTCAATGATAAGTTCATGTTAATGTTCCAACAAGATGGTGGCTCTATTGTTAGAACATTCCAGGGAATTTTTGTGGCTTCTCAGAATTCATTCTCCGTGGTATTACTTTCCATTGACTTCATTTATGCACAATAACTGAACTATATTACGTAAAACACCACCAATTTTACAAAATATAGAGTCAAATAAATAAAATACACTACATAATTTCGGCCTAATAAGTTATTTCGCAATAGTGGACATCGACGATAGACTTTGTTTAAAATGCTTACAGCTAGATTACAACACACAACACCGCTGTTTATTTGTTTTTATTTTATCACGGCGTCAGCATTTACTTGTGAAATATAACGTGTAATATATGGATTTACTAAATTGATTTTGAAAATTCTTTTACCAATAGAAAGCCACGTTATTTGTGAGTGTCATGAGCTATATATTAACCCGAAAATTGAAAAGACTTTTTTATGGTAGTCGGATTTGCAAAGTAAGTCGGAAAAAAACGATCGAACGAAAACGTTTCTTACAAACGCTGCCTTAACGATGAGAGATATGTAATTAAGTTTCACAGAAAAATTGTAGAGCTTGATAATGCCTATAAAAAGTCACCGACAGCATATGTCAAACTTTTATATTTAAGTCACAAATAGTAGTTTTTATAAACGTGGGCACGGGACAGCTGGTAGATAATAGATGACAAATTATTTGGTTTTGATATATCGAGATTTAGTGTAAATATAATAATGGTGAAAAAGTAAAAAAATAATAAAATTAATTGGTTTTTTTTCAATAAATACAACGTATGTATGCTCGAAATATATATTTGGAAAGATCCCGCGTCAGTTTAGGAGAGTCGAGGAGTTTTTGGCGGGATCTTGGAATGCCATGTAGTGGTCTTTATATTTTATCCATAATCTTGTGTTATTTGGCTCTATATTGTGTAATGTTGGTGGTGCTTTACGTTATATAGTTCGGTTATTGTGCACAAGTGAAGTGGATCGGAAATAATACCACGGAGTATGGATTCTGACTTGCCACAAAAACTCCCAGCAAAGTTCTAACGAGATGGCCACCATCTTGTTAGTTCATGGAAATTATATCAAGAAACTTGTAATACGTTATTCACTTGACAATGGCGGTAATAGTCTACTAGAAGACTGATTGCCAAAAATAAAATAGAAGAAGAAGGGGAGTCGAGATAAATCTCACGACATATCACGAAAGAGGGAGGAAGTGTCAAAGAATCCTCAAAAAAATTGGTTGCCTGTAAAGTTGGTTTACGGACGATAATGTCACGTGATAACGTTATAAGAAGGCCGATGGAATTGGAGAGAGATAGATGCGTCACAAGTATTGCAAGCTCTCGCTTGCACCGAGCGCTTAGGCGGAACGTGAGAACGAGTCATGCTTTTTGCGCGTGCAGGGCGTGCAGCCGGACGGAATCGATTTATAAGACGTTATCAAAACGTCTCACGTAATGAATTGACGACCGATTATCTTATACTTACATTGTAGTCGCTGTATATACCAGCATCTTCGCAAGTTTTGATGCCATTTGTGATGTTCTCTGTGACGCTACTCTCTAATTTCAAGGCGAGCTCCAACGCCGCTACACCGTTAGCCAATTCCTCGACTCGCGGGGGCTTATCATGTGGAACATTAGAAATCTCGTTATTTATATCCTGCCTGTTGGCACATTAAAGGTAAAAAAAATCTGATGCTGTTTAACCGCGCCTAAAGGACGATACTTTTCCCACTTATTGTACATGGGTTTAGCACTTTTTAGAAAAAAATTGTGTGGTTTTATGAAACCACGGTAAATGTGAAACTTTTTTTCACACTATAGACATTTAACTAATAATACTCTATACACTACACAGTCAGCTGCTGCGAACTATAGGCGCCGCCATATTGGCCCTGGCTGCTCTGACGAGCGCCTTTCACTTTATCCCTACTCCGCGGCCGACCATCACGCGACATGCAACACACAGACGAAAAGTTTGAGACGATGTAATAAACAGTTTCACTTTAATAAATTTTTATCTTGATTGCTTTAATGAGTAACTTGTCAATTATTGTTAATTCTCCATCTACTTTGATCTCTTGTGATGGATAAATATTGATATGGGCGTAAAAAGTTTCATTCGTACATTTTGATAAGGTCAAAATTTATTAGAAAAAAATATTACACGA
Source organism: Antheraea yamamai (assembly GCA_036509395.1). Lineage (NCBI taxonomy): Eukaryota > Metazoa > Arthropoda > Insecta > Lepidoptera > Saturniidae > Antheraea > Antheraea yamamai. Next base: position 2,282,978 of record AP028454.1, read on the forward strand.
CAGGATAAAAATAATATTTGGTAAGTTATTATTCAGTAAAAGAAACAAGGTAAAAATAAATTTTCAAAAAGTGAAAAAAACCCCACGGGAATGGGAAATGGGAAAAGTATCGACATGCAGGCACGATTCTAGGGCGTCGGAATTATTTTTTCTCCATTTTTTTATATCATAGGAGGCAAACGAATAGGCGGGTCTGCTGATGTTAAGTGATCACCACCGTACATAGACACTTGCAACACCAAGGGAGACGTTGCCAGCCTGTATTTGGGGAAGGGGAGAGGGTGGGGGAGGTCTTCCTCCGGCGCACTCACTGACCGAACGAAACGCAACAAGGCAAGCACTGTTACTTCACGTGGGTGTTTCTGTGTGTCGGGTGTAGTACCCCGGCCGAGCCGACACATTCATGCTGAAACCAGTAATAGTTACAGTGTGGCTCTAAAACCCTCACAACATTTCATGACTTACCCTAATTTTAATAAGTTCGCTGACATCTCTAGTAAGCTCTCCCCTCATGAGCATGTAATCAATCAACTTTATAGCGTGTTCTCGCTCGTGATTTGCCGCCTCGAAGAATAGTTTCGCGAATCCAGGACGATTTACCTAGAGAACAATGTTAAAAATTATAATAACCGTAGTTCCTCAAATGTAAATACTTAAGTTTATATAAGGATGTCTAATTAAAAAAAAAAAAGAGTAATATAAGACAACTAGAGGGCCTGGCGGACGTTCCTAAAAAATATCCTAAAAGTCAACCGCAGCGCCACCTACCGGGTCCAATTGTGAATCTAAACCATTCTCGGATCCACTGGAACACGCACACAAAATTTCATCAAAATCGGTCCAACCGTTTGGGAGGAGTTCAGTGAAATACACATGTACAGAAGAAATTTATAAATAAAGATAAAAAAATCTAATCTAAAAAGTGTGTGTGCTTATGACCGTACGAAGAAGTGAAAACTTCCTTATAAAAAGTACAATGTATAGTATGGAGGATGCTATTTTAAAAAAAAATGCGTAATACCATGTGCGTCTAGTGATACATTATATATAGCTTTTACATATAGGTATTTAAAAATGTTAACGTTTTTTTTATTTCCCACATAACAGAATAAACCAATAGATAAATTGTAAATGTTATAGCTTAGAAAAAAACTTCTTAGAAAACAAAAAAATAATTTAATAATACATTTTACATTAAAAAAATTAGATTTTGACACTAAAACCCGCTCGACATGGCGCTTAAACTCACAGTCCGGCAAATCGATAATACGCTTTGGAAGTTATAACACCTTTTTTTTAACATGGGGAACTCTCTACGGATTCCCACCCTAGCCGGGCAGCTGAGGGTGGGGTATGTCCGACTTGCACGGACTAAAACCCCATGGTGCCTTCAATCACCTATAGGCCGGGGAGCAGGAGCTGCCGAACTGGCACTGCATCTACTCCAAGTTGTAACACCTAACACTATAACCTAAAAAAACTATTACTGGCTTTACTGAGTGTGAACCAGGGGATAACTAGATTGTTACACATGTCTTCGTATATTAATGGAGTGAACACCAAACATACATCAAATCTGGTTGTCTGTAAAATCGGTTTACGGACAGTAATTTTAAGTGATAACGTCATAAGAACGCTTGATAAAAAATTGCGTACTTTTATGAATTGAATTATTCTATACTAGCGGGCCCGGCAGACGTTTTCCCGTCCTGATTATAAAAAAAATCCTTGACAAATTATACACCCAAACCTTCCTCATGAATCACTTTATCTACTGTTGAAAACCGCATGAAAATCCATTTAGTAGTTTTTGAGCTTACCGCAAACAGACAGACGCGGTAGGGGGACTTTGTTTTATACTAGGTAATGATATCTATAGATGCTATACAAGCCGAACGCTTAGGCCGATCGCGCCTCTCTATCGCTTGTCCGCGCTCTCGCTTGCACGCTCGGCTCAGGCGGAACGTGACAATGAGTGATGCGCGTGCAGTGCGTGCAGCCGGACGGAATTGATTTACGGAACTCACCACATCACGAGAGAAGTGGGCACCCATTGCGAGATAATTTATCGAAGCTAACACTAACATCTCAATCTGCTGCCGCATACTCTTCTGACAGGCGGCCGGCATGGTCACCCATTCAGACGGCGTTGGTACGGGATCCAAATTACCTGTTAGAAGAAGCCATAGTATTAATGTAGGCTTATTAAAATTTTAGGGAACTACCATTTTTAGCAGCAGTACGCATATTGCGTGTTTTCAAGACGTGAGGATCTGGAGCAGACTATTTAATGCTTTTGTTTTTCCTCTCTACATAAAACATAAAGGGAATATGTTAAAATATATTTTGGTGGGATCTTAGTTTGTAATGTAGTGGCTTTTGTATTTTATTCGTAACTAGCTGTGCCCGCGACTTCGTCCACGTGGAACCTGATGTACAAAACAATGACTAATAAAGTCATCTGAACGTATTTAGTCCATTTGCTTATCTACTTTTCTCTCCTACTTAAGTCGCGGCGCCATTAAAATTACGAGAACTTTTGATAGAGTGGACCGATTTTAATGAAATAAAGACTAAGTTACTCCCGATGATATAATTTATGTTTTTCTTCAATGAGATTTTATTGTGAACACAGTACTTTAGCAGTGATGCGTGTTTATACAAACAGGCAGACAGACAGACAGACATTTCCAAAAATGATTGAAATGTATTCTATTACTTATTCCTAGACACCTGCAACAACTTTTTTCACGAAAATCGAAATGTACGGACACGTTAGATTATTACTTATTATATGTATAGAAGAAGATCTTGTGTTATTTGGCTCTATATTTTGTAATATTGGTGTGTTATACGTAATATAGTTTGATTATAGTGCACAAGTGAAGTGGATGTAAAATAATATCACGGGCCATGAATTCTGAGATGCTACAAAAACACCCTAGAAATGTCTAACACTATATCACTGAAGTTATCCCAAAGCACTCGTAATATTATCACCTACTCGACAATGGCAGTTATAATCTGGAAGATTAGTTGTAGAAAATAAAATAAAAAGGAGTTTTTGGCGGGATCTTGGTCTGTCATGTAGTGGATTTCATTTTATATTCATAATCTTGTGTTACTTGACTCTATATTGTGTAAAATTGGTGGTGTTTTATGTGATATAGTTTGTTTATTGTGCATAAGTGAAGTGAATGGAAAATAATGCCACGGACCATGAATTCTGAGATGCCACAAAAATTCCATGGAAGGTTCTAACAAGATGACCACCATCTTGTTAGTTCATTGAAATTATATCAAGAAACTTGTAATATTGATACTCACTTGACAATGGCGGTAATGGTCTACTAGAAGACTGGTTGCCGAAAATGGAATGGAAGAAGAACTTGTAATAAATACTATTAACTACTCGACAATGGCAGTAATAATCTAAAAGATTGGTTGTCAAAAATAAAGTTAAAAATAAAATAAAAAATATATTATAGAATACACGGGTATATTAGCTATATGATCGTCAAACCGAAATTTTCGTTCTTTTTTCGAAAATTTAAAAACAAAACTTTGAAGATGAATGCATATTTTTTTTTTACTAAAAATTACGTTTAGTAACAAATGTTTTCAAAAGAACACATCCCAACAAGTCAATTAAAAAAAGGTAACATCATTACATAGTATAAAACAAAGTCGCCTACCGCGTCTGTCTGTCTGTCTGTTCGCGATAAACTCAAAAACTACCGAACGGATTTTTATGCGGTTTTCACTGGTGGATAGAGTGATTGATGAGAAACGTTTTAGTATATAACTAGCGGGCGCGGCGGACGATGTTCCGCCCTGGTAATAAAAAAAAACCTTGACAAATTATATACTAAAACGTTCCTCATGAATTACTTTATCCACTGGTGAAAAATCCACTGCTGAAAACCGCATGAAGATCCGTTCAGTAGTTTTTGAGTTTATCGCGAACAGACAGACAGACAGACGTGGTAGGGGACTTTGTTTTATACTATGTAATGATTTGTCTAGGATTTTTTTTTTAGAAACAAATTTTAGAAACATCGAAAAGTTTTAGGATCAAAAATGGAGGTTTTGGAATGAAAGGCTCCATATAACGTAATTAAAAATTATAGATATATTATGTAATAGCTGTGCCCGCGACTCCGTCCGCGTAGAACCTAATGTAAAAGAATAGTGACTAACAAATTTATTTACTTTTCTCTCATACTTAATTCGAGCCGTCATTGAAATTGCAATAACTTTTGATAGAGTGGACCGATTTTAATGAAACAAAGACTAAGTTACTCTCGAGGATATTCTTTATGATTTTTGGTGAGGTTCTATTCTGAACCCAGTACTTTAGCAGTGATGCGTGTTCTAACAGATAAACAGACATTTCTAAAAATGATTGAAATGTATTCTATTACTTATTTCTAGACACCTGCAACAATTTTTTACACGAAAATCGATAAAGTACAGACACATTAGATTTACATTCTTATTATATGTATAGATATTTGATTTAGAAACATGGGCATCGTAGATATCATGACTGCAAACAAAATCTAAATATTTTAGGCAGTTATGAAGCTAAATTAATACATAGCACCCATAAAAATCAGAACTGATCGCTAGTATATAACTATTTTAAAAGGAATTATTATTTTAATCACAAATTTTAAGATTAAAAAAAAATATCCCGTTCGCAATTCAATTATTCTAAAAAAGTTTTACTCACATTGTCTATCGCTGGCAGACGAACACACAGCCAGGAGACCGACGATTGAAATCAATACAATCTTCATCTTTACAATTAAATTTGAATAACGATTTTGTAAGTTAATATTACAATAAAATTGTAATAAGCAGAAAACAGAAAGATGCGACTTTTCTATTGCAACAATATTACTTAAAAAAATGGTCCCGCCGATAGGTTTTATTTGAAGGAAGGTGACTACGCAGGATTAAGGATACACCTATTATTAGGAGTACGCTTTGAGGAATGATCGGTTTGAGCAAAAACGGTAACTGTTGTCAAGTAGCGCTTTAGTGTTATCCTAAACTAAAGACGGAATTACCCCGTCCGTGACCGAAAATTCCTCAAAATGTTGACGGAGATTTACAACGATAAAAGCCCATTAGTAATGTAATTAATTATTTCCACGCAACGGATAATATATTATTAAAGGTATTCCGCTGTTGATAATCCGTTTTCCATTATTATTGGCACTAACAGTCTTTTTACAGTGTTGTTACAACGTGTGAACAAGCAAATATTACATAACAACTAATAGGAGTAAAAGAGATAGCATTGTTACAAATTGCAATATAATACAAAACAGCGATTTACAAATTTTTTTTATTTCATTTTATTCAAATAAGAATGTAAGTCTAACGTGTCTGTACTATTTAGATTACTTTTTCGATTTTCGTGAAAAAAATTATCGCAGGTGTCTAGGAATAAGTAATAAAATACTTTTCAATCATTTTTAGAAATGTCTGTCTGTCTGTCTGTGTCTTTGTATGAACACGCATCACTGCTAAAGTACTGTGTTTACAATAAAACCTCATCAAGTAAATCATAAAGCATATTCTCGAGAATAATTTAATCTTTGTTTCATTCAAAATGGTCCACTCTATCAAAAGTTATTGTAATTTGAATGACGGCTCGATTTAAGTTCGAGACAAAAGTAGATAAATAAATGGACTTAATACATTGAGATGTTTTTATTAATCACTGTGTTTTTACATAGGGTTCCAATCAGACGAAGTCGCGGTCACAGCTAGTCATTTAATAAATTTTAACTCCAAAACTTGGGGAGACTCCGTAACCTGGCAACATATAATTTAGATAAAGTTTCGTTTTCCGGGTTTGTTACTTTTAATTTCCTCTAAAATGTGATATCCGTTTATTCTTCCGTGCTTGACTTACTTCGACACACGTCAGTCTTCGAATTGGGAATCTCCTTCTGTTATACTGCGGTCCGCATTCTAAAGTAAATATTCTACCAATAAACTTTGGGTGAGTGAATAATTTTAATGTATTATTCTAATGTATTATTTTAAAAAGGTTTGATTTCTCATTTAATTGTTGATTCCCGCGATTTCGTCTGCGTCGTTTATTATCTCAACTGTTGTATCTCAAAGGGATTAGGCAGCGTTTTTCGACAGAAGCTCCCAGCCGGCTTGACTTTTTTCGACACTTTCAACATTTATCGTTATATTTCAACCAATTTACAAACAATCTTGACATATTATATACGTAAACCTTCCTCGTGAATCACTCTATCTATTAATGAAAACCGCATGAAATCGGCCCACTAGTTTTTTAAATTTATCGCGAACAGACCGATAGACAGCCGCGGCGGAGGATACCTTTTTATAATGTGTAGTGATAATGGACATCCTCAAGAAATATTAGACCGATTTTAAAATTCTAACACCTATACAAAACTAGATTATCAACGAGTACCATGAGCTGTGTTTTATTTTCTAAATCTACAACAATATGACTGAAGTATTTTGTTACTTTTGTTAATTTTATTTTTGGTAGCAAATTCTCTAGTACATTATTACCGCCATTGTCGAGTACGAAATGATATTACAAGTTTCTTGCGATCATTTCAATGTTCTAACAAGATGGTGGCAGTCTTGTTTTTTTTTATATCATAAGATGCAAACGAACAGGTGGGTCACCTGATGTTAAGCGATCACCACCGTCCATAAACACTTGCAACACCAGGGGAGTCGCAAGTGCGTTTTCAGCCTGTGTTTGTGGGAAGATGGGAGGAGGGGAGGTGGTCCTCCGGCGCTTTCACTGACCGAACGAAACACAACAATGCAAGCACTGTTACTTCACGTCAGTTTTCTGTGAGAGGGTGACACTACCCCGACCGAGCCGACCCATTCATGCTGAAACCAGTAATAGATTCAGCGTGGCTCTACCACCTAAAAGAACTTTCGAAGGTGTTTTTACGGCAAATCAGAATCCATGCTCCGCATGGTATTATTTGCCATCCAATTCACTAGTGCACAATACTCAAACTGTATTACGTAAAAAAACTACCCATATTACAAAATATATAGCTCATTTGACTCACAAGATTATGAATAAAATATAAAATCCACCACATGATATGATGAGGAGTCGTGGTGGTCTAGCGATTTGATCAGTGGAATATCATTCCGATGTCCGCAGGTTCGAACCCCAGCATGTACCAATGAATTTTTCGCACTTCGCGTACATTTATTAATGTCAAATAGGTAGTAATATCGGCTGACGGTGAAGGAAAACATCGTGAGGGATGGGATCGGTAACCTAAACCTGAGAAATGTTCTCGTAGTACCACTGTATGTGGGAAAACATAGAACTGTCGCTTTTAGGACTTAAAAACGCCAATACATCGTGGGCTGGTGTGGTGATAATGCCTATACCTTCCTTCGGGAAGAGTCCTATGGCCCTGCAGTGGGTTTCCTACAGGCTGATGATGATGATGACCTACATGATATTAAAATAATTAAAAGGACGATCCGACATTCTTTGTTTGGAAACATCAGTCGAGGAATTAATGTAGTTTTTAGCAATACCCTATGTCCTTTTCTAACGCTGACAACGTTTTTATAACAAACTAGCTGAGCCGTGCCCAATTCGTTGGGCGGTAAACATTTATAAAAAACATTTTTTTGTGACTTAAATATAAAAGATAGATATATGCTGTCGGTGATTTTTTTGTAGGCGTCATCAAGCTCTATAACTTTTCTCTGGAACTCAATCAAATATCTCTCATCGTTAAGGCAGCGTTCGTAAGAAACGTTTTCGTTCGACCGTTTTTTCTCCGACTTACTTTGCAAATCCCACTTCCACAAAAATGACTTTCCATTTTTCGGGTTAATATATAGCCTGTGACGCTCACAAATAGCGTGGCTTTTTATTGGTAAAAGAATTTTCAAAATCGGTTAGGTAGATCCAGATCTTACCGCCTACAACGTCACAAACTTTACCTCTTGATAATATTTTTAAAACGAATCTTAGTGACGTCACGTACACTCACTTCTACTCACACACTCTACATAACTACACACACCCTCTCTCACACACACTAACATTTATTTAGTTATTATATGGTTTTTGTTTCTTCTTTGTCTTAACTTTAATTCTCTTCCAATGCAATTTCCTCTTAATGTCAAGTCAATACGCACCACCATCAATTTAAGGCCAGTTTGTCTATTGAATCAGACGTTAGGCTTCCATGAGTCAGGCATTGCCTAGTTTGGGGCCATAATTAAGGCTTATATCATACTAGCTGACCCGTGCCCACTTCATTGGGCGGTAAAAGGCATTATCAAGCTACAACTTTTTTCTAGAACTCAATCATATATCTTTCATCGTTAAGGCAGCGTTCGTAAGAAACGTTTTCGTTCGATCATTTTTTCTCCGACTCCCCAGATATTACCCCCTACAACCCCACAAACTTTACCGCTTTATAATATTATAATAATAATATAATTAGTTAATAGCTTCTGCCCGCGACTTCGTACGCATGAAATAGTTATTTTGGGCTAACCCGCAGCGGAAGCTCTCAAAACGAAAAAAAAAAACGATTTTAAAACATTCTTCATTGTTGCTCCGCTCCTATTGGTCTTAGCGTGATGACATATAGCCTATAACATTCACAAATAGCGTGGCTTTCTTTTGGTAAAATAATTTTCAAAATCGGTTTAGTAGTTCCTGAGATTACCCCCTACAACGTCACAACGTCAATGTCATAGGCTATATATCATCACGCTAAAACCAATAGGAGCGGAGCAATTATGAAAAATATTTTTAAATCGGGGTATTTTTTCTTTTGTGAGCTTCCGCTGCGTCTTAGCCCAAAATAACTATTCAACGCGTACGAAGTCGCGGGCAGAAGCTATTAACTAATTATATTATCTATACTAATATTATAAAGAAGTAAAGTTTGTGAGGTTGTAGGGGGTAATATCTGGGGAGTCGGAGAAAAAATGGTCGAACGAAAACGTTCTATGATTGAGTTCTAGAAAAAAGTTGTAGCTTGATAATGCCGACTACCGGCCCAACGAAGTGGGCACGGGTCAGCTAGTAATATTAGTATAGAAGTATAGATAAAGGATTGTAGAAGATAAAGATATATTTGTATTATATTTGAAACATTTAAGAATAACATGAAAAAATATCCATTTTTATATATAAATAGCTGTGCCCGCGACTTCGTCCGCGTGGAAACGATTAATAAGTCATTTGAATGTATTAAATCCATTTACTTGTCTACTTTTCTCTCGTACTTACGCCGCGTCGACATTAAAATTACAATAACTTTTGATAGAGTGAACCGATTTTAATGAACCAAAGACTAAGTTATTCTGGAAGATATGGTTTATGATTTTTGTTGATGGGGTTTTATTGTAAACTCAGTACTTCAGCAGTGATGCGTATTTACACAAACAGACAGACAGACAGATATTTCTAAAAATGATTGAAACGTATTTTGTTATTTATTCCTAGATATCTGCTACAATTTTTTTCACGAAAATCGATAAGTATAGTCGCGTTAGATTTACATTCTTATTATATGTATAGATTGGTGTCTAAGTACAGTTTAAAAATCATCTGTGGGAGTTTTTGGCAGGATCTCATGTAGTGGTCTTTATCTTTTATTCATAATCTTGTGTTATTTGACCCTATATTGTGTAATATTGGTTGTGTTTTACGTAATATTTACATTTGGTTATTGTGCACGAGTGTAGTGGATCGGAAGTAATACGGAGCATGTATTCTGACTTGCCACAAAAATTCACTGGAAACTTCTAACATGGCGGCCACCATCTTATTAGTTCATTGAAATGATCGCAAGAAACTTGTAATATAATTACCTACTCGATAATGGCAGTAATAGGCAAAGCAAGGCTAGAAAGGTGGCGTGACCTGATCGCAATTAATTGGTCGGGCTTCAAAGTGGCGTGACCTGATCACAATGCGAGAATTTCAAATATATATAAAGCGGCGCAACCAATACTAGAAGATTGGTTACCAATGCCACCAATATTACAAAATATAGAGCCAAATAACACAAGATTATGAATAAAATAAAATATAAAGACCACTACATGACAGAATAAGAACCCGCCAAAAACTCCTAGGTACGCCATTAAGTTGTAGGAAAGAAGAAAATCGCTAGTCCGGTGAAGCTGTTAAGACCTTGCTAGGTCAATAGCGTAGTCAGTTCGAAAAGTAAAGTAAATTTTCAAAAAAAAGTATTAACCGACTTCAATATCAATCAAAAACCCATAAGGCACTAAAAAGCGGAAAATAAATATTTTATCAAATTAACCAAATTAAATAAAACATATGAATATGTGTGCTCCCTAGAGATGTATTGGAAGTCGGTGCCAACCGAAATTTCAAATTTGTTCCAGGTAGAAATGTATTACAGAGACGATTTAAACTTTGTACCTATGTAGATGATATGATTTTCGGTTCGCACCGACTTCCAATACATCTCTAGGTAGCACACATATTCATATGTTTTATTTAATTTGGTTAATTTGATAAACTATTTATTTTCCGCTTTTTAGTGCCTTATGGGTTTTTGATTGATATTGAAGTTGGTTAATACTTTTTTTTGAAAATTTACTTTATTTTTCCATTTTTAGTGTACATAAATATATTTTACTAGCAGTGCCCGCGAACTCCGTTCCACCTTAAGTATATTAAAATATGCGCATTTTTGCGGTATGGTATGCGATATGGTTTCAATTGGTTGTATAATAAGTAACGTTTCGTACGAACGCAACCTTATCAATAATCCGCGATAGTTTCTACCACCAACTCGGCTACCATCGCATCACACATAATACACCTTAAGTAATGTAATTACAATGCTTGCGTCATGTTGCAACAAAGCAACGAACATAAGCACAATAGGCTCCTAAGAATTGAAGAGTTTTTTTTATAATATTGGTGGCAAACGAACATACGGGTCACCTGATGGTAAGTGATCACGGCCACCCATGGACACCTGCGACACGAGAGGAAACACAGATGCGTTGCCGGCCCTTAAGAAAGGAGTAGGCTCGTTTCTTGAAATTTTCTTACTTTGTCACGGATCCCATAATCAGAACCTAACACAAACTCTCATCAAACTACCCTTGAAGTACGTCCTTTCCAATAAAAAATGAATCATCCAAAATCGGTTAGCGTGATATTGAGTTATTCGTCTATTTGTCGTGTACATACTTAATGCAAATTTAAAACTTATACGATTTTGCATTTTCTTACTTTGTCACGGATCCCATAATCAGAACCTAACCAAACTCTCATCAAACTACCCTTGAAGTACGTCCTTTCCAATAAAAAATGAATCATCGAAATCGGTTAGCGTGATATTGAGTTATTCGTCTATTTGTCGTGTACATACTTATGCAAATTGAAAACTTATACGGTTTTGCACTGGATGCCGTTGTCGGAACTGGAACAAATTAAAATGGGACCACACGGGAAATACCAGCTTTCAAATAAAAAAAGAATAATCAAAATCGGTTCATCCAGTCCAAAGTTATGAGGTAAAAAAAAAAAAAAATACAGTCGAATTGATAACCTCCTCCTTTTTTTGAAGTCTGTTAAAAACAGAAAATCGCGTATTGCTGTCATTATCACCAACAGGTGGCGTTAGTATCCACACAAAACAGCTATACGGTTATAGTCTGTGCTCGATTAGATAAATGAAATTTTACAGAACTTTGTTTTTACTCTACAGAGGTTTATAGAATTAATGATTACCTACATCAACGGTGGTAATATCCAGAAATGACTCGTGCTCTATGCATCCGTTAAAAACATAATTAGTAACTGTAAACAACTTGTAAATAAGAAAAATATATATTGAAAATACAGGAAATAGATAAAATATTTACATTGTTAAATCCGGGAATAATAATTAGCAAATAATCGGCAATATTTGTTTACAGCTTCAATTTGTATGTATTTTAAATGTTAATTAGATATTTTTTTATCTGTATTTATTTTGTTCGTTTTTGGTTATATTTATTTTCCTTAAAACTACAAGGTGCCTACATTTTTTATCAGATTAATTAGGAAATCATATAAATAACTAAATGTATAGGTATCTCATTTATTTAAATTATAAATTCCACAAGCATGTTACCAAATATAACTAAATACTAAAAGTTGATAATATTACATTGTAGATGGCGTTATACAACTAATAAAGAGACAAAATACAAAAGTGAATTTCTATATAAAAACAAGGATAAACTATACTTACATAGGAAAAAAGATCAAGATAACTTTTAATGTATTAAACGAACTGATGATAAGAATCTTGGACATTACTTTTGTATAGAATTTATTAAATTGGCTATTAACGCCATCTATGTTTGTAAAGCTCTAACACTATATATTAGACTTACAAAACGTAAAAATGGTTACATTTATTAATAATAGATGGCGCTTTTAAATATTAGTAATATTACATTTTTTGGCTTATATTACAAATGCGAATATGAGTTTGTTTATTTGTCGCATTTTCAAGCCGCTACTATTCGACCGATCATAATAAAATGTTATACACAGTGTCAGTGATAAGAGATCAGTGATAGAAAAATACATGGGATATGTTACATTTAAAAAAAAGTCACAAGGACTGTCGACAGAAGTGAAAGTTCAAAACAATAGAATTTAAACTGTATTCCCTTTTGAATTTTTAAATTAATTATAGTGTGTATTATTTAAATTTCACAATTTGAAAATTGGAATTATTATCATTAGTCACTCTTTCACATCTATTGGCACTCCGAATTATAATAATATACTTCTTTATACAGTTTATTAATTCATCAACCATATAATGGTCTGCAGGGTTTCAATACAAAATATCTAAATATAATAAAAGCTGTACACAGGCTCTTATACCACGCGGCGGTAGTCTCACGCAAGCCGCACAAGCGCAGTACAGTCTTCATTTCCGATATAGATGTAAGCGTTTGTGAATCATGCAATCTCAATCGTATGACTGACAAACGAATATATGTATGAATAGCTTAGAATAGTTTAGCTAGGTCAGATCGGGATTTTTCTTCGGTAACAGCCCAAGCCGAGGTGTGCCGTGCACCCTTGAGTACGTTACCTAAACGAAATAGGCTGAGTGCCTTAAGCGCTCGCCTTAGTAGTTCGGTGAAGCTGTCAAGGCCGCAAGGCTAATAGCATAGCCAGTTCGAGAAAAAAAAGCGCAGGACAGTCGTTCAGGCTTACTAGCATGTCATGACGTGCAATTATAAATTTATCTCCTGCCAAAAAAATACCGCTCAGCCCGCTCAATAAAGTTCTGCTCTCGACGGATAGATCAAATCGAGCAAAGCAGTAAATAAAAGTAAATTTTCAAAAAAAAGTATTAACCGACTTCAATATCAATCAAAAACCCATAATGCACTAAAAAGCGGAATATAAATAGTTTATCAAATTAACCAAATTAAATAAAACATATGAATATGTGTGCTACCTAGAGATGTATTGGAAGTCGGTGCCAACCGAAATTTCAAATTTGTTCCAGGTAGAAATGTATTACAGAGACGCGACTTAAACTTTGTACCTATGTAGATGATATGATTTTCGGTTCGCACCGACTTCCAATACATCTCTGGGTAGCACACATATTCATATGTTTTATTTAATTTGGTTAATTTGATAAACTATTTATTTTCCGCTTTTTAGTGCCTTATGGGTTTTTGATTGATATTGAAGTCGGTTAATACTTTTTTTTGAAAATTTACTTTTTTTTTGAAGTCGGTTAAAAACCAAGTAACATGAAGGGCAGGTAAATTAAGCCATAACATACTGTTACGTCTTTTTCTAAAGTCCGTCTGACTTGTTACAATGCTTGAGTTGAAAATCTATCACCAAACACCTGTTGGTGTGTTCCGGCAGACGTACTCGAGAACAAGTCCAACAAGTTCACCATCTTTGATAGACATTTGACATCAGGTGAAATTGTAGTCAAATACTAAAACATCTTCAATTATCTAAAAATATCTTCAAATTTTTTACGTGTAAAATATGAAGGCCATAAAAAAAACTAAAAACCAGACGAACGGTAAAATTTGGACTTCGTTCTCGTTGTATAAAACCTGGAAATCTAAAAAAAACTGAACATCTTATATGAACAATTAAAATTGAATTTAGCTGATTTTGAAATGAAACGACACAATTGTTGCTATGGACATGTGAATCAAATATAGAGGAGACTTCACATCGTAAACTAAATGATTAGGTTTATGTATTTTCCATATTTGTCATTTAATCTAAATTCTACGATATTATCCTGTCAACAGACGTTTTAATTAATAGATATCTATAAAATGCTTATATATAACTTATGTTATTAATTTTACTAATTTGTATTATTTTGTACTTATTTCACTTGTTTTTTTGTTATAAATTTCCTTAAAACAACAATATACCTACATTCTTATCTAATTAATCGTTTTGTGGTAAATAACACTTCTAATATTATTTGTCGCAATGTTATTGTTTATTATTTAAAACTTTATTAGATATTACATACAGGAAATATTAAAATTACATAATTTTATAAATAATAATATATATGTAATTCTACTTATTTAGTTACGAAATAAAAACAATAAATAAATCGATAAAATTATTGCGTTGTCGTTGCCGTTGACCGTGTCAGAATAGCAGGCGAAACGCGGTTCAGTCTCGCGAAGGTTTGGATACACAACTGGACCCGGACGGTGGCGTTTTAATCGGGGTTCTAGGTTTTTTTAAGATAATTTGCGCTTGGAAATACAACTGGACCCGGTAATAACTGTTATACTGAACTTCTCATGTGTGTACTTATGCCAGTTTGTTTTTCCCTAGAACAATGAAGGCGTTTGTATTAGCAGTAGCTTGCCTCCTGACTCTGTCCGGTGTTTTCGCTTTCGAAAGCTGCTACCAAAATGTCAATCGGGGATGTTCATCACACTCAACAAGATTTTTAGGTGAGTTCGGATCGCTTTGCTTGTTAATGCGTTAAAAAAATAGAGTATAGACCAGTAGCATGACTATACCATCTGAGGCCCGAGGCAAATTCATTAGTCGGGGCCTCAGTAAAAATCATTCCATTGTAAATGAATTCTAGTAAATCAATTAAATAAAAGATAATTGCGTTACCCAACAGTACCTACTCATAATATTGTGAGCACTTTAGCCGATGAAATAATAAAATTAATTTTGAAAATCATAGGTATTACATAAAATAAGAATGTAAATCTAACGTGTCTATACATTTTAGAATTTCGTGAAACAAATTGTTGCATGTAACTAGAAATAAGAAATAAAATAAATTTCAATCATTTTTAGAAATGTCTGTCTATTTGTTTAGACACGCATCACTGCTAAAGTACTGCGTTCACGATAAAACCTCACTAAGGAAAGCTACAGCCGCGACACTGTCCGTGTGGAACCTAATGTAAAAATCGGCGATTAATAAAGTCATCAGAATGTATTAAGTCCATTTACTTATCAACTTTTCTCTCGTACTTACGCCGCGGCGTCGTTAAAATTACAATAACTTTTGATAGACCGAACCGATTTTAATGAAACCAGGACTAAATATCGCTCGAAGATATGTTTTATGATTTTATTGACAGGGTTTTATCATGAACACAGTACTTTAGCAGTAACACGTGTATACAAACAGACAGACATTTTAAAAATTGATTGAAATGTATTTTATTACTTACTCCAAGACACCTGTAACAATTTTCTCACAAAAATCTAAAAAGTACAGACAGATTTTTATTTTTATTATATGTATAGATTATGAATTTACGCAAAGTAAAGCCATCTTCAATGAAATGTTTGTAGATATTGCTTCAGTAAATACACTGGTATTTCTTTACAAAAATTCTAATAATACATTGATTCTAAACTCCCACATCCAGAATTGTCCAGTTGTAACGCGTCGTATGGGAATAGCGATTCCTATTATAACCAGGCTGAAGAGCTTAAAGCTTACGCCAATCTCCAACTGGAACGGTCATACGAGTATTTGTTGTCCGCATCATACTTCAACAATTACAAGAACAAGAGAGCTGGTATTAGCAAGTTGTTCAGGAAGTTATCGGATGACGCCTGGGAGAAGACGACTGGACTGATCAAACACATTACAATGAGAGGTAAAAGATTTTTTTTCAACTAAACTTATATTTATTAGAATAGTTCGATTTGAGAGTCTGGGGGTCAATTTCGCTCCCGCACACCAGTTTAGGCCCCCCTCGGCAGCGGCTCAAGCCTAGGTCCGTTCCCTCGGCGTAGAGCCCTTAAGTGCGCTGCTCGCGCGATATAGTGACACTGCGACAACATTACACATATCACCTCCACACACGTGCACGCATACACGCTTACACGTGAAAGTGGAAGGGTTTTATTTTTTTCCCCTTATCAAAGTGAAATAGTTTAGAAAATTATCCGATACGAAATATATATAAGAGTTGTTGAGGCATGTATGCTTGGTACACATATATGTTTCAACAACTCATATATGTATGAATATGTAGCTTAGCTTATGATAGCTCAGATAGGTCGCGAAGAGTCAGGCAACAGCCCAAGCCGAGGTGTGCCGTGCATCCTTGAGCTAGCTCAAAATAAAATCGACTGAGTGCCTTAAGCGCTCGCCTTAGTAGTCCGGTGAAGTTGTTAAGACCTTGCTAGGCCAATAGCGTGATCAGTTCGAGCAAAAAAAAAATCTCATTCAGTCTCTAAAATATATACTGTGTGCTTATGACCTCATGATAGAAGTGAAAACGTATAATATATAAATATGTGCACATCCACACAGATTTACCAAACATATAAACAATAGCTTCTGCCCGCGACTTCTTCCGCGTGAAATAGTTACTTTGGGCTAACGCTAACACGCAGGGGAAGCTCTTTTAGTAGGAAAAAAAAACTATTTTGAAACATTCTTCATTGGTGCTCCGCTCCTACGGGTCTTAGCGTGATGATATATCCTCATCATCATATAGTCTCAGGAACTATTGGTTCGATTTGGATTTTTTTGTCAGAGTTAGATAGGTCATTTATCGAGGAGGGCTATAGGTATATATTATCACGCAAAGACTAATAGGAGCGGAACAACATTGAAGAATGTTTCAAAATCGGGTTTTTTTCCGTTTGAAAGCTTCCGGTGCGTGTTAGCGTTAGCCCAAAGTGATTATTCCACGCGGGCAGAAGCTAGTCTACATATAAACTTACCGGGAAAAAAGAAAGTCATATATATCGTCACTTGACAAACAACAACCGCAAGTAAACTTGACACATTCTATAGGGGAGTCAAGAAACTTTTACTGAATGTTAGAAATCTTCAGGCAATAATTTACTTGTGCGTCTTTATCTGTTGAAACATTCAAAATCTGATACGTAGTTTGACGCGTCATAAGAATAATTTTATCCGATGACATCTATACATGTAATAAGAACTAGCTATACCCGCGACTCCGTCCGCGTGGAACCTAATGTAAAAACAGTGACTTCTGGATATATTAAGTCCATTTGCTTATTTACTTTAGTGTCGTACTTAGGTCGCGTCGTCATTAAAATTACAATAACTTTTGATAGAGTGGACCGATTTTAATGAAACAGAGACTAAGTTACTCCCGAGGATATGCTTTATGAGTTTCTTATTGTGGTTTTATCGTGAATCTAGTGCTTTAGCAATGATGCGTGTTCATACAAACAGACAGATAGACAAACAGACAGACTTTTTTAAAAATGATTGTAATATATTCTATTACTTTTTCCTAGACACCTGCAACTTTTTTTTTCACGAAAATCGAAAAAGTACAGACACGTTAGACTTACATTCTCATTATATGTATAGATAGATGTAATTCTAAAGTGTCTGTCCTTTTTCGATTTTCGTGAAAAAAATTGTTGCAGGTGTCTAGGAATTAGTAATAGAATACGTTTCAATAATTTTTAGAAATGTCTGTCTGTCTGTCTGTTTGTATGAACACGCATCACTGCTAAATTACTGGATTCACAGTAAATCCTCTGTACAGTAAAGCATATCCTCGGGAGTAACTTAGTGTTTGTTTCATTAAAATCGGTCCACTCTATCAAAAGTTATTGTAGTTTTAATGACGACGCGACTTAAGTACGAGAGAAAAGTAGAAAAGTAAATGGACTTAATACACTCAGATGACTTTATTAATCACTGTTTTTTAGATAAGCTTCCAAGCAGACGAAGTCGCGGGCACAGCTAGTTTATAAGTAAAAACTGCCAATTTTCGACTTGTGGTGTTGTTTACTAAACAACGACGATATACGGAAAGGAAAAAATATTTATGGACTGAAACTCAGTGTTGTTAGTGTAAATTAATAATACTCTTTGAAGGTGACAGAATGGACTTCGCGAAACGCGGCTCTTACGACAGAGAAGTATCTAAGAAGTATATAGTGGAAATGAGTGAGTTGGAAGCCCTCGCCAAAGCCCTGGATACACAGAAAGAGTTGGCAGAGCACGCGTTCAATATCCACAGCGATGGTCTAACAAAGTCCTATAAGCATGATCCTGAGGTAAGTTGTTTGCGTGCAGTTAACTCGCTATTCATTTTAGCTTCTACTAGCCGACCCGTGCCCACTTCGTTGAGCGGTAATAGGCATTATCAAGCTACAACTTTTCTCTAGAACTCAATCATATATCTCTAATCGTTAGGGCAGCGTTCGTAAAAAACGTTTTCGTTCGACCGTTTTTTCTCCGACTTCCTTTGCAAATCCGACTACCACAAAAAAGTCTTTTCAATTTTCAGGTTAATATATAGCTTATAACACTCACAAATAACGTGGCTTTCTATTGGTAAAAGAATTTTCAAAATCGATTTAGTAGATCTTGATATTACCCCCTACAACGTCACACACTCACAAACTTTACCTCTTTATAATATTAGTATAGATGTATCAAGTATGATAAGTGTTGCATGGAGCGAAAAAGGTTTTAGTCCCAGCATAATCTTTGCAAGCAGATTGCAAGTTCAAGCGTTGCAGCGCTGATTTTCAGACAAAACCTGCTGTATTACAATACACTACAATTTCAATTTAATATAAATATATGCATGTACATAACAATGTAAGCTAGTACTGCCTATATAGAGAGAGAGACGAACTTCTTAGCCTTCCATGGATTCACCGTGCGGGTGCCGGGTCCATCGTGTGGCAGAGGGAGAAACTCAGAGCAGTTCTCAGGACTTGCGACCCAGGTGTAGGTTTAAGGAGGCCCCCTTTGAGATGCGCATCAACGCTCACCTTCACTGCTCGAGTTTCCCGCTCTGCCTAGCCAAATTTGGTAGGAACCTGTTAGTGCAGCCTTTGATACTCGTTCTAAAATAGAACTTACTGCAGTTCTCGACAGGCCAAGGTCCTTCAGAAGGTTGTAGAGAGATTTTGCTGGTATACCTCTCGCTCCTACTTCTACCGCGTATAAATTAACCACATAGCCATTTTTATTTAGTTCGTTAGTTAGATCGTAATATTTATTTAATTTGATTGTGTGGTTTTTAGGAATGTTGGTTTCCCACGGTACAGTAAGCTCTACTAGTATTATATGCTTAATGTGTCTAGAGAAGAGGAATATGTCCGGTCTGGATGACGAAACACCAACATCCTCTGGGATTTTATAGTGCTTGTCATACGTATCCATTAAAATAGTCCAGTCAGGAGCAGTACCTAGGATTGAGAAAGGCTTGCTTTTAGAGTTGACAGTTGAGCCATCCTTTATAAAGGATAAATTCGTAAATACATAATTTACGAAGACACGTATTAAATTTCACGAAATTGCGAAATTAAATATAATTTTCAAAAGGCTGTGCATTAACTCAAAGGTCATATTGTTGAAACCAATTTGTTCAATTTATTAATTCGCCAAGTCTGATGCGAGGCTTGCAATGTTAATAAATGGTTTTTATAATATGTTTTGAAACTAAAACGGTGACCTTTTTAAGACGACAGTGAATTTTCTACCCGTATTAAGATTTTTTGAAGTGAAAACTTATTTAGGCGCGTTGCGCTGCTTGCCTCAGACTAGCGACGAGTAGATTGTACAGTCCATCATATGTTTGATGTATTATTAAACTGTATAAAATAGTATATAGGTAATTATTATTCGGACCCTCAATAAGTGTGAAAGAGAGACTAATTTCACACTATAATTGATTTAAAAGAGAACAAAGTTTAAATCCCATTGTTTTGACATTTCACTTCTTTCGGCAGTCCTTATGACTTTTTAAAATCGATAAAAATAATAGATCATTTATAAAAAAAAAGTGTGTGTGTACTTATGTACACGCGTTAGAGGTTATGCTTCTTTGGCGTAACAAGATAAAAATCTTTTCGAAAATTTTATCTTTCGCCTTCTTATACGTTTGTAGAAAAAGCGACACTAACAATAGAAAAAAGGTATTTAATACATTGAAAGATTTAATACAAAGAAATACAAACAACAAATACAAAGAAACAAAATGTTGACTATAGCTAACTTCAGGGCGTCAGTTTTTCGTGACGGTGTGCGCGCGCATCGTAACAATTTACTCTCATCATTTTCCCCTAACGCGCCAAAAGTATAACTTCAAAAACTTTAAAGATTTATATCCACAATAGTAGGTACTTTAAAACATTTTATTGTATCTTATGAGTTACCAAGCAGGTTTGTAGTTTCTTATTAATATAATAGCGTTTGAACACAGACTCGTTTGTAGTTAAATGACGATTTAGTTTAAAGATGGTAAACACGTTAAACCTAAAAGGAGCTGGCTCTCAAAGGCAGCTCTCGGAACACATCAACAGGCGCTTGGCGACAAGTTTTCAACTTGAGGGTGGTAGCTAGCGAGCGGACTTAGAAAAAAGCCTTTCTTTCTATCGTTCTCCGGCTCATTCATAAACCTACATTTATAAACGTGGTGCCCGAACAAGTTAACCACTGATCGAAATGAAGTTCACCTTAAGTGGTCACCACAGCTTATAATTCTGTGAAATGTCCTCACTTAGTCGGTATTGGTAGGTTGAACTACCTTTATTTACTTTACTTAACGCAACGTACGTCTTACAAAACCAAAATCTGTTTCTCCATTAGGTACTATTATTACATCGGAATGCCTCACATCGGATATCCGGTTACAGATATAATAAAAATACAGATAATAAATGCCTTTATCAAAAAGGGTGCCTTTACCAACATTACAGTCCACGTCAAACTTTTTGACCGCTCTGTACATAGGCGCGCGGAACACAAATTCAAGTATAATTCGTATTACATTATATGTATGACATCGAGACAGCTTAAAGATAAATAAATGACAATTTTAGATTCCTTTGATAATATTTTAACTTTGCTTTGTATTAAACTTTTAACGATATTATACGCAAGCCCGAACTTTCGACTATATTGACAGCGGCCAAAAAGATTGACGAGGACTATAGTTAGAACGCTCCATTACTTGGAGTAGATCCACAGCAGTGCAAAACCTTTGAAAAGTTGGATTTCGTAAAAGACCGGCGTGATCTAAAATTTATATCCACTAAATTAGATTCTAAATATTAGAAACTGTGACAATTACTGGTAAACAGGTCGTCCCATGATTCAGACTCGCTAAAACCAATAAGAGTTTTTTTTAAGGGTAGTGTTAGGTTTTACAACAAAGTCCCAAACTATATTACCGATTTGCCGGACTGTGAGTTTAAGCGCCATGTCAAGCGGGTTTTGATGTCAAAAGGCTATTATAGAATGGATCAATATCCGAACGATGGTGATGTCTGGAATTGACTCCTCTCTGTACATCCACTAAAAACAATTGTAACATGTAATGTATCTAAATGTTAAGATGATAAACCACATCGAGTTTCTTGCCGGTTCTTCTCGATGAGTTGGTTGTTTTCCGGACCGGTGGTAGTTTTGACGTTCATAAGTGCTTTCATAGGGCCTAAATTGAATAAAATATTTTTGGTTTTGACTTTGCGACAAAGTTCAGTCTGACAGTTATACTTCCTCAGTCTACCATTGTATAGGCACTCTTCTATATTATCTCTACCATAATGAAATACTGTCAAAGATGTTTTTTATATTCACAGGTTGTTCAATATCTCGAAAAAGAATTCATCGAAGACAGCGCCAAGACAATCCGCAACCTTGCCGGTTATATGAGCGACCTCAAGAGTTTCATCACGAGTAAAAGTCATGACCTTTCGCTCGCCTTGTACATCTTTGATGAATACCTGCAGAAGACCATCTAAACGCAATATTTTAATCCTACGAAAATCCTCTTAGGTTATATAATAGAAAAAAAACATAATAATAGTATTTTGATTTATGTTGTAACACTCATGTAACTTTTCAAATAAATTCTGTTACGGTTTACAATTGAGAACATAGAGAGTCACAGCAACAAATATTTCAAACCGTGGAACAAAGACATAAGTCTCTCTTCCTGTATCTTTCTTCTGTGTTTCAAACTGTGGCGTCGCTATAGACAAAACGAAACATCAAACTATTTTATTGACATCAATAGATTCATATAAGAATTATTGCTATTTGTTATATTTTTACAAACCATTTTGAAAACTGATTTTATTATAATAATTGTTTATGTATTAATTCGAAATAAATATTATTCCGTATATAGTTGTTTCATTTACGGGCTGACTCTTTGCAAATGAAATCACAAATTGAAAACACATCGGAATACCAATCCAAGTACTAGGTAACTGTGAGTGAGACTGTCTGAACCATAGATTTAGTATATCACTAGCTGACCCGTGCAACTTCGTCTGCACCAAATCGGTTATTACCGGTTTCAATTGTATTTTTAAACGCAAATAATCTTAAAAAACCTAAAACCCTATTGCAGCGTTATCCAGCACTTCCAATCGTGAATCCAAACTATCCAGGGACTCACTCAAACATATACCCAGTTGGTATGTGAGAAATCTTTTAAAATAAGCCTAGAATCTGTTCGCAGCATTACCTAAAGTAGTGTCATCAAAGTGAAGATCAAAACTAACTTACATATATTGCCGATAAATGTCTTCCCAGTACCCCTTGTAACTTCATCACGTAACATACTGTAAAAGTTGAACTTTATCTACATTAAATTTCCATTTTGTTTTAGTTGTTTGTTTTATAAGAATTTGTAAAGTATACGTGAAATCTGCATCCAATTTTAATTTGGTCACATTTATTTTACTTTTGACATACAAACCACCTTTTTTACTGAGATACTGAACTTGGGATAATATACCTTTCTAACAGTGAAAGAATTTTTGAAATCGGACCAGTAGTAGGTAGCAAGCATTCCTCGAAAACAAAACTTTACAACTCATTATAATATTAGTATAAATACAACATAGTAACTGCAAACAGTAGTCCGGTGAAGCTGTTAAGACCTTGCTAGGTCAATAGCGTGGTCAGTTCGAGAAAAAAAAAATAACTGCATACACCTCAACTGATTTATTTTAATCTTAGATTCACAAACCTGAACCCAACTACTTCAAGACTCAACAACATTTAGAAAACTAATTTTATCAAATATCGAAACAACACACGTACAGATAGAACTCTAGTTGAGATTCATCTTCTACAATGCAATGTAACTATTATCTAGGTTTACGTTTTAGGAAAAAATCTTGTCACCTTTGTTTAGCAAACATTTTTTATACAATAAAATAAATGTAATAACATATGACAGTTTTGTTTAGACATATTTTTTTCATATGAGGTTGATAATTACGCATAGAAATGTCATATAGCCGTAGCTCAGTTATAACGTACTGGACGTTATATGGTCCGCCGGAGCCGACGGTTCGAATCCCGGCGATCTTTTTTTTGGTATTTTTTTTAAAGTAGCTTAGGGAAATATAGCTTATCTTTTAAGCTAATCTGTCTGCTATATATAGCACAATGAAAATTTACCAAAATCCGTCAAAAATTTCATTAACTACAAATTTTTGACTTTCGTCGGTTATCCTGGAGAATCCCTTGCGTTTTATGAGATAAAAAGTATTCTAGATGTAACCTTGTAATATTAGTTATCACTGTGCCAAATTTAGTCAAAATTGGTTCAGTACTTTCAGAGTGGTACGTGTTCAAAGGGACAGACAAACAGGCAGATCCTGGAGAATCCCTTGCGTTTTATGAGATAAAAAGTATCCTAGATGTAATCTCGTAATATTAGTTATCACTGTGCCAAGTTTCGTCAAAATCGGTTCAGTACTTTCAGAGTGATGCGTGTTCACAGGGACAGACAGACAGACAGACAGACAGACAAAAATTGTAAAAAGATTATTTTTGGCTTCTATATCAATAACAAAGTCTAC
This sequence comes from Antheraea yamamai, assembly GCA_036509395.1. Lineage (NCBI taxonomy): Eukaryota > Metazoa > Arthropoda > Insecta > Lepidoptera > Saturniidae > Antheraea > Antheraea yamamai. Next base: position 2,307,375 of record AP028454.1, read on the forward strand.
TCCGATAAAAATTTTCAAAAAATATTTAATGTACAGATTTGACCTTGCTACAGTTTTATTATAGTACTAGCTGACCCGTGCAACTTCGTCTGCACCAAATCGATTATTACCGGTTTCAATTGTATTTTTAAACGCAAATAATCTTAAAAAACCTAAAACCCCATTGCAGCGTTATCCAGCACTTCCAATCGTGAATCCAAACTATCCAGGGACTCACTCAAACATATACCCAGTTGGTATGTGAGAAATCTTTTAAAATAAGCCTAGAATCTGTTCGCAGCATTACCTAAAGTGCTGTCATCAAAGTGAAGATCAAAACTAACTTACATATATTGCCGATAAATGTCTTCCCAATACCCCTTGTAACTTCATCACGTAACATACTGTAAATATTGAACTTTATCTACATTAAATTTCCATTTTGTTTTAGTTGTTTGTTTTATAAGAATTTGTAAAGTATACGTGAAATCTGCATTCAATTTTAATTTGGTCACATTTATTTTACTTTTGACATATAAACCACCTTTTTTGCTGAGATACTGAACTTGGGGTAATATACCTTTCTAACAGTGAAAGAATTTTTGAAATCGGATCGGTAGTAGGTACCAAGCATTCCTCGAAAACAAAACTTTACCTCTCATTATAATATTAGTATAAATACAACATAGTATGGTAACTGCAAACAGTAGTCCGGTGAAGCTGTTAAGACCTTGCTAGGTCAATAGCGTATTCAGTTCGAGAAAAAAAAAATAACTGCAAACACCTCAACTGATTTATTTTAATCTTAGATTCACAAACCTGAACCCAACTACTTCAAGACTCAACAATATTTAGAAAACTAATTTTATCAAATATCGAAACAACACACGTACTGATAGAACTCTAATTGAGATTCATCTTCTACAATGCAATGTAACTATTATCTAGGTTTATGTTTTAGGAAAAAATCTTGTCACCTTTGTTTAGGGAAACATTTTTTATGCAATAAAATAAATGTAACAACATATAAGCGACAGTTTCGTTTACAGATATTATTTCATAAGTGGTTGATAATTACGCATATAAATGTCATATAGCCTTAGCTCAGTTATAACGTACTGGACATTATATGGTCCGCCGAAGCCGAAGGTTCGAATCCCGGCGATATTTTTTTTGGTATTTTTTTTAAAGTAGCTTAGGGAAATATAGCTTATCTTTTTAACTAATCTATAGCACATATATAGCACAATGAAAATTTACCAAAATCCGTCAAAAATTTCATTAACTACAAATTTTTTACTTTCGTCCGTTATCCTGGAGAATCCCTTGAGTTTTATGAGATAAAAAGTATCCTAGATGTAACCTTGTAATATTAGTTATCACTGTGCCCAATTTCGTCTAAATTGGTTCAGTACTTTCAGAGTGATACGTGTTTAAAGGAACAGACAAACAGGCAGATCCTGGAGAATCCCTTGCGTTTTATGAGATAAAAAGTATCCTAGATGTAATCTCGTAATATTAGTTATCATTCTGCCAAGTTTCGTCAAAATCGGTTCAGTACTTTCAGAGTGATGCGTGTTCACAGGGACAGACAGACAGACAGACAGACAGACAGACAGACAAAAATTTTAAAAGGGTTATTTTTGGCTTCTATGTCGATAACAAAGTCTACCCCAATCAAAATTTTCAAAAAATATTTAATGTACAGATTTGACCTCGCTACAGTTTTATTATAGTATAGATTATACATCGGTAATAGATTGACTGAGACGATACAAAGAACAGTACACACTAGTTTGCATTACAGATAAGTAGATCTGTGGTATCCTCTTGTAGTCTTTGCCTTACCTCTTTAGCAGAACTTGACAGTAGTTGTCTTTGTTGACAGTTTAACTAGAGAAGCAACATCCTTCATAGAAAAACATCGACGTTAGAACATGCCGATAATATGTTTTAGAAAAAAAAAATGAAACAATTAACTATGGAAGTATTTATTAAAAAAAAAAGAATATTTATGTCTTAAAATAGAATTTAAAAATAATAAACTGTGACAAACTAGTGTCCAGTAAAGGATCAGAATATCGTTCATACATACCGATGTGTCGTCAAAGTTAAGAGTTTAAACATCGATGTTAAGCCATCGCTGCATCTTTTGCTTCCCAGAGCGTAATACTACCGACAGAATAATATTACTCCTACTGTAACCACGACGAGCAACGCGTTGCTACTTTCAGAAGGTTGTTCGCAGCAACGTAAAATATCCGACTGGGTGTAGAATCGTATCTGCTTTAAATGGTCGTTAATTTATGAGTCATGTTTTATTTGCTCTAAAGGTCATATGTATCCCAGTAACAAACGCTGCATACAAAAATATAAATAGTCGTCTCTATTAATAGAATTTAAAAGAAGAAACTCGAGATTACATAATGCATAAATGTAAACGGTACACCACAAAATAATTTTCATATTATTGACAAGCGGGCACGGTGGACATTGTCCCGTTCTGATAATTAAAAAAACCTTGAAGTTAGACATATGTTCTGACTTTTTTGTAGGCATTATCAAGCTCTACAACTTTTCTCTAGAACTCAATCATATATCTCTCATAGTTAAGGCAGCATTCGTAAGAAACGTTTTCGTTCGACTGTTTTTTAACCGACTGTTTTTTGCATTTTTTTTTCAAATCCAACTAACACATAAAAGTATTTTCATTTTTCGGGTTAATATATAGCTTATGACACTTACAAATAATGTAGTTTTTATTGGTAAAAGAATAGTCTTTGGCCGCTCTGAATATAGCTTTAAGTTCGGTCTTGCACATAGTACAGTCAAGAGGTTAATAGAAAAAAATCAAAATATTATTATAGGAATTTAAAATTTACATTTGAGTTAATTACCAATTACAATATATTAGATTTTAATGAATTATGATTCAAGTAGTCATTTACCTATTACATTAAGTAATAAGAAGGTAGCAGTATAACGACCACGTTGCTACTTTCAGAAGATTTTGTATATGAAATGAAACATTGATTCCGATTGTGACGTCTTGTAAACGGTTTGACAGCTGTTTTACGAAAACTTGTTTATATGAATTGAGCAGACATATAACATATAGAATACTAGCGGACCGGGCGGACGTTGTCCTGCCTTGAAAACAAAAAAAATCCTAAAAGTCGATCGCAGCGCCACCTACCGGTTCCAATTGTGAATCTAAACCATTCTCGGATCCACTCGAACACGCACAAAAAATTTCATCAAAATCGGTCCAGTCGTTTAGGAGGAGTTCAGTCACATACACACGCACACAAGAAATATATATATTAAGATTTACAAAGAATTAGAAATAAAAATGAACAGACTGTAAAAATGTAATCACTACTGAGGTAATAAAATAACAGTAAAAACTAGAAATGGACAATAGTAGCTGAACAGTAGTGTAACACACTTAGTTAGAGAATTAATAGTTCGCCACATCATGTATTTGTCAGTTATAATTAATTCCAAATAACATTTAATCACTTGGTTGGTGAGTTTTGGATGATCACGTACTTTAAATGAATGATTTCCTTATGCAGTATTTGTTTCTATCTGTAGAATATATTCTATAGCATATATTGTACAAGTATTATGCGTGTTACAATACCGTTATTGTACATAAAATACATTCATAACAAATAAATTGTTTGTAATAAACAACATCTCCCATAGAAACATCATTTTTCGAAACAAGAAAAAGAAAACAACGAACATAGCAATAACATGTATTTAACAACAACAAAACTATTCTGAATGCGACTGTACTGCACCGAGTAATGACAGGACCTATGTGTCAACGTTGGTGCAATAGAAGGCGAGGTACGCGCGTAGGCGAGCATTCTCCCCTTTCACCTCAGCTTACGTCCCGCGGGTACCTAAATTTGTGTTCTGCGCATATAATTCAGAGTGGTTAAAAAAATTGACGCGGACTTTATACCTATTCTTTATAATATTAAATTAAAAACATTCTAAGAATCTTTATAGAGATATCAAGGTTCGAAAAAAATAATTCAAAGTACAATTTTGAAAAATGGAGAGATTCTACGCCGTGACTGGTTGGTTTATTCATATTAAACAAAAATAAATTCATACTAAAAATAGGTAAATTAAAAAACTTTTTATTTACTTTAAAAAGGTAATGTTAATGGTTAAAGGTAATGGTAATGTAAAAAAAAATACAATTCAATCATTTTACAAATGTCTGTCTGTTTGTTTGAACATGCATCACTGCTATAAGATACTACGTTCATGATACAACCTTCTCAAGAAAATCATAAAGCATAACTTCAAGTAACATTGAGTTTTTGGCGGGATTTTGGTCTGTCATGTAGTGAATTTTATATTTTATTCATAATCTTGTGTTACTTGACTCTATATTGTGTAAAATTGGTGGTGTTTTATGTATTATAGTTTGTTTATTGTCCATAAGTGAAGTGAATGGAAAATAATATCATGGACCATGAATTCTGTGATGCCACAAAAACTCCCAGGAAAGTTCTAACAAGATGGCCACCATCTTGTTAGTTCGTTGTAATTATATCAAGAAACTTGTAATATCGATACTCACTTGACAATGGCAGTAATAGTCTACTAGAAGACTGGTTGCCAAAAATGGAATGGAAGAAGAACTTGTAATACTATTAACTACTCGACAATAGCAGTAGTAATCTAAAAGATTGGTTGCCAAAAATAAAGTTTAAAAAAAATGTAGAAAATTGGTTGTCAAAAATAAAATAAGAGAGTGAGATTGTGAGTGCAAGTTTGATTGTTTACTTTTGCGCTGGACTATGTTTATTGATTACAATTTAACACAGAAGAAGTGACAGGCTATTATAATAAATTTAAAAATACTACTGTTAGGTACACATATCAATTACTTAAGACAAAATGAAAATAACATGTTTTTTCCTCCATTACAGGAAACCACAGGATATTATATCACAATGTTTAGGAATTTCCATAGATAATAACAAAATAATGTAAGGAAAATATCTCAAAAATACTATTGTCACAAATAAGTGCGATTCACGTAAACAAAATTCTAATTAACTATAAGCATAGATTATACTAACCAATTAGTATAAATTCGATTGTGAGTATGTTTGTTTGTTACGCTTCCACGTCTTAACCACTGAACAGTCCAAAACCACAACGGTTTAAGCTCTATACAAACGAATGCAGACCTTATGAGACACAGGTCAACAGACCGTTGGCAGAATAAATTCTAAAAAAATACCTGATTTACTACAAAACTGAAAAATAACAAATAATGTATTTTTAAATTACTCTTTCATTTGTAGGAACTTTTTTTTTATTAGATCATGAGGTTTACAATTTATGATATCGTGTCATTTAAAAAAAAGTGTGTGTGTACTTATGTACACACGTTAGAAGTTATGATGATGATAATGATGATGATTGTTCCGACCGGTTTAAGCGGTCATATGCGCAGGATATATTAAGGTGCACAAGTGTACGCGCAAGACACAGGTGCACATACTCGTCCTTGTTCTTCGGGACCCAGTGGAACTGGAACCGTTACGACCGGAAAAGGACTCAAAGGGATGGTACAGTATCACAGTGAGAAAGTACAAGGGGTCAGTACTATCTCATGCTCCCTTAATCGCCTTTTACGATACCCACGGGAAGATATGGGGTAGTGCTATTCTACTCTGCCGGCACCACACGGCATAAAAAGAAGAAGAAAAAGTAGAAAGAAGAAGTTATACTTCTGTGGCGTAACAAGATAAAAATCTTTTCAAAAATTTTATCTTTCGCCTTATTCTACGTTTGTAGAAAAAACGTCACTAACAATAGAAAAAAGTTATTTAATACATTGAAAGATTTAATACAAAGAAATACAAACAACAAATACAAAGAAACAAAATGTTAATGACTTCAGATGAACTAATAACGTCAGGGTGTCGGTTTTTCGTGACGGTGTGCGCGCGCATCGTAAAAATTTACTCTCATTATTTTTCCCTAACGCGCCAAAAGAAGTATAACTTCAAAAGAAACGAGGCAAACATAGGGTCTCCCAACAGAAATGAAAACTAAAAACAATGGAATTTAAACTGCATTCTCTTTTGAATTTTAAAATTACAGTTTACTAATTCATCAAAATACAAAGTATCAATATTAAATTTACACAGGCTCTTATACGACGCGTCGCTAGTCCGACGCAAGCCGTGCAATCGCGATACGATCTCTCATGCTTACACAGCATGATATGACGCGAAAATATAAATTTATCTCCTGGGGCATTTCACGTGAAGCGGACAACGAAAAAAAGGTGAGGTTCTGAAATTCGTTTATATTCAGCCTAATTGGACTTCTACTACGTATGAATGTGAATGCATAATATTTTTTTTTCTATCACGTTTATTTGTCAAGTTATGGGCTTCTAAAGAACTGTCACATCTGAAATTCAGATTTTTGTAAGTAGTCTTTAAATTTGAACTAATTTACAATAAAATATTAAACGCAGCGATATATTTCTATGTAGAAGAATAATTGGTCTTTTTGAAAATAAAATAAAACTTGAAAAAACTTTTTTTTAATGTTCAAAACCGAAAGTAAATTTATCGAAACAAAATTTTAGTAATTTGTTTTTTTTTTACATCAAAACGTAGCTTAAAGTACACGTACTTGATAGTAGGTTTAATCGATTCTAGGTTACTTTTTGAGTAAGACATTACCTGTGGCAAATGTCTCACAGATTCTCCTTAATAATCTGTATGAAAACAATCAGCTTCAGATAGTGGAAAAATGTCTAATATTGTAACAGAATAGTTTCTTATAACAACGAATTTACTAGGAATTTATGTAAATAAAAATCTTACCAATATTCTGTTTTCTTTTAACGATTCTTATTGAAGCTATACTTCTTTTGGCGCGTTAGGGAAAAATGATGAGAGTAAAATTTTACGATGCGCGCGCATACCGTTACGAAAAACCATCACCCTGAAGTTAGCTATAGTCAACATTTTGTTTCTTTCTATTTGTTGTTTATATTTCTTTGTATTAAAACTTTCAATGTATTAAATACCTTTTTTCTATTGTCAGTGTCGTTTTTTCTACAAACGTAGAATAAGGCGAAAGATAGAATTTTTGAAAAGATCTTTATCTTGTTACGCCAAAGAAGTATAACTTCTAACGCGTGTACATAAGTACACATACACTTTTTTTTTCCTTTTGAGAGCTTCCGATGCGTGTTAGCATCAGCCCAAAGTAATTATTCCACGCGAAAGAAGTCTCGGGCAGAAGCTAGTATATTATAAAACAAAGCCCTCTGCCACGTCTGTCTATCTTTTCGCGATAAACTCTAAAACTACTGAATAGATTTTCATGCGGTTTGCACCAGTAGATAAAGTGATTCATGAGGAAGGTTTAGGTATATATTAGGTCAAGGGTTTTATTATTATCAGGGCGGGATAACGTCCTCGGGGCCCGCTAATATTTAAAAAAATCGAGTGCGAATTGTTGAAAGTGAAACTTTTAAAAGTGTGCGATAATCATTACGATGTAACAAAAAAATTCAACGTTTCCCAATTTCTCATTCTCAACGTTCTTATTCTCTCACAGCCTAAAACCTATATACACATCTCTCAACATCTCTCAACTATCTCCTTTTCGTTGCACATTTTCGTTCCAAACGAAGTTTCAATACAATTAATACTTTTTAAATTGGTTCTAGTGGGAGTCTTTCAATTTTATTCATAGTCTTGTGTTATTTGACGCTATATTTTGTAATATTGATGGTATTTACGTAGTATAGTTTGGTTATTGTACGCATGTGTATTGGATCGGAAACAATACCACGGAGCATGCATTCTGACTTACCAGAACAACTCCCCGGAAAGTTCTAACAAGACGGCCACCATCTTGTTAAAACATTGAAATGATCGCAAGAAACTCGTAATATCAAAAAATGGTCTTGTAACTTGTAAAATAAAACATCGTAAAGTTTTTTTTTGGTAATGATGCGATATTTACTCTATATTATGTATTGTATATAATATATATTGGATAATTTTGATTAGTGAAACTGATGGGTAAAATAAAACGAAACATCGATGGCAGAAAAATTGTCCAGAAAGCTCTAACCATCATTCTATACCACTGAAGATATCACGAAATATATTTTAATAATTACCCTCTTAATAGTGGCCCTTCAGAATATTTAATAGCGGAGATTGGTTCCAAAATATGTAAAATAAAAAAGAAATAAAACGCAAATTTGGGCTAAAAGGTAGGGATGCATATAACTTATAAAAACATCGATGTTGCCTCATCACTTATCGATGATGAAAACGTTGATGTATATACATACAAGACATATGATTTTTTTGGGTAAAAAAGACAATGATAAATATGATGAATCATAGATAACTAATTTTTATTTCACGAATTATAATTAAAAAACAATAATTTTGACAATATTATGCCTGGTAAGCAGTTCCTTTCTTGGCTAATCATAGCCCGTCTCTAAACTCTACCGCAAATAATACAGTAGATGGTGCTACATATACGAAACATCGCTTATAAAGAGGAAAGTACCGTCAATGTCAGGGGTTTCAAAATAAATATTAACCTGTTAACCGGGGAGTTCTCGTTCAAATTATGCAACATGTACCGGGCGCGTATTGTTTCGCTAGGACATGTCAATACGTCACGCCCGGAGACCGTCATTTCATCTAATATATAAAATTCTCGTGTCACAGTTTTCGTTGCTATACTCCTCCGAAACGGCTTGACCGATTTTGATGAAATTTTTTGTGCTTATCCGGTATCTATGAGAATTGGCCAACATCTATTTTTCATCCCCCTAAATGTTAGGGGTAGTCCACCCCTAAATTTTTTTTTTATTTTTTAGACAACATTTTTAATTTCTATTTTTTTATGATACAACATACAAAAATACATACAATCCTCAATTTTCACCCTTCTACGATCAACCCTTATTTTTTAATAGCCATAGGTAATAACCGATTTGGTGCAGACGAAGTTGCACGGGTCAGCTAGTATTTCTATATTTTAATTTATTCAAAAAATGAATGATAAACTATTGAATATATATTGAATATATGAATGATAAATATATGAAATGTACGAACTCATAATGCGTCTCCTTCTTTTACTTGCCGGTACATTGAAACATATATCATCATAACTGATATCGCTCTCATTCATTTGATGAGCACTAAAAAAATTTTATAAAAAGATATGAAATTAAAATAATATAAAATAGAAATATTTTTATAGCCATTGTATGTTCTTGTAAGCATTTAATTAAAATAGATAAATAAAATAAGTGTAAATATGTACCTGTCACTGGTCACACAAAACACGTCTGTGAGTGATTCACAATAGAGAAATTGTTCTGATTCTATGCGTATAGAATCAGAACAATTCAATAATCAATTCATGTCGAGACACGCATGGATGACGTAATATCATAGTTGATCGGAAATATACATCCCTTCCGTTCCAGGGCGCACATTAATTTTTGAGGACGTGTTAACAGGTCAAAACATCGATGTTTATGAACGTGTTACCTACTGTACTCTACTACCAAGAATCAGATGACACGGACTCAGATGATAGTGCAAATTCCCATTGAATCATCGTAAAGCGCTTACCATGTAAAATGGACACATCGTGGAACAATGAAGCAGTGACAAACGAACAATCTCACTCAATCGTCCGTGTTTGGAGGACCATAGCTTAGTTTTATTGTAATATATTATTATATTTATTGAAATTAATGAATCATATTGTAAGTTTTATAAGGACAAAAATTGCCTTTCTTCTAAAAACCTCCTACGTTCAACTACGTAATTATCGATTAATCGGTATTTTAAAACATTCATGTATCGTTTGTATCCTGGCATGTGACTGAGGATGCGAGTAGATAATACAACAGATGGCACTAAACATCACAAAAACAACGTTAAATCATCGTTCATACAGAGCAATGTATTGTCGATGTTAGAGAGTTTCAACATCGGTGTTAAAATATCGATGTATCGTTTGCAATGTTTGCATCCCTAGGTAACACTGCTATGTAATTGATTGGCGGGAAACCGAAAGGCGAAAACGGTTGCTGTCATAATTCACTGTGCAAACAAACAGAGAAAAATGCGTAACATTGAAATTAAAGCAAGAATAACAGACTACGCTAACATTTGCAAAGTTGCTGAGAGACTTAGCAACGGCCCTCCAACCTTGATAAAACAAAATGATACATTCTACATAGTGAATACTGGTCGCTTGAAGATGCGTTTCTACGAAGACTCCGCAGCAACATTAGTACGTTATGATAGAGACGATGAGATCGGTCCGAAATGTAGTAATTACGATTTGTTACAATTCACGAGTGGCGAGAACGATAAATCGAAGTTGCTTGATGAAATGCTAAAGAAATGTTTAGGAACTCGCGGGAAGGTTGTAAAAGAACGGTGAGTTTGTTTAGCTCGTATTTCGCAGTTTATTTAATCGTATAGCTAAATGAAGTATCCATAATTTCTTATCGTCGAAGTTATTGTATTTTTAACGATGATGCGACTGAAGTGTGAGAGAAAAGTGGATAAGTAATTTATCTTAATACATAGATAGCTTTATAAGTCACTATTTTGTACATAAGGCTCCACGCGGACGAAGTCGCGGGCACATATATTAAATATAAATGTATTAAAGTTTTAAGAAACTAGGATTTGTAAGCAACCCTCACAAATGTGGTGTGATTTTTATGTTTTTTCTATTTATAAAAGTATTGTTTAAACTAGCTATGCTCACGACTTGACTTCTTCGTCCTGAAACCGTATGTTAAAAAACAGGGATTAATAAAGTTATCTGAATGTATTAAGTATTTACAATAACTTTTGATACAGTAAACTGATTTTAGTGTAACTTTTTTTTAAATATTTTAGATTATTACTGCCATTGTCGAGTAGTTAATAGTATTACAAGTTCTTCTTCTATTTTATTTTTGGCAACCAGTGTTCTAGTAGACTATTACTGCCATTGTCAAGTGAGTATCAATATTACAAGTTTCTTGATATAATTTCAATGAACTAACATGGTGGCGGCCATCTTGTTAGAACTTTCCTTAGAGTTTTTGTGGCATCTCAGAATTCATGGTCCGTGGTATTATTTTCCATTCACTTCACTTATGCACAATAAACAAACTATATTACCTAAACCACCACCAATTTTACACAAAATAGAGTCAAGTAACACAAGATTATGAATAAAATATAAAATTCACTACATGACAGACCAAAATCCTGCCAAAAACTCAATTTTACTTGAAGTTATGCTTTATGATTTTCTTGAGAAGGTTGTATCATGAACGTAGTATCTTATAGCAGTGATGCGTGTTCAAACAAACAGACAGACATTTGTAAAATTGATTGAATTGTATTTTATCTTACCAATTCTTATTATATGTATAGGTAATCAACGATAGAGATAATTTCTCAGGTATAAGGCAAATATAAATGATTATTAATTGATTTCAGAAAACTATACATGGTAGGTCAAACTCGTATTCATATAGACGCAGTAGAAAACCTTGGCAACTTCATGGAACTGGAAGTTGTTTTGCGGCCTGAACAAACTGTAGAAGAAGGGCAAGAAATTGCAAACAAACTGCAGATAGAACTCGGAGTAAAGAATGAGGACTTGATTGAATGTGCTTACATTGATATGTTAGAAAAGAATGTGTAACCTATCTTCAAGTATCATTATTAATACTTCTATTGGCTCTCGTATATTACTGTTGTTAAGGCTTGTGTGCTGCAAAACTACTGGAATTGTAAGGTTAAAGGCGGTTCTGCATTAGAATGGAGTTACACTGCACATAACTGTATCAGGACAGAATTACCTCCAAAAGAATTTTTAGTTAACAGCAAACAGTGTGTAGTTTCTTAAACTATAACATTATTTTAAACTAGCTGTGCTCGCTACCTCGTCATTTAATCATTCATTTGATCAATAAAGTCATCTTAATGTATTAAGTGTAACTACTATCTACTTTTCTCTCATAATTAAGTTATGGCATCGTTAAATTTACAATGACTTGATAGACCGAACCAATTGTAATATAACAAAGACGAAATGTTACTCAAAATATATGCTATATGTATTTCTTGAAAAGGATTTATCATGAGGCAGTACTTTAGCAGTGATGCATGTCCAAACAGACAGACATTACTAATAATGATTGAGGTGTATTTTATTACTTATTCAATTTTTTTACAATAATTAAAACATACAGACACATTTGATTTACATTCTTATTATATTACTAGCTGTGCCTGCGACTTTGTCCTCATGGAACCTATGTACAGTGACTAATGAAGTCATCTGAACGTATTTAGTCCATTTGCTTATCTACTTTTCTCTCCTACTTAAGTCGCGGCGCCATTAAAATTACAATAACTTTTGATAGAGTGGACCGATTTTAATGAAACAAAGACTAAGTTACTCCCGAGGATATGCTTTATAATTTTCTTATATAAGGTTGCATTGTGAATTTAGTACTTTAGCAGTGATGCGTGTTCATACAAACAGACAGACATACATTTCTAAAAATGATTGAAATGTATTCTATTACTTATTCCTAGACACTTGCAACAATTTTTTTCACGAAAATCGAAAAAGTACAGACACGTTAGATTTACATTCTTATTATATCTATAGATTTAAAATATCGTGAGACAAATGAAAAAGGTCCTATCTTAGCAGTTTGTTTTTAGTTTTATACCAATTTTCATTTCCTTTAGGTATTTATAGTGAATTTCCTTTGGAAGGGCTTTTTGTGTGACAATACAGTGGTGAGAGTAAAGACTGTCGGGTATAGTGGGAACAGTGTCTCACTCGCCTCTGGATATTGCAGAACAGTGAGATAAATGCTCTTCTCTCTTTCTGTTTGAGAGTTTCTCTTCTACAGCTATGAACTACAACGCTTTAGACAATAAAAGAATTGCAGTCTAGTGCACTTAAAACGTGATATAATATTAATTTCCAATTTTTGTACATCTTTATATTATATTTCATTTAAAGTGTATTTGTCAATTGCTTGATCTAGAATTTTTTTAACTGTAGAAGTTATAACTAAAGAGTTTTTATCAAATAAAAGATAATTGAAAAGGCGTTTATGGTACTTTATTTTATTCCACAGCCGTGTCTGTTATTTTTATATGATGTTAACACATGAGGCAATGTACAGAAAAAAACAATTTTTTTTTTTTAACTTTATTTTTGGCAACCAATCTTTTAGATTATTACTGCCATTGTCGAGTAGTTAATAGTATTACAACTTCCTCTTCTATTCCATTTTCGGCTACCAGTCTTCTAGTAGACTATTACTGCCACTGTCAAGTGAGTATCAATATTACAAGTTTCTTGATATAATTTCAATTAATGCCATTGTCAAGTAGTTAATAGTATTTCAAGTTCTTCTTCTATTCCATTTTGGCAACCAGTCTTCTAGTAGACTATTACTGCCATTGTCAAGTGAGTATCAATATTACAAGTTTCTTGATATAATTTCAATTAATGGCATTGTCAAGTAGTTAATATTATTTCAAGTTCTTCTTCTATTCCATTTTGGCAACCAGTCTTCTAGTAGACTATTACTGCCATTGTCAAGTGAGTAAAAACAATAATTGTAACTAAGCAGACAATAAGAGCTATATTCAGTGTTACCAGACGTCGGATTTTGGAGGGATGTCCCGATTTTGAAATCGAAATTAAATGTCCCGCTTTCGGGGATAACTCAATCGTGCGTGGATTTTGATTTCTGTTTGTTTTTTCATTCAGAATACGAATAAGACTCAGCTGTTTAACGATAGGGTAAATCTGATTATAAATGTCATATTTTTATTAAGATAAATTTTCAATGCCTATTTTTGCTATCTATTGTCACGTAAACGTAATTTGAACTCAAATAAAGAGATAAATATTCAAAAACCCAACTAAAACAAAACGAAATATTCTTTTTTTTTGCTCAAAAAGTTCCAAAATCCCAACATGGCAAAAAAAATCAGGCAACGCTGGGTATATTGTAACAATAATGAATTACATTGTTGTTACAAGAGTTGTTATCAGTTATTCTGCTGTTGCATAATTTGTTGTTTATAATTTAGCAAATGAATATTCAATGTTTTATCATCTTATATATAAAATTCTCGTGTCACAGTTTTCGTTGCTATACTCCTCCGAAACGGCTTGACCGATTTTGATGAAATTTTTTGTGCTTATCCGGTATCTATGAGAATCGGCCAACATCATTTTTCATCCCCCTAAATGTTAGGGATAGTCCACCCCTAAATTTTATTTTTTTATTTTTTAGACAAAATTTTTAATTTCTATTTTTTTATGATACAACATACAATCCTCAATTTTCACCCTTCTACGATCAACCCTTATTTTTTAATAGCCATAGGTAATAACCGATTTGGTGCAGACGAAGTTGCACGGGTCAGCTAGTATCAATATATAGTCCAAGATCCCAGAACGAGCAGACAGTAATTTAAGTTCTGAATAGTGTTTCATGTACTTAGAACGCTTGCACACTTACGAGATCGAGTCTGTAACAAGTAATATTATGTATTCAATTACTTGTTAAATAGCACCAGAATAATGGATTACATTATCAATTATTTTTATGTGTTGTATATTATAGGCCAATATATATATCGTGGGAGCCACTATTGACCTGCGATACCGCGCTATTGACTTTATCGGGGGTGTTACTAATGACCTCAAACGCTATTGGGTGAAGCTATCGGCTGTTCATTATTTACATGACATATATGTAACATATAACATAATATTTTTTTAATTCACGATTTTAAACAATTTAGTTAATCCTGTATTTGAAGCCTTGAAAGGCCAACAACGTAGTCAGTTCGAAAAAAAATTGAGCCGTCACGGGACGCCTGGCAGATGTGCAACATCGAAATTGTTTTGTATACGTTATATGCATAAAAGAAAAGATTACGACAGGAATCAGCTATGGCATAATGAAAAGATAAAGCATTACAAATTTGTTCCAAATGACTGTTTATCTATTTTGTTACATAAATATTCATTTTTATTAACTACAAAAATTCAACTATGCGCAGGCGCGGTGTGTTAGGCGGCATTTACCAAAGGGCGCTGGGTCGTCGGCGCATGCCGTGTAACACTATAACGAGTAGCCGACAAAACAATTTGAATCTTATGTTTATACAGATAGAGTTGCAAATGTTTTTGAATATTTCGTTAATAGTGCAAAGTTCGTGTTTTGCGTCGCCACGTCGCGCTAGGCCAAAATCACATTTACCCGCGCCTATAGATGTAAAACCTGATTGTTGGCGCGGCGATACAGGCCGTGTTGTGTGTATGACAGACGTGGCGACACGATGCCATGATATGAAACATCTACAGGCGAGGGCAAACCCGATTGTTGGCGTGGTGAGATGTGGCGACGCGATGCCATGTACAATCTCTTTGGCCGCACTGAGCTAGGATACCTATAGTGTAATTTGAGATTCGTTCGATTCGAACCATTTTGATGTTTCACATCTGCCAGGCGTCCTGTGACAGCTCATTTTTTGTTATTGCTTTTATGTCTCATGCCATAACAAATTGACCATTACAACCACGATATACATGATGATGAACCCGTTACAAAGTCTTAGCACAATAAAAAAATATATTTATTAAAAAGTTAATTGTAAGTGATGGGTCTTCAAATGCCCTTTCAGACTACACTTCTGAACGAATGCTTGTCCACAAACCGCACACGTGAACCTCCTATCGTTATTATGTATCCTCATATGTTCTTTCAGAGTCTTCTTCCTCGCATATGACTTCTTACACACTGAACACTCGAATATCCTCTCTCCGTTATGCTTCACCATATGTACCCGCAGTTCATTCTTCGTAAAACACTTATACGAGCACATCTCACACTGATAGTCCCTTTCCTCCAAATGATCCCTTTTCATATGCCTCGATAGAGTGTACCGTCTCTCGAATGTTCTATCACAGACGTTACACTTATACTGCAACGGAGCCACTCCATGTCTCTCGACCATATGCTTCTGCCTCCTGAAGTACTCGTTGAACCGTTCGGGGCATTTGGTACACTTGAACCGTTTTACAGATCTGTGGACCGTGTCCACGTGGTTCTTGTGCTTCTGGTGGGACGTGAACACCTTCCCACAGACCTCACACGGGTGTGTACCTTCCGTATGACTCTTTATATGTACTTTTAACCTGTATTTCGTGACGTAACCCGTTCCGCAGACCTTGCAGACGTAGTTCCTGAAGTGCACGTTCATATGTCGCTCTATGGCACCGAACGTTTCATAATTACACCCGCATATCTGGCATTCGAAGACGTTGTCTTGGGATAATTTGAACGGTATCACTCTATCGGTGAACTCCAGGTACATTTTTCTCTTGTGAACGTTCGTTAAATGTGACTTCAGCTCGTTTATACTGGTGATATTCTGCCCACATATGGTACAACTCAAGTCTGTAATGTCAGCGTTCACAACGAAGCTTTCAGCTCCATACGTCTTCAAGACACGGTTTATATCGTTCTTCTTATGGCAGGCGGTGTGTTCGCGTAGTTTGTCCAGATTTTCGAATATATTCCTGCAGTAGAAACATGGGAATCCGTTCCTAGCTCTGCTCCTGAATGGAGTCATATTTGAGAACTCCAACAAAGTGGTCGCGTTAACGATCTGCGCGAATTTCTCAGTCACATACACCCTCTCTGATAGTTTAGGGTAGTTCTCTTGTAGTAATTTCTTCAGCATCTTTGGTACTATTTCCATGTCTGAAAAGAAAATACATAATTTAAGCCCGTCCCTAAGTCGTGGTGGTTTAGTGGTTTGACCGGTGGAATAACATTTCGATGTACCAAGGAATTTTTCGGAATTCGCGTACATTTACTAATGTTAAATTGGTAACAATGCCGGCTGACGGTGAAGGAAAATGTATTACTGGTTTCAGCATGAATGGGCCGGCTCGTCTGGAGTACTACCACCCGACCTACAGAAACACCGACGTGAAGTAACAGTGCTTGCATTGTCGCGTTTCGTTCGGTCAGTGAGAGCGCCGGAGGCTCACCTCCCCTCCCCTTCCCTCTTCCCTTACTCCCCCCCTCCCCAATACACAGGCTGGCAACGCACTCGCGACTCCCCTGGTGTTGCTAGTGTCTATGGACGGTGGTGATCACTTAACACCAGGTGACCCACCTGTTCGTTTGCCTCCTTTTGACATAAAAAAAAATATTTAAAAATTCAAGCGAGAACACAGTTATTCCATTGCTTTGAATTTTCACTTCTGTCGGTCGGCAGTGGTCATGGCTGCCTCGGTTTTTTTTAATGTTATATAGTTGGATTACTCTACCTTTAAGTAAATCCAAGTGCTTCACGTAATTCGGGCATGTTTCTCTCAGGGTACGTCTCGTGGGTAAAGGCTTCAAGGTTTTACTCGCAAACCGAGACAATAGTGAGGCCTCGCCCTCCACTAACGAACAGTAGTCCCGGACTAGCAATTCCTTAGCCTCAATATCTGAAATTACATCAGATTTATACATTACTAGCCTCTGGCCGCGACTTAGCCCGCATGAAATAGTTACTATGGGCTGACGATAACACGCAGAGGAAGCTCTCAAAAGGAAAAAAAATCCCGATTTTGAAACATTATTTATTGGTGCTCCACTCCTATTGGTCTTAGCGTGATGATATATAACCTATAACCTTCCTCGATAAATGAGCTATACAACACAGAGAATTTTTCAAATCGATTACCCCTACACCGTCACAAACTTTACCTCTTTATAATATTAGTGTATAGACTAGCAAACGCACACGACTTCGTACGCGTTTTCATCTTTATAAATAGCTAGCGGTCCCGGCAGACGTTGCTCTGCCTTGATAATAAAAAAAAATTGTAGGTGGTGGTAGTACTACCACCCGACAAACAAAAAACACCAACTTGAAGTAACAGCGCTTGCATTGTCGCGTTTCGTTCGGTCAGTAAGAGCGCCGGAGACCCACCTCCCCGCCTCCCTCCCCAACCCCCCTCAATAACAGGTTAGCAACGCATTTGCGACTCCCCTGGCGTTGCGAATGTCTATGGACGGCGGTGATCACTTAACATCAAGTGACCCACCTGTTCGTTTGCCTCCTATGATATAAAATAAAAAAAAACCCTAAAATTCAACCGCTGCGCTACATACCGGGTTAAATTGTGAATCTAAACCATTCTGGAATCCAGCTGAACACACAAAAAAGCTCATCAAAATCTGTCCAGTCGTTTAGGAGGAGTTTAGTCACGTTTTTTTTTATTTATTTTTTTTTATATCATAGGAGGCAAACGAACAGGTGGGTCACCTGATGTAAGTGATCACCACCGTCCATAGACACTTGCAACATCAGGGGAGTAGCAAATGCGTTGCCAACCTGTGTGTGGGTGGGAGAAGGGAAGGGGGGGAGGTGGGTCTCCGGCGCTCTCACTGACCGAACGAAACGCAACAATGCAAGCACTATTACTTCACGTCGGTTTTCTGTGAGAGGGTGGTACTACCCCGAGCGAGCCGATCCATTCATGCTGTAACCAGTAATAGTTTCAGCGTGGCTCTACCACCTACTACATGGACAGAAGAATTATATATAAAAATATCAGTGCCCGCGACTTCGTCCGCGTGGAACCTAATGTAAAAAGAAAGTGACTAATAAAATCATCTGAGTGTATTAAGTCCATTTACTTATCTACTTTTCTCTCGTACTTAAGCCGCGTCGTCATTAAAATTACAATAACTTTTGATAGAGTAATCCGATTTTAATGAAACCACGACCTAATGTTACTCGAGGATACGCTTTATGAGTTTCTTGAAGAGGTTTTATCGTGAACGCAGTACTTTAGCAGTGATGCGTGTTCAAACAAACTCCTAGGAAGAACCTAGACACCAGCAACATTTTAGCACAGCAAAAATTGAAAAGACTGGCAACGCACTTGCGACTCCCCTGGCTTTGCTAGTGTCTATGGACGGCGGTGATCACTTACCATCAGGTGACCCGCCAGTTCGTTCGCCCCCTTTAATATAAAAAAAAATTAACAGACACGTTAGATTTACATTGTTATTATATGTATAGATAGATATGGCTCACCACAATCTTCAGTGTCCAAGAAATCCGAGTCGTAGTTGAGACTAAACGATACATCTGTCGGTTCATCTTTCACTTCATCTTCCGATTTGATATCGGCATCATCTGTGGCCTGTGTCTCGACTGGCACTAAAAATAAATTTAAAAAGGTGTACAACACTCACGTGTTCAAAGTTAAAATGCAACCCTTATTATTTACACTAATATTATAAAATATAAAAAAATCTCAGGTCCAATTAAAAAAAACCTTCCAGTGTTAGACTGCTCATTTATCGAGGAAGGCTATAGGCTGTATATAATCATGCTAACACCAATAGGAGCGGAGCACCAAAGAAGAACGTTTCAAAATCGGGGTGCTCTTTCGTTTTGAGAGCTTCTACTCGGCTTAGCGTTCACCCAAAGTTACTATTCCACATGGACGAAGTCGCCTGAACAGCTATACCTATATTAGCGCGTTAAACCAAACAAATAAACCGTCCAGCGTTATAATATTAGTATAGATTTATACAGACAAGAGATGAATTAAATTGTTTGAATTGCCCGACATATTCTTTTCAACCAGTCCGTCAAAGACGAGATACTCGGTAACTCCAACATTAAAAATACTCACCATTAACAAACTGAACTGTATGCTTGTCTTCGCCGTGGGATAGAACCGAGAGGAGTTGCCTTTCGGTGCTGACTGTCAGCATCCTGAAGGTGCTCGCATCTCGGAGACGAGACACGCAGGAAGAACATATTAATGTTGTTAGTTGCTCATTGGTTGACAGCTGTAACATGATTCCCGCAAATTACTTTCTTTTAATATTTATATTTGAAGTAAAATTTCTTTACGCACTCTTGACTTGGGGAGTGAGCTGGTGAATGTATGACGAGAGCGTTACGAAAACTGTGATCGGGCGAGGCGAACGGAAGTTAAGCGAGATATGTATGTTAGTGGAGATAGAAAGAGAGAGAGTTATGTTTCGTATTATCAATGAAACCCCATAATACATTTAAATATTTGTATAGAATTAATATATATATACGGATATACTATACATATATAGCTAGTCTTGCCATAAATACTGAAACAAAGAAAAAAAAATCCTTTGCAAATAACATTTATTACTTTTACAGTGTGTTAGTTTAATACATAAATATAAAACAATTTAAAATATAAAAAGCTTATTCGAAGTGGTCTCCATTGGCTGCAATACAGTCCTTTAAACGTTGAGGCCAGTTATCAATAGAAACACGCACTCTTTCCATAGGAAAATTCTTTACTGCCAATCGGATGGATTGTTTTAGTGACTCCAAATTATCATGGCGTTTAGAGCAAGCCGTACTCTCTAAAACTGACCATAAATCATAATATAGCGGATTAAGATCGGGACTAGACGACGGCCAGTATTCAGCTCTGATGAAATCCAAAACGTTCGTTTCTAACCAAGACTGCGTAGACCGAGCTTTATGACCCGGCGCCGAGTCTTGCTGGAAGGACCATTCTTGGTTATTGAAAATGGTGTTGTTAAGGGGCTTCACTACCTTCTCAAGAATGGTATCTCGATACACTTGTGCCGATGTTTTGATACCTTTCTCGCAAAAGTATGGCTCAGTCACTCCTTCATAGCTAATACCCCACCAAACCATCACTGAAGTTGGATAGTGCCCTCGTTGCACTCTGTCGACTAATTGGGAAGCTTCCTTAGAGGTTTGAGCATAAATACGGTCATTTTGTTTGTTAAAATTTTGCTCAATTGTAAAAAAATTCTCATCCGTAAACAAATTTTTTCTGTGACCTCCCTTTGCGTACCGCTTCAGTAGTTGTCTCGATTTTACCACCCTATTCTTTTTTACATTATCAGTTAAGAAATGACCAGTACGTCTCTTATAGGGTGCAAGTCCTAAGTCATCTTTGAAAATACGCGACATGGTTCTATTTGCTAGCTTCATATCCCGAGATAAAATCTTTTGCTTTCGGACAGGATTTCTTCGACTTCTTTTCCTTACTGCTTTGACCACCCTATGTTTGTCATCATATAAGACTTTGCCGCCTTTGTTATTATACCCCTGATATAAGAAAGTAATGAAAATTTTAAGCTATACATTATCGAACAATATGTGTTAAATCTTTTATTATTTAGATGTAATATGCCCATATTGTCGATATAATTGTGTTATTTTTATACGTTGCTAAAATCATTGAGTTATGTAGACGCAAATGCGGTATATAAAATAAAATGGCCGCCAAACTGCCAAAAAGATAATATAATTCAAATTACATATAAATATATGACTTTCAATTATGTATATTTATTCTTGGAGTCCAGTACAGCGCACGTCTCGCGTT
Organism: Antheraea yamamai; assembly: GCA_036509395.1. NCBI lineage: Eukaryota > Metazoa > Arthropoda > Insecta > Lepidoptera > Saturniidae > Antheraea > Antheraea yamamai. The sequence continues at coordinate 2,328,903 of AP028454.1, forward strand.
CTTGTTTACAGTAAATAAATTCTTTTTGATCAATTACACACGAACGAATGCACAGGTACCAAGTTCATCACTACATACTGTAAAACCAAGTCCTCTAGTCTGTCTGTTTATCTGTTCGCGATAAACTCAAAAACTACAGAACGGATTTTCATGCCGTTTTCACCAGTAGATAGAATGATTCATGGGGAAGGTTTACGTATAATTTGTCAAGGTTTTCTTTTTATTATCAGGGCGGGATAACGTCTGTCGAGCCTGCTAGTTTAAAATAAAATAGCTGATTAGTTAGTTATCTGCCTGTAATCTCGTGAAAATCGGTCCAATCGATTTGGAGATAGCACTGCAGACGAAGTCTTGGCTAACAAAATAAAATGGTCTAAGTTACTTCTTATATTGTGAGTTGTTTGCCAGTGAAAGTCCCTTGAAAATCAGTTGAAGCATGTCGGATATTCCACTGCGGGCGAAGGCGAATAAAAGACATAATTTACTTTTTATGAAGTCTGCTATCTACCAGTGAACACCCCGTGAAAATCGGTCCAACCTTTTTTTGGATATAGCAATGTGGACGAAGCCGCGGACAAATAAAATAGAATATATCATCCGCTATTATTTCGGTTATCCGCTATCTGCCAGTAAAATATGATAATATAAAAATACCGACAAAATATTTAAAAAAATTGAGCCGTCACGGGACGCCTGGCAGATGTGAAACGAATACACTGCCACTAAGCGTCGGTACATTTAACTGCTATATCTAAATTATTTCACTGATGTTAAGATTTAATATTTGGCATGTACTATCAACTCCATTAGTGACCATCCATAAATTACGTCACACGTTAAAGGAGTCTTAATTTCGTGACGTCACATTTCCAGGTCTACATGTTAAAACACGAACTTTGCACTATTAACGAAATACTCAAAAACATTTACAACCCTATATGTATGACCATAAGATTCAAACTGTTTTATCGGCCCCTCGTTCTACTAGTGTCACGCGGCGCGGGTCGATAACCTATCGCCCTTTGATAAATGCCGCCAAACACAGCGCGCCTAGTTGAATTTTGTAATTTAAAAAAATGAATATTAACGTAATAAAATAAATAGTCATTGTTTTATGGAACAAATTTGTAATGTAATGATTATGTCGTAATCTGTTCTTTTATCCATATAACTTACACAAAACATTTTTTTTTATGTACGTAGGACAGATTTCTATCAGTTTATATGTCTATTTATAAGATTTTAAAAGATTTAAAAAAAATCCATGATATTATAAAAATATTATGTTATACCTAATTTCAAAATATTATAAAATATGGTCATTATAAAAAATACTGAAGATTAATTTGAGCAGCAAAAAGCCAACGTCACGCCATATTCCCAGGCGGTCACCCTTCCAAGTACTGACTGCACTCGATGTTGCTTAACTTCGGTGATCAGATGTGAACCGGTGTTTTCAATGTGGTATGTACATTGACAAAAAACATTTCTATCTACGCGTCTCTCTCGCATGTGTGTGACGTCACAGAATATTAAATTAAAAAAAATTGAATCTTATGTTTATACAGATAGGGTTGCAAATGTTTTGAGTATTTCGTTAATAGTGCAAAGTGTATTTAGTAGTGTAAGTTTGTACTGTGTGTCGCCACACGTCGCCAAGCCAAAATCAGGTTTAGGGTGTGCCTATAGATGTTTCATATCAAAATTTTTTTTTTGTTATTTCTAGCCATATCCATTCATCAAAAAGTTGTTATTTTAATTTTACATAAACACACTTTATTTTTATAATACGTAATAGATTACAAATAAAAAATTGGAATCAAAACTAATGTAGAATAAACTTTTTGAATGGGAACACAACATAAACTTTGAAAATGTTTACGATAAAAACTTACCATGTTACCATGGCAACGTATAGAATACTAAACTAATCAAATATTTATTTGGTACCTGTGGTCCTATCCACAATTCAGCCAGTATCATATGGTATGATTTGATTTTTTGATTCAATTTGATTATGATTTGATCAAATATTTACTTACAAATGTCACATTGCTTAGGTATGCACCAATTGGATTAATATAAGTATAAAACTTGGTCTACAGATCTTTTCTCCAAATGAATGTATGATGAATAAGAAGTTACTCAGCCGAAAAGATAACTAACAAAAGGGTGCTCAGGTATATAAACTTTGTATCATTAGTAGTGTTACGGACAGATGAGCTATCAGATCTCCTTGTAAATAAATGTTTCTCTATGTACTAGGAACAGATGAGTTCTCATGTTGATATATTTATTTTTCTCTATAAATGTTCCATATGCGTAATGGGATGTCTTATTATAATAATAATAAATATGATATATGTACAGGTTTAATGTGTCTGTTACAGACAGACAAGCTATTATGTCTTCATTACATAGTATAAAACAAAGTCCCCCTACCGCGTCTGTCTGTCTGTCTGTTCGTGATAAACTCAAAAACTACTGAACGGATCTTTATGCGGTTTTCACCAGTGGATATAGTGATTCACGAGGAACATTTTGGTATATAATAAGTCCAGGATTTTTTAATAATCAGGATGGGACAACGTCTACCGGGCCCACTAGTTATAATAATAATAATAAATGTGATATATATGTAGGTTTAATGTGTCTGTTACAGACAGAGGAGCTATTATGTCTTTGTGTATAAATTTGTCTATGTAATACGTACAGATAAACTGTCTATTATATATATAATACGATTATATACTTTGTGAAAGTTAAAACATACAGTCCACTGAAGTTGAAGTTATTGCTGTATTATTGAACGAAGATTCCTGGAAACACTGACCACAATAAGTAGACTACTATACCACAATAAGTAGAGTATAGAGAAACTATTGTATGCAATATTTAACACGGTTGCGTCGACTCCCTGCACGATGAGAGTGGCGCAGAACCTATCTATATATACACTTGGATCCATTCTGGTGGATTGAGGGGGATGGGGGGCCGCGAAACAACCTCCCTGCCTTAGGGGCAGGGGGCACACGCCTGAACGGAAAATTACGGGACTATCCCGAGTCCGGACCAAGAGACCTGTGGGCAAAGTGCAATGCCGCACAGTAAAGAGCCTACAAAGCCTAGAGCTTTTTTTTTTCGTTTGACTACTTAGTCAATTGTTCTTAAACAATGAAATTTCCCAATATAGCAGCACAATCAAGAAGTTTAGTTACTGGCACACACCTGAAGATACCTTTCTACCAATAGATTATTGTAGACAAACTATACAGAGTGTTAAAAAATAACTCATCAACTTGCTTTATCACAAATTTCACCTTCGGCAAAAGACTAGGCTCAATTCAGGATACATAACCATTGAAATAACTGCAGTTTTAAAAAATTTAACCACTGAGCAGTCATTGCTTTGGTATATATTTAGTTGAAATAATAATGTTCAAGACGCAATCTTAAAAATCATTACATATTATAAAATAAACTCCTCTAACATGTCTCTCTGCCTGTTCTCGACAAACTCAGAAAGTACTGAAGGGATTTTCATGCCGTTTTCCCCAGTAGATAAAATAATTAATGAGGAAGGTTTAGGTATATATTTGCCAAGGTTTTTTTATCAGGGCAAGGCAAAATCCGCCGGACTCGCTAGTGAAGCAAAATTGGGAATATAGCATCCAAGAAATCTTGTATACCGAAAACCTGAATATCGGCTCTTTGGTGACTAGTTTTAGATATGCTGAGGCACGAACACTAAATTACACTAATATAAATATCTATAGTAAAGTACGTGTGAATATAAACTTACGAATAAATTAAAACATTCCATAAAGGTATCAAAATACACTTCTCGTATGCCGTTGTAATAATATTCTTTCATGATATCCCTGTGGTATCCCGTGGCTGAACAGCATCGACATTTGCCGAAACTCGTTTTTGTTTTCTTACTCTCCATTATTTTATTTATGAACGTTTTTGTATATACTTCTTACATACATATAACGATATATATTTCAATTATTTATACCTGTAGCTATCTATATGTAATATTTATTATACCGTAGACTAGTAACAATATTCGTCCTATAGGACAGGCGAAGGAATTAATCCATACTGCCAATTCTGAAGTTGTCAATATAAGTATTCTAGTTCTTTGTATTCTTTAAAGGCCTAATCAGCACATCTTCTATATAATATTTCGTACATTTTTTAAATCATCTTTTAATTCTGAAAATGTCAGTATAGGTAGTTCTCAGTTTTCTTTTATGTCCAAGTTAATGTAAAGGCAGAAATGCCAAATCTTCTATAATATATTCTTTTATCCATCTTTTTAATCTTAATCTCCTTGTTAATAGTAGCATACCATCTTCTTTGTCCAGAGTGTTTGTTAATTTCCATTGTCGAGTAATTAATTCAATGTTCCAACAAGATGATGGCTCTCTTATTAGAACTTTCCATGGAGTTTTTGTGGCATCTCAGAATTCATAGTCCGTGGTATTATTTTCCATTCACTTCACTTATGCACAATAAACAAACTATATTACATAAAATACCACCAATTTTAAACAATATAGAGTCAAGTAACACAAGATTATGAATAAAAAATAAAATATACTACATGGCAGACCAAAATTCCGCCAAAAAATCCTATACCATAGACTATAATTTGTTTTTGTATGGTGTCAAAATTAAATGACAGCACAGAATGACAGATTACCAGAAATTCGTATCTACTGTCCGTAGGTACGTACCTACCTACTTACTAAACAGAAATGATCTAATTAAATGGTATTATAACAAAAAAGCTATTGGATGTAATTGTTGTATAAGCTGATCGTTTTTTGATGACTAACGAAGTATAAAACGGCATGATACATATTTGTCTATTATAAATTTCATTCCTATCGCCTCAAAGGATTCCTCGTGAATAGGAAACAGACTGTAGCGTGCTGGCCATTAAAAAGTTTCTACACACTGGCCTTTCTGAAAGGATGACATATTCGATGACAGACGGATATATATTTTTCCTCGACAGACAAGTCAATTATTAAAAGTCTCGATTGCCAAGTCCGTGTTTGATTTTCACATATATATTATATGAACACGCCCCAAAAACACTATTACTTTCACATTTATATTTGAAGTATGGATACCATGAAAGAAAGTCTCTTCTCTTTCTTCTATGTATGAATACAAACTAATAACAATAAATAATTATCATTTATCACACAGCTAGACTGAACTTCGGTTCGGCAGAGTTCTCAAATAGTGAGTCAATCGAAGCTGGCTCCCATATAGAGTTTTGTTCAACACAATAAAATTATTTGATTGTATTGAGAGTATAAATAAGCCATTATTAACTCAAATGTATATCAAGGGCTTAGAAATTTGCATCTTTGCCCGGAAAGAGGCTTTCGCTACAGTGAGAGCCACGCTCTAATAATTGATTACCAATTTCATTGAATCATAATTCTAACGAATTATTGGTAAATTGAATAAAGAACAACATAACATTATAATCATATAATTTAACAGATATATAATTATATTATAGATATAATATTGTTTAATAATTCTATATTACAATTTTTTCAACACTTCTCGTCGATGTAATGTATATTACATGTTTTGTTTCCGGAAATAGAACAGTAAACGAACGTATGTCTATTTGCTAGACAATATAAATTAATTATTTACAACAATACATCACCGATAAAAAATATTTAGTTGAAAAGTTATATTTCGACCATATATAGATCTGTGGAATACGTAAGTAAAGCATAATTATTTGGTCCGTATCCTCGTCTTAGTCTGTGGATGCGTCAAGGTATTGACATTTCCGTAGCTTACAATAACAACAAAAATATAAGTAATGAAAATTATATTGTAATAAAAATAAATAAATATGGAGGCAAAGGTATACGGAAAGTGTAGATGCTGTTTAGCTACAGGCAAACATCGCGATATAAATAAAGAATACTATCATAATGGCATCCGAGAAGTTTTTATTGATGAATTTATGGAATGCTTTAATATATTCGTAAGTTGTTTATTGTTTTCGTGCAATTTTCTAACATAAAGTATATAAAGAAATTCCTAATAAACAGCTGATCATATAGATCAAACCTGTAATAGGTTTAGTCCAATAATTAGGGCTGTATTAATTTGAAAAACTTTGTAGAAAATTATAGTATGATTTCATTTCTAAAAGTTCTTACTGTTACCTACTCTCATAGTTTATACTAGCGGTCGCCCACAACTTGGTCTGCGTATGTATCTTCGTAATTGATTTTATATATAGCACATTGTTATATTTATATTAATTATACTAGTGGGCACGGCTGACGATGTCCCGCCATGATAATAAACCTAATAAACATATATGCTGTCGTTGACTTTTTGTAGGCATTGTCAAGCTCTACAACTTTTCTCTATAACTCAATCATATATCTCTCATCTTTAAGGCAGCGTTTGTAAGAAACCTTTATATTTGACGGTTTTTTCTCTGACTTTCTTTACAAATTCGACTACCACAAAAAAGTCTTTTCATTTTTCGGGTTAATATATAGCCTATGAGACTCACAAGTAATATGGGTTTCTATTGGTAAAAGAATTTTCAAAATCGGCTTAGTAAATCAAGATACCACCCTCTACAATGTCACATTCTCACAAACTTTACCTATTTATAATATTAGTATAATAATATTTACAAGCATGTGGCCCGCCTGATGGTAAGTGGTAACCGCAGCCTGTGGATGCATGCAAAATCGGAGATAATGTGTGTTGTCAACGTTTTAGAAACCTGTTTACTCTCCTCTTGAAAACCCCAATACTCTAGTGCCCTGAAAACACCTCAACAAGAAGTTTAATCCACAGCTGAAGCATTCATGGGATGAAACTCCTCTTGAACCAGACCTTTCATAACCCCTCAGCTGATATTTTTTCACACAAATCTCTAAATGGCGAAACATGTTTCTAAATATCGAGCCAGTAAAAAAAAACTTATGTTCCACAATCTGTTATGAGACGAACTTCTTAGCCTTCCATGGATTCACCGTGCGGGTGCCGGGTCCATCGTGTGGCAGATGGAGAAACTCAGAGCAAATAAATAATAAGTTTTGTAATAAATAGGTTTTTTTTTAATTATTCTACCAACAGTCTGTTGACCAGTGCATCATAAGATCTATGTTTGTTTGTATGGTGCTTAAACCTTAGCAGTGTTATTACAAAAAAGTTAAATACGCATTGAACTTAGAAAAAGTTTGATTACAAAAGAGTATCTTACCCTTGTTTACAGATGGGCATTATTTCAATTTAAATATTCTCTAACACTTGTCTAAGTTGACAGTTCTTATTTATTGTTGTGATTTGTTGTTTTTCTATTTTCTAGCAAAACACATTACGTAATAAATTATGTATTTTGTGGGTATAATTAATTTGGAAGAAATAAATAAATTAAAGAATTTCAGAAATTCACAATTAAATCATAACTACTACTGCTTGACTTAAATTAATAATAAATTGCTTATTTTCTTTATTTTATACATAATTTTCTTTTAACAAATAGACTAAAGGAATGAGGTTTCTTTTTTATTGGCTTTCCGCAGATAGCTTTTAGCCACGTATAAAATGGGGAATTTAAAGTTTTCTTTATTACAGAGAAAACAAAAGTTATATTTGAGTGAAAGTTTTATTTATTAAACACATACAAGTTGAAATTATCTATTTAAATACGAAGTTGTATGAAATGAGCAAGCAATAGGTACATTAATTTATTTGTTCTATTGATCATTATATTTTTTGTATCGAAACTTTTTTAAGAACAAAGCAACTCGACCAATAAAATAAAAAAAAACTCTATAACTCACTTGTGAATAATAGCAATAAAAAAGTCACAGTTTGATTACAGGTGTCATTATGTGCCTGATTGCGGTGATATTGGAGCCACTTTATGAGCAAGTGTGTTGAAAAGTATTTTAAACATGACTTCAACCAGATTTGAAATTTAAGGCACAGCTTAGTAAAACTCGTGTTGTACTCGCATTCACTTTTGTTTTTGTAAGACCGTAATGGTTTTGGACTGTCTGTCTTAAACTATACTAATATTATAATAAAGAGGTAAAGTTTATGAGGTTGTAGGGCGTAATCTCGGGAACTACCGGTCCGATTTGAAAAATTCTTTCAGTGTTACATAGCTCATTTATCGAAGAAGGTTATAGGCCATATCTCATCATGCTATGATCAATAGGAGCGGAGCACCAATCAAGAATGTTTCAAAATCTGTGTTTTTTTTCCTACTGAGAACTTCCACTGCATATTAGCCCAAAGTAACTATTCCTGGCAGACGAAGTCGCGGTCAGAGACTAGTTATTTATAAATAAGCTTTAGAAAGAAGCTGGGGAGAAGGTTTAATATTGATAATCCAAAAATTATATTGATATTCATTCCATCTAAATAACGTCCTATATCAGCTGTCATATCACTATTGAGAACTTGCATTCATAACATCAGTTGTATACACAGCAGTTCCTGTTGCTCATAGGTCCACCATTTTTTTGTGTGGGGAAATCCATAAGGGATATCCATCTCCCCCCGGGAGAGAGTGGGTTAAGTCCGACTCTCACGCACTAAAACCCCCACGACATATGACCATTGCTCTGGGTTGGGGATGCATAAGATTTCCGCTGACCATCATTGTGCCAGGGTCCACCTAACTACGTAGATAATAAGAGACCACTCCATATGTGGATTGGACGAAGGTCACATAGATCACTTGTTCGTCAGTTGCCCTAACCTACATTTTTCCCTGTACGTATCCTCGCCCGAAACTCAACTTACATCAATGTTATAAGTGAAGTCACCTCTTTTAATAAAATCAGACTTTAATTATAATATCTATCTACTGTTCAGAATATTTTTTTTCTATACATGTGTATTATTACACTCACAACATGACACTGGCTGAATTATGGATAAGGACCATAGGTGCCAAAAAAGAAAAACTTTTATACATATATCAATCTTCACACAATCCATTCATACCTTCTTCACTCTTCTATTTAATTCGTCCATCTTCTTATTAGACATTCTTCTAGATTTATAACGTTTTATTATTATTTTCCAGCTATCTACTAATAAAAACCTAACGACATTGATATGTTCCTCCTGCATATCGAGATTACGTGAAGCGTGTAAGTTTAGGAGGTTGGTGGTAAATACTGAAAGGAAGTTGCTAGAATCTCTTGTGGAGAGTGATGAAAAACACACAGTTTTTGTTAATGGTAAATTGAATATGTTTTTCTTAGAGCATTTTACAGATGATAACTAATCCTGCCTAATTAATAACAGAGTACTTATCAGCGATCAAGACCGGGGACCATCCATAAATTAAGTCACACGTTAAGGGGGAGGGAGAAGGTCGCAAGTGTGACATTGTGTGACAAGGGGGTGGGAGGTGGTCTTAAATTTCGTGACATCACATTAACAGATCTACGTGTTAAAACACGAACTTTGCACTATTAACGAAATACTCAAAAACATTTGCAACCCTGTCTGTGTAAAAATAAGATTCAAGTTGTTTTGTCGACAACTCGCTTTAGTGTTACGCGGCACGCGCCTACGACCTAGCGCCCTTTGATCAATACCGCCAAATACACCGCGCTTGCGCCTAGCAGTGATTTCTCTGTTTCTATTTCATTAGACAATTGACTTTCGCGGATTATGCGACGTAGTTTTTTTAGTTCTGATATTTTATGTTTTTAACTTACGAACCAAATTTAAAATGAACAAAAAGAGTGATTTAGGTCATCTTTATCGTAAACTATATGAAGCTTACAGTGCAGCCTATGCTGAAAAAAAAAAACAAAATGTACAAGAAGAAGTTAATAGCTTATTGAAAAGTGGTGACAATATTGAAGGTTAAATGGAATCCAAGCTCAAAGAATTGCACATAAAAATTACGAAAAAGAAAGCGATACTCATGATTTTTTTTATAATTCCTTTGCACTACATAATACAACAAATGTTCCCGACATCAACAACCCTAACGAGAACGAAGTGATTGCTATGCCAGTTATAAATAAATTAATGGAGTGGGTTCAAAATCCATAGACTCAAGATGATTAGATTTCTTTAATTAATAGTGTAATCGTTTTTTGTTTTGTTAATTTTATAATAAATCATGAGTTAAAGTCGTGATTTTTTAGTGGTTTGACCTGTGGAATATCAATCTGATGTCCACAGGTTCGAACCCCGGCATGTACAAATGAGTTTTTCGACATTCGCGTACTACTTTACATTGGTAACACTATCGACTAATGGTGAAGGATAACATTGTGAGGAAACATAAACCTAAGAAATATTCTTGCAATACCATTGTATCTGGGAAAACAAAGAACTGTGGATTTCTCAGAGTTCTTAACCACCAATACGTCGTGTACTGTTGTGGTGATTATGCCTATACTTTCCTTCAGGAAGAGGCATATGACCCTGCAGTGGGCCTCTTAAGAACTAATGTTGATGAATCAGGTGGTCCTTCGAGCCGGATATCAATTATATATTTTGGTAAAAAATAGCTAGTTATGTTTATGGTTTGTTAATACCATGTAGTAAGCAGAAATATGGTATGTAAATAATGATTATGCTCATACATTCTTTTGGGAAGAGTCCTGTGGTCTCTGTCTGTGGGATCTCTATGTTGTCTATGGGTGTCTTTAAGGCTGATATGATCATTCAGAAATATTTCATAATGTTATAGTGCCAGCAGAAGAGTGTATGTTTGATAATGACTGTGATATTAAAAGTGAAGACGTAGAAGTAAAACTAGAGGAATCTGATGACGAAGATTTAGATAGCGATTATGAACCTGATCTAGATGATTCCGATGATATTGGTAAGAATTTTGTTAATGTATATTTGTTTAATTTTATTTTTTTCTGCAGACTCTTGGTCCCCACCTTTTTTTGCATTCTTTTCGTTGTCTCTGTCAGCACTACTTAACTATTAGCTACTTTAGGAAGGATTTTTTAATGAGGTTATTGTCATTATGACGATTACATTTTGATCCTTTATGATATAAAATAAAAATATATTCCTCTGCCATCTATAACCAATATCCTATATAACTTTTTAAGGGAAAACCTATGACAACAATGTATATTGTACTCTGTAGTATAATATTTTTAAACCATACAGTAGTACTCTGTGATTGTAGTGCTTCAACAGTTGCGTTCCCTTTGTTGCTCCTTGTACTAATTTTGATATCCAAATTATAAATTGTCATGTGGTTTTTTTTCGAACTGACTATGCTATTGACCTGGCAGGTCGCTACAGTTTCACCAAACTACAAATTGTCATTCATAATCCTATTACAGATTTTATAGTAAAATCTCCCCGCAAAAGTAACAACATACTCGTTGAAGGTGAGAAGGAACTGTTAGCCCGTTTTGAGAAAGATTCTGTACAACCTCTGCCCACCAGACGCATGCTGAACGACATCTGTCCAAACTATGTGAAACACCTTGATTTGCTTCAAGGTAACAAACAAAAAATAACTTTGTGATCAATGGTCTTTATAATAGACTAGCAGAAGCCCTCGACTTGTACATATAATATTAATATTACAGGAATTATTGTGGTACCGAATATGATAAAGAAACTTTTAAAAGAGAACGGAAACAAGAGGACTAAAATTTCGGGTAATGTGTACATTACGGAAAAAGTTGGACAGGTATGTTGTTTTTAGTATAACTAGCTGACCCGCTCAACTTCGCTTTCGTGAAGTCGGTTACCTATCGGTTCCAATTATATTTCAAAATTGAACAAAATCTTAAAAAACCTATAGCCCGATTACAGCGACTCTCTCCATTTCCAATTGTGAAACCAAACAATTCAGGGACTCACTCAAACAAATACTTAGTTGGTTTAGTGAATGACTTATGCATGTGTGGAAGAAATTTCGATGAGGCGGACGTAGCGCCATCTGTCATTCAGAAACATCAATAATTTTGTTTTGCTTAAAATACGAAAGACCGTTAAATCATTTGGATATTGTTCATACTAAAATCGCGAATAAAAAATAGGAGGGTGGGGTTACGACGGTAAAAATTTTAGTTTATAGATATTTTTGATGGCAAATAAAAAAAAAAAGAAAAATTGGCAAAAAAATCTGGACAAACCCTAGTCACCTAGAGGTATAAAACAAACTTTACGACCTATTCTCATACCTATCAACTATAAATTTAAAATTTCATAAAAATCGGTCCAGCCGTTTCGGAGGAGCTCGACCACAAACACCATGACACGATATTTTTATATATAGAATTATATTATGTGGTTGTAGTGGGTGTATTTTTGCATTAAAAACTTCTTGAACCCCGTTGTATTTTAAAGTTGTATAAAAACAGGCAATATCAAATAGAGCCAAACATATGTATGATTTAACATGCGAGAGAATGAGATAAAATACATTATACAGTGTTTACTGAATCAACCTTTTTCACCTTACCAAATGTTAGACAGGTTAATAGTAGAATCAAGATCGAAGGAAATTTGGTAGGGTTAGTTGACAATGCTGTATTCTTGGGTATCACACTAGATTCTAAATTACAATGGGGCCCTCATATTAAAAAAATGGCGACTGTCAATGTTTTGTGGTGACTGCTATTTTTGACTAATGTACTTACCGTTAAGTATTTTGTCATTCAACAATAAAAATAAATGAAACCATACAAGAGGATCGGACGCATTCTAGTGTCTAACTGTATAGCTACCAAACTACGAGTTTAAAACTTATACCCAAGCATCTATTGATGTGTTCTTGCAGGTATTACTTGCAAGTTAAGTCTGTTGCCAACTTGGACCACATTTTCACTTAACACCTTATAAGATTGGGCCAGATTGTCATTTAATACCTTATTAGTTATAGTCAAATGTTTGGTCTACAAAAATAAGCACACATTTCGTTCCTCCGAACTTTCAACTTATTTTACTTATTTAACTAGTCATAAGGGGCCGTTCAAGTAATATGTAAGCAGAATTTTTGTAATTTCTGACTCCCCTCCCCGTGGTCAGCAAAAGTAAGCAATGCCCTTAACCCCCCTCTTCCTGTGCTTACGTAAACATTTATATAAATATTTTTAAATTTGTTCTGGTCGAATAAATAAATATTGCTGACGTAATCACCACAGAACCCCCCATCCCCTATGTCAGTGTTTTTCAAAGTGTGGGTCGCGACCCTGAAGGGGGTCGCGAAGCTTCTATAGCGGAGTTGCAAAAGGTTGGGGAAGCTACTGCAGTAAAAAACAATAAAGTTTTAAAAGATTTATTAAGAAAAATGTTAACTAAAGGATATAATCATTTGTATTAAATAAACAAAAAATTTAGGAGAACTCTTACGTATTTATCCGAACCCTAATTATGAAAATGAATAAATATGCTAAATTGTGACACAAAATAAAATACCTGAAAGAAAAACAACGGGCAGGGGGGTCGCGAAATATTTTTTCATACTAAAGCGGCCGTGTCAAGAAAAAGTTTGTAAAACACTGCCCTATGTCATCAAAAATAAGCAAATCAAAAACCCCTCCGCCTCCCATCAGTGATTGCGTAATACTTGATAGGCCCCTATTTTTCTATTATTTTACAGGTGGTGAATATAGCAACCCTTCTAGAGTTCTCCAACATGACCCCTTTCAAAAGTCGAGGGAGGAACGGCTTCCTTTGCTTCTACTGTCCGAACATATTCGATGACTCGTCGAAACTACGAGAACATACTCTGGAGCATGACAAGGAGGATATAAACAGAATTCTAAAGACTTATGTCACGGAGAGTCTGATTGTGAATGTGGATGTTAGCGATTTGAAGTGTACACTATGCAGCCAACCGATACCAAATTTAACAGAACTGAAGTCACACTTAACCAGAGTACACAAGAAGAGGATGTACCCAGAGTTTACGGACAGGGTTGTACCGTTCAAACTCTCTACGGATGGGACATATGTTTGTCAAGTCTGTGGATGCAGCTTCGAGACCTTCGGTGCTATAGAGAGGCATATGAACATCCACTTCAGAAATTACATTTGCAAGGAGTGCGGTACAGGCTTTGTTACCAAAGCCAGGTTGAAGGTGCATTACACGAACACCCATATCGGAGGTACCTTTCCTTGTGAGATATGTGGCAAGACCTTCGCTACTCAACTGAAGCATAAGAATCATGTAGACTCTGTACACAGGATGTTGAAGCGGTTTAAGTGTAACAAGTGTCCGGAACGTTTCACAGAATACGTGTATAGGCAACGTCATCTCGTAGAAGTTCACGGTGTACCACGGATCGAATATAAGTGTAATGTGTGTGATAAGTCGTTCAGTAGACGTTATAATCTCTCTACCCATATGAAACGGGACCATATGGAGGAGAGAGACTTCCAATGTGAGATGTGTGCATATAAGTGTTTTTCAAGTAAGCAGTTGAGTATGCATATGGTGAAGCATAACGGTGAGAGGATATTTGAGTGTTCGGTGTGTAAGAAGTCCTACGCTAGGAAGAAGACGCTGAGCGAGCATATGAAGATACATAATAACGATAGGAGGTTCTCGTGTGCCATCTGCGGGCAAGCGTTCGTTCAGAAATGTAGCTTGAAAGGTCACATGAAGGCGCATCATACGGACTATAGTTTATCGTAAGTTTAAATAAATTATTATGAAGGCGATCTCTTTCTTAATTTAATATGTTCCTGTGATAGCTATTACTTGTAAATCCTTACAGATATATTTACTGCAGTGTCAACAGTGAATAAGTTATAATTGTGCCGTTACATTTGAAAATCAGCTAAATTCAATTTTAATCTATACTATAATATTATAAAGGGTTTGTTTGGTTGTACGTGCTAGTAGCAGGAACTACTGGTTCGATTTAAAAAATTCTTTCAGTGTTAGATAGCTCATTTATCGAGGAAGGCTATAGGCTATATATCATTACTCTAAGAGCAATAGGAGCGATGCACCAATGAAGATTGTTTCAAAATCAGTGTTTGTTTTTTCTTATCGAGAGTTTTTGCTGCGTGTTAGAGTTAGCCCAAAGTAAGTGTTTCACGCGGACGAAGACGCGGGAACTGCTAGTCGTTCATATAACATGTTTAATTACTATTAAGATTTTCAGTTTTTTCTACACTGAGAACGAAGCTCAAATTTTGCTGTCCATAAGGTCTTTAGATCTACATATTTTGTATATAATTTTAAAATTTTGATGAATAACTATATAAGGAAGTAAAATATTAAGAACGATTAGTAGTCCGGTGAAGCTGTAAAGACCTTACCAGGTCAATAGCATAGTCAGTTCGAGAGAAAAAAAAGAACCATTAAAATTGGACTCGGCTCATTTTTACATGTAAGGACAAAATTGGAGAATATTCTTTGTGATCAAATATCAGCATATACAAAATTTTATAATGATCGGTTGCACAGTACAGTTGGATGCTTTGCAGTTTCAGCAAGTAGCTGAGTTAGAATTATCAGATAATACAAAAATTATTTCCTCGTCTCAGTAATTTTAATACCCCATACAACCCTATATACCCTATCAGAGGATGAATTCAAAAGTCCTTTCTAAAATTCCTATGCATATTCATTCTTCTAAACCCTAGATTCCAAACCTAAGGATGATTACTCCCTGGTTAAAACAGAGAATACATTTTATAGATATTAATTAAATTCAAAGATAGATCAATATCCCTTGGTTTACATGAAAGGAGAATGCATACAATGAGATACATTAATGCGTAAACTATTTTTTACCTCTTTCTAACAAAAACCATGTCCCACGGACATTTTGTTAACTGTTTATCGAGTGAGATTTTTTTTTATATATTATAGGAGGCAAACGAACAGACGGGTCACCTGATGGTAAGTGATCGTGGCCGCCCATAGACACTAGCAACACCAGGGGAGTTGCAAGTGCGTTACCAGCCTGTGTTTGGGGGAGGGAGGAGTGGGGGAAGGGGGATGTGGGAAGAGGATATGGCCCTCCGGTGCTCTCACTGACCGAACGAAACGCAACAATGCAAGCATTGTTACTTCACGTCGGTTTTCTGTGAGAGGGTGGTACTACCCCGGACGAGCCTACCCATTCATGCTGAAAGCAGCAGTAGCTTCAGCGTGCCTCTACCACCTGCACTAAGGATGTAAATAAGATATAAAAATAAATCGAATTTATGGGACTACAAAAACATGCAAAGTGATTTTTACAAATTATGTACATTTTAGTGAAGAGTGGACAATAAATTATGTTAATATCAATTAGTATCTTCATAGATAACAGTGGTCTGTTAGTTTATGTTAGTTATTATATTAGGCAGTTAGTTTTTGTAGTAACCCGCGAGGGCAACTCCTGGTTTCCCCCACGCCCGATCCTTTTCCTTAGCATACCGCTAGAGGGTAGGAGATCGGCCGCGCCGCCATTATGGTATGCGCCGCGAAAGATACGTGAACGCTCTGTATCACGAACAAGTACGCAAACCACGTCCGCAAACCGTCGCGAGTGATAATACATTTTTTGTGACCCGCCCCGCCTACTCACTATATACGGACGCAATACCTGCTGAAACCAGCGATCAGCCTCTGCCAAGTGAGTGTGTATGTTTCTATTACCTAGCTCAATCGATTATATACCCTTGGATCCTACGATTTAGCGTGTTTCCCGTAATACCCTTGCCCTCGCAAACCGCAAAAATACAGTCCACATCTCTCGTTATAAGAAACACCGCAAACAATGGAGGTGAAAGCAATCAAGTGACTGGACCACATTCAAACCCGCTCCCCCGCATTTCAAGGTCCCTCTCGCCGGATTTTCCCTCCAGTTTATAACAGTAATAGAAAAGGCCACAGAGGATATTAAAATGAAAAATAACCCGAGAGGTATTTTAATTTAAAGTAAATCTAATCTTAGAAAACTGCTATTGCAAAATATTTGGAAATGTTACTTTGTCTAAGTATGGTCTGCAAAATACTTCTCCATCTTCCAGAAACATCTATAAACTGTTGGCAACGCGTTAAAATTAATAAATTGAAAAAAAAATAATTTAGGGTTCGAATTGTTGATTATCATTAAAAAAAAATAAATAATATAATACAGTTCTTTTTATTCATAACTAGCTTCTGCCCGCAACTTCATCCGCGTGGAATAGTTACTTTGGGCTAACGCTAATACGCAGGGAAAGCTCTCTAAAGGGAAAAAAAACTATTTTGAAACATTCATCATTGGTGCTCCGCTCCTATTGCTCTTAGCGCAATGATATCGCGTATAGCCTTCCTCGATGAGCGAGCTATAAAACACTGAAATAATTTTTGAAATCGGACCATTAGTTCCTGCGACTAGCGCGTTCAACCAAACAAACAAACCCTCCAGCTTTAGAATATTAATATAGATACTACCAAGTATACAACATCTGTTGAAACTGTAGCAAAAAAATTGTGATTAATATTTTCAAAACTGCATAGAAAGAATTTTACTATGTTTAGGTATCCTTATTACCTAATAATTAAGATTGTTTTATCCCAAAACTACAAAGACTGCTTGTGCTGTAAGTAGTACGTGATGGTAAGTACCATGCAATCCAAAAACGACGGCGACTATCGACAAATCTATAATCCATCACTAGTCACCACTGTCATGCCAGCCTGCAAAGCTCTAGGCTGCTACATATATCGCGTGACTGCTTACTCGTTAGCAATATTTTTACAGCATACTCAGTACTTGATACTCCTTCTAAATCAATTAAAAAAATAAGTGCTAAATATTTGGCTTAATTATCTAGAGAAATACAACAATTATATTCAATCCATTACGCGCCTTTGTTAAAGCACGTGGCAAGACGGTATCAGTGAACCGTCGGGCCGTGTTCAGTGAAGCATGAAGAAACGTGGGATCAATCACCAACCAAACAGCAAAGGATGATTACGTTTGTATCCATACTTTTGAAATTCATAGAACAAACTTTAACTAAGGTTCTCTTTGTTGTTTATTAGTATTTGTTTTGATATTATTATTGTATATGCTAAATATGATCATGAGGTAACATGTCCTTGAATACTACGAGTGTTTAAATTTTTACCTGGTGTACAAATGAATCTCGACATGCGAAACGTAAGCGTTTCCTAGTTTAAACATAGCCTAAGGGCTATGCTGGCTATAAGACACGTGATGTATAGTCGGGCACAATCTTTGTGTCTAATGCTATTTCCATACCAGCATATATTGCAACTATAGTTTGTTTATTGTCGCAATAAATGCAAGTGTGGAGAGACATTATCACCATGCGTTATGAAGTGTGACCATAGACGCAGTATAATAACTGGGCCGACGATTTTACGAACGTTAGAATCTAATAGACGCTAATTTCAATTTATTGGAATATCGCAGGCGTAGGGAACTTTAATTTTTTTTAAAGTGAAACTTTTATTACATCGTCTTAAACTTTTTCGTCTGTGTGTTGCATATCGCGTGATGGTCGGCCGCGGAGTAGGGATAAAGTGAAAGGCGCTCGTCAGAGCAGCCAGGGCCAATATGGCGGCGCTTATAGTTCGCAGCAGCTGACCGTGTAGTGTATAAACTATTATTAGTTAAATGTCTAGTGTGAAAAAAAGTTTCACTTTTACCGTGGTTTTATAAAACCACACAATCCTTTTTTTTATCAATTCTTTATAACCGCCTTGACCACAAACTTAGCTGCTGTTAAAAGACCAGGTGGTGTAAGATGGGAAACACGCTAAATCTAGAGGGAACTGGCTCTCAAATGCGTATGCTGGAACATACCAACAAGTGTTCGGCGACAGATGTTCAACTGAGGGTAATAGTTAGCTAGCCGCGGACTTAGAAAAAGTCAAACTATGATTTCGTCACTATCTTTCCCTTCATTCAAAAGCTTCGACTCGGTTGTCAGACTGTTATCCTACATGCAGTGTGACGTCATGTCGAGTGTTCATTCATAGACAGCTTTAGTTAACGTAACTGGAAAAGTGTTATTAATTTACGGTAGAAATTGAAGTCATCATAAGGCACTGTGAGCAATACATAATAATGGCAATAATTTACAATAGTAAGGATTGAATGCCAAAATAAGAAACAGAACGTAAACTCTCGAATTTATAGCCCATTTTATGAAATCCATCTCACATAATACTGAATCACTTTTCGCTTAGTCTTACCAATTAACATTTTCACGAGATTAGGTCTAAGTGTTTTACTGTGTATTTAGTATGAAGGGTACTTTCACCGCCACACGGTCACTTCGGAGGTCGCGAAAATGTAACAAAAAAACAAATCTTTATATTCAACACGTTATTATTAACATTTTAACTATTAAACTTCTTCAATAATTAAACCTTGTATTTCACAATAGAATGACGTCACTGTATTTGATAAGCGTAGTATAATCAGAAATAATTATCAACCGCTGAGAAATCTATAATCCATCGTATGTACGGCTCGAAGGACGAATGACACGATAGCGAGTAGTTCCACATGTTCACACAAAGGCATACTTATATTATAGTTTAGATTTGGAGACGTCTTCATGCCGTTTGAGATTTGTCACTTTCATACCGCTTTTTGAAGTCTTACGTACGGCTCGAAGGACCGAATGACACGATAGGAAACAGTCCTACATTTTCACAGAACGGAATATATATTATTTTAGTTAAGATTCGGAGACGTCTTCATGCCATTTGAGATGTAAACACAATCCGGCTTTAGACGAGTAACGCTTATTACAGTGATCACAGGAGAATCTCTTCTCGCCTCTATGGCGAACCATGAAGTGATGCTTCAATTTATCTCTCCGGGAATATTTCTTACCGCATTCCGCGCACTCGAATCTCTTATCCCCGTGCACTTTATTCACATGATGGACAAAATCATGACGCCAGTTGAACATCTTCCCGCACTGTTCACAAGTGGTCACTATCATTTTCTCCGAGTGCATTTCGATCACATGCTTCTTCTTGTCCTTTTCCGTACTGAACCTAACGCTGCAATACGCACACCTGTAGAACAGTGAACGTTTGTGTACTAGTTCCTCATGTTTTCTTCTATTGTTGTCCGTGTTGAACACCTTATGACAGTGATTGCAAGGCCATGTACCCATCGAATGCGTCTTCGTGTGGCTTTTCAGCCGTGTCAGAGTGAGGAACGTGTCTCCACAACTACCGCATACGTAATTATCGTAGTGCGTGTTCATATGCCCATCGAGCTGATGGTAGCTGGGGAACTTCTCCTTGCATAATGCGCATTCACACACTCGGCCGAGTATGTACGGTATGACACGGTTGTAAGCGTGTTCGAGAACGATCTGATGGCTGTCTTTCAGATGTTGGAACATACCGTTCCAGTCATATATCGGTGTACAGCACACCACGCAGAGTAAATTATCAATGTCCAGCTTAAGAATCTCGTGCTGCCATTGGGGACGCATTACGATGTCGATTTTTTTCGTTCTATCATCCATGTGCACCGTTCTAGTATGGTTCCGCAGATCCACTGCATCTTCGAATGTACCATCGGTGCAATACATACAACGGTACTGCGATATTTTACTCTTGTACGGTGTTCCGTTCGTGAATGTCAATATTGTTTTGATCTCCTTCATAAAATTGTAGGTCGCCTCGCGTTTTGGATCGTTTGCGGCACCTGAACGGGAAATTAAATATGAATGAGTCTACATAAGCATAAATAACATATCATCTATACGTGTAATAAGAATGTAAATCTAACGTGTCGGTACTTTTTACACTTTTTGTATAAAAAAATTGGTGTAAGTGTATTGAAATAATTTAAAATATTTCCTTCATTTTTAGAAATGTCTGCCTGTCTGTTTGAACACGCATCATTGCTAAAGTACTGCGTTCAAAATAAAACCTCGCCAAGAATATCATAAAACATATATATCCTCATATCCTCATATCCTCATATCATACTCATATCCTCGAGCAACATTTAATCTTAGTTTCATTAAAATGGGGTCACTAACAAAAAATATTGGAATTTTAATTACAACACGACTTAAGTAGGAGTGAAAAGTATGCGAGCGACTCTCTAAGTCGCCATCTTATTAATGACCTCATGAAAGTTTGTAACAACTATTCAGTTAATAATGAGGCTTTAAAAAATTCAATAAAGCAGACTTATTACAAATGTAGGTAGACAAAGAATATGTATTCTGAGGTGTCATAAAATCTCTCTGGGAAATTCTAACCAGAGAGTCGCCATCTTGTTAGAACAATGACCTCATGAAAGTTTGTAATAACTATTCAGTTAATAATGAGGCTTTAAAAATTCAATAAAGCGGACTGATTACAAATGTAGGTAGACAAAGAATATGTATTCTGAGGTGTCATAAAATCTCTCTGGGAAATTCTAACCAGAGAGTCGCCATCTTGTTAGAACAATGACCTCATGAAAGTTTGTAATAACTATTCAGTTAATAATGAGGCTTTAAAAATTCAATAAAGCGGACTGATTACAAATGTAGGTAGACAAAGAATATGTATTCTGAGGTGTCATAAAATCTCTCTGGGAAATTCTAACCAGAGAGTCGCCATCTTGTTAGAACAATGACCTCATGAAAGTTTGTAATAACTATTCAGTTAATAATGAGGCTTTAAAAATTCAATAAAGCGGACTGATTACAAATGTAGGTAAACAAAGAATATGTATTCTGAGGTGTCATAAAATCTCTCTGGAAAGTTCTAACTAGAGAGTCGCCATCTTGTTAGAACAATGACCTCATGAAAGTTTGTAATAAATATTCAGTTAATAATGAGGCTCTAATAAATTCTATAAAGTGGATTTATTACAAAAGAGACGAATAATATGAAGGGCTAAAGGGGAAAACTGGCTAAGTTTTTTGTTTTTTTGTCGTGTATGACCACAAAAATACTTATTTCATAATATGACTATCTAAAATGCGTTGTGTCACATTTTTTGTATGTTGTCGTATTTCTTCTTTAATAGTGAATAACTAGCTAAGTCCGTGACTTGACCACATCTGTTATTATTATTATTAGGCATATTTTACACAGAAAACAATTCTAAATACATATAACATACGAAATTTCCTTTGAAAATCATTCATTGTAATTAATGTATTCCAGTCCACCATAAAATACTTTCAAAGTTTTGTAAATGTGACTTAGCTCTTTCTTTTAGCCCTTCATATGTATAACACAATAATACACAATATGTATGCTGAAGTATCACAAAATCTCTCTGGAAAGTTCTAAGTAGAGAATTTTTGTTGTTAGAGCAATGACGTCATGAAACATGAAAGACGAAGAAATGAACTCACCCATTTTCTCGCTTCTTAACTTTCCCGCGACAGTTTTCTGTGGTACTTTATAAAACTCGGACGCTTCGAGAATTGACATCTTATTAGTGCGGACCGCTTCCATAGCATTAGCAATATCGTCCACTGTGTACTGTAAATAACGCTTGTTTCGCTCCTTTGGCGGTAATTTCTTAGGCCATTTCCTCTGTTGGTCCTTTCCTTCAACGCCGGAAGGTAATGTTTCTGTTAATATATATATATATAAATTGTTTGAAAAAACAAAAAATATTTTATCACAGTTTGCAGGACAAAAAAGTAATAAAAACCATGTTTCCCGTGTTATTTATATGGAAAAACTTAAAGTTCGATGGAGAACCTCTTAGAATTGGAATTTTGAGCTCCGCTTTTAACTGGAGCTTTGTTGAGACATCTTCTGAGAGTAAAAAAAATATCGTCGTTTTTTGGCACACCCTAATATATATATATATATATATATATATATTGCATCATCTCGTATGTGCACAGTGAAGCTGTTAAGACCTTGCTAGGTCAATAGCGTAGTCAGTTCTAGAAAAAAAAAAAAATGTGCATCTGGCTTTACACACCAACAAATGCTTGGCGACATATTTTAACTTGAGGGTTGCTAACCCTCAAGGAACTACCCCATTAAATAAGCAGTAAATAGCATGACTAGCTAGCTATTATACAAAAAAAAAATGAATTAATTTTTTAGTAAAAAAATTACAAAAAATTTTTTTTTACAAAGTTTAATCACCTTGGGTATTAAAAAAAGTATGAAAACATAAGAGACCAATAATTTTAAAATTTAGTCAATTATAAGTAAATTTTATAACGGTATAATTCATTATTGTATCTAATGTAAATAGTGAATTTTGAATCATTGTTATTTAATTTTGTAAACTGGTTCAGCAAAATGACTTGACGGTACCTGATGGAAACTACAGTACAGTCAAAAGAATTAATGAAGAAAGAAGAATTAGTTATTAATGAAGAAAAGATGCAAATTTATTTAAAAATAACAAAATATTGACTACTATACTAATATTATAAAGCTAGAGGGTTTGTTTGTTTTAATCTCTAATCTCAGGAACTACTGGTCCTATTTGAGATTTGAAATTATTTCAGTGTTAGATAGCTCATTTACCGAGGAAGGCTATAGGCTATATGTCATCATGCTAAGACCAATAGGAGCGGAGCACCAATGAAGAATTTCAAAATCATTTTTGTTCCATTTGAAAGTTTCCGCTGCATGTTAGTGATAGTCTAAAGTAACTATTCCACGAGCACGAAGTCGCGGGCAGAAGCTAGTATTACTATAACACCACATAATTTAATATCACATGAAGAGTGCACTCATATGCTAAAACCTGCAAAGTATACAGAATTAGAAGAATTACCTTCGACTTTAACTTTAGAATCCGATGCTATCTCATCATCCAAATATTCGACTTCTTCAAAGAGAAAGACTTCTCTGGCAACATTGTTCATAGCTATATTAGGTTCATCTGCATCTCTGAATGAAGAATCTCCTACATTGCTTATAGTTACAAATTTCATATCCGGGTCGTCTTCCATTTTAAAAACTTCCACTTCTAATCTCGATTGTTTTGTTTTATCTGTTATAAATGAATACGAAATAACAAGCACAGTTATTAATAATGAAAATGAAACTGATGATATGCTTATATTGGTAGGGTTATGACAATCTAAGACTAGGTAGGTATCTCTGCCTGACTATGGGCAAAGACGTTATGGTGCATTTTTTTAAGACGATTGTATTTTCTTGTTTATTTTTAGATATCAGATTTAAATATGATATAGCCTTCACTCAGACAACAAATGTAACAACATCTCATGGAGTTTTTATCTTATTTATAGACAGCTATAGATCAATTCTTTTTTTTTATGTCATAGGAGGCAAACGAACAGGTGAGTCACCTGATGTTAAGTAATCACTACCGTCCATAGACACTTGCAACAGCAGGGGAGTCGCAAGTGCTTTGGCAGCCTGTGTTTGGTAGGCGAGGTGGGCCTCCGGCGTTCTTACTGACCGAACGAAATGCAACAATGCAAGTACTGTTACTTCACGTTGATATTTCTGTGAGAGGGTGGTACTACCACGGGCGAGCCGACCCATTCATGTTGAAACCAGTAATAGCTTCAGTGTGGCTCTACCACCTACTACTTACTACTACCTATTCCTTACATAAATGAACTAAGTTTAAACAGGCATCGGCGCATTGACCATTAAAAACTGACATGCAATGAGTATCAGACAATTTAAATTTTAAAATATATATACAGGATGTTAGGAGACCGCTTCCGAAAACGAAGACAGACGATAGTACTAATGATATCTTTGATGATGGGACGGAAAAAAAATCGATCCTGATTAAAAAAAAAATCATATTTTGAAAACGTTTTTTTAGCATTATTTACGCTCCATCATATTAGTACAGCTAAATGAAACGATAGTTTCATAAAAAATACATTACTAAAAAAAACAGCAATGTATAACAGAAACAAAAAAACAGATGATACTCGGATCAACAAACGTCAACTAGCGATCGTGCAAATACTTATTTACTACATTTAACCGTTTCTTTTACACGCACACCGGCGCGGCACTGATACCGCTCCCCCCAAAATTTACAACTTTGTCGGTATATATTTTGCAGCCGCCATAAAAGATTTAGAGGCGGCGTTCACAATAAAAATTACAAGTAATTTTAGATAGTTGTGACGGACATATGTTTTCAAATTATGGTATTGGACGGACTAAAAACGGAAACAATGGTAACGTAAAGTATAAGAATATTATTTTAAATTCAGTGTGATAGATTAATTAACTGTCGATCATAAATGTAATTAATTTTAAGTATGAAATTATTCTGTACCATTTTATTTTTAATTTCTTGTACAAAATCAAAGATAAAGATTAAATAGTTTTTATAATTGTGTACGTGAGTATGTAATTAGGTTAATTTAATATTCTAATATCATTTTTGTAGTAACGAGCTTCTTGTTACGTCAGGGTACAATTGATTGTATAGTTGTATTAAATAATTAGAGTTATAACTTCTAAATTCCATAAAAAGACTAGTCAGTAAGAACAATTATGCTTAATATAAAATAAAATTTGATGATGTCTAACGCTTTATTGATATGTGGAAATAATCAAAGTGCCGTCAACTGCGGCGCGCAAAAAGAGCGATTTGTTTTGGCGGGATTCGGGATCGTGCACGATCGCTAGCTGCCGGCGCGGCGCGGCCTGGCCGTGCCCGAGCCTTCGATGACCCGAGTATCAGCTGTGTTTTTTAATTTTGTTACATTGCTTTTTTTTAATATGATTTTTTTTTATCAGGATCGATTTTTTTCCTTCCCATCATCAAAGGTATCATTAGTACTATCGTCTGTCTTCGTTTTCGGAAGCGGTCTCCTAACACCCTGTATATATATGGTTTCAACAGGAATGGGTCGGCTCGCCCGCTCACAGAAACACCCACGTAAAGTAACAGTGCTCGCATTGTTGCGTTTCGTTTGGTCGGTGAGAGTGCCAAAGGACCTTCTGCACTCGCCCCCTCTCCCCACAAACACAGGCTGACAACGCACTTGCAACTCCTCTGGTGTTGTTAATGTCTATGGACAGCGGTGATCACTTAACATCAGGCGACCCACCGGTTCGTTTGCCTCTTATGATATAAAAATACAGGAGACTTTTACTGTAAGAAGCAATTATGGTATAGAAAAATATTACATAATATACAATATTAATAAGCTTATGATACGGCTTTGGAGCTGCCATGAGTCCAGGTAGAATAGTTTACTCTGGATTAACTTCCGTTCCGTTTCAGTCTAAAACTAACTTTACATTGCAGTGCGTACAAGTTCCGTTTCAGTCTATAACTAATTTCACGGTGTATTACATCGATGCCCACCAGTTACGTTTTAAGCTAAAACTAATTTCAAGTTATGTTATATAGGCGTGCGGTAGTTCCGTTTGAATCTAAAATTAATTTCACGTTGTATTACATCGGTGCGCACCACTTACATTTTAAGCTAAAACTAATTTCAAGGTATGTTATTTATGCGCACGCTAGTTCCGTTTGAGTCTAAAACTAATTTCACGGTGTGTTCCATCGGTGCGCGCCAGTTCTGTTTCAAGCTAAAACTAATTTCAAACTAAACATTTACTTTCGATGATTTCTTAAATACCAAAAGGAGTGTAACTTCAACGATTATGTCTTCGCAAAAGTGCAAAAATCACTTAAGACAATCATTTAAATCCAAGTCAGAAGATTATAATGGACCTTTCTTACAGATCGTTCAATCATCTACAGTAACATGTACTATGCTTTGTGATATTTCATTGACAAACTATATTATTTCAAAATGAATTAAAAAATCTTAAACATTTTTGTATGGGTTGTATGGGACACGGAGAATTGCTATGAGGCAGTTAGTAAAATACTAAGAGCACGGACTTTACTTATTTTTTGTCACCGTCATCGACATTTTCAAAGCAACTAAAAGCAATCGTTATTTTGGCCCCCTTTAATTTTTACATTCATAATTCTTCAGTCCGTGTTTATGTGACTGAGCTTCTCCCGCACGGTTGGACAGATTTTGATGAATATTTTTGTGAGTGTTCAGGTGGATTCAAGAAAGGTTTAGATTTACAATAGTTGGGGGCGCTGCGGTTGAATTTTAGATTTTTTTTTATTATTTCAAAATGAATTAAAAAATCTTAAACATTTTTGTATGGGACACGGAGAATTGCTATGAGGCAGTTAATAAAATACTAAGAGCACGGACTTTACTTATTTTTTGTCACCGTCATCGACATTTTCAAAGCAACTAAAAGCAATCGTTATTTTGGCCCCCTTTAATTTTTACATTCATAATTCTTCAGTCCGTGTTTATGTGACTGAGCTTCTCCCGCACGGTTGGACAGATTTTGATGAATATTTTTGTGAGTGTTCAGGTGGATTCAAGAAAGGTTTAGATTTACAATAGCTAGGTGGCGCTGCGGTTGAATTTTAGATTTTTTTTTATTATTTCAAAATGAATTAAAAAATCTTAAACATTTTTGTATGGGACACGGAGAATTGCTATGAGGCAGTTAATAAAATACTAAGAGCACGGACTTTACTTATTTTTTGTCACCGTCATCGACATTTTCAAAGCAACTAAAAGCAATCGTTATTTTGGCCCCCTTTAATTTTTACATTCATAATTCTTCAGTCCGTGTTTATGTGACTGAGCTTCTCCCGCACGGTTGGACAGATTTTGATGAATATTTTTGTGAGTGTTCAGGTGGATTCAAGAAAGGTTTAGATTTACAATAGCTAGGTGGCGCTGCGGTTGAATTTTAGATTTTTTATTATTATCAAGGCAGGACAACGTCCGCCGGGCCTGCTAGTATAAATGGCAAATAGTTTACGATTTAAATGAATTCCATGTTTATCGTTTGAATCTCTTGTTTATTTTCAAATACAATACATACATATATAAACAAAAATCGACCGCGGAATGTATGTAAGCGCAAAACTCCAGAGTGGCTGCACCTATTTAGCTAGTTATCTTTTTATTATGTTTGTAATCGTCGGGACAAGGATTGTGTGAATGGGAAGGATTAAAATATCGCAGGGAGACATAAAAATTTTATGTTTAAAAATCTCCATAGAAAAATGTGACAGAGTGAGTGAGATAGAAGACAATAGGGAAAATAATGACAGAATTGTCAGACTAACGTTCATTTAATTTAGTCATATTATCGTTCTGTAATGAGAAGATTTGGATTCATTTTCTTCCTTATTCAACCTGTGCAAAACCAGGGCAGGGCAATTAGTTTTCAATCAAATATGATTGTTTCATTTATGTTAATTAAGTACAGTCTGCGGGTCATACACTAAGCTATGCATTGGTGCGAGTGATTACCAGAAGTAGAGTCGGATAAAAAACTTTTAAAAATAAATCTATACTAATATTATAAAGATGTAAAGTTTGTGAGTTTGTGAGTCTGTGGCGTTGTAGGGGGTAATCTCAGGAACTACTGGTCCGATTTGAAAAATTATTTCAGTGTTATATAGCTCATTTATCGAGGAAGGTTATAGGCTATTATATATCATCACGTTAAGAGTCAAGACCAATAGGGACAGAACACCAATGAAGAGTGTTTCAAAATCGGGTATTTTTTCGTCTCGAGAGCTTCCGCTGCGTGTTAGCGTTAGCGTTAGCCCAAAGTAACTATTCCACGCGAACGAAGTCGCGGGCAGAGGCTACTTTTATTATATTTTAGGTAGGTACATAAACGGGAGAGGTATTTCTAGTTGGAAAATAAAATAAAACTAAACAAGCAAAAAATGTTAAAATAAAGGCCAGCTATGATATGACTGATGAGTATGTGTAATGTGTAAGTGTGACTTAGAAGTCAGAAATCAATAAATAAAATGTAATAATGTACACTTGATATGTGTTTAAGCTGTTCTACCGCTAGGATTTAATAATACCGTTAGTCATCAAGAGATGGCGCTGTATCTAAATTTACATGTATTAAATCGCGGTGTCAAGATGGTTTTCGAAATAATGACTTGTCGACGAGTTTAACGATAAATTGTCTTACTGTGAAGAAGTGTTTAATTTATTAGTGAAGTGAACAATATGTTTTTAACGTTCATGTTTTTAAAACAACTAGTTAAATTACACAAAATGTCTTTTACTTGGCCATTTAAAGTTTTCGTATTCTTCGTTTATTTGTGTTTGCAGCCATTACACTAATACATGGAACCCAAAAAAAAAGGAATTAAATACGTGACGCTGCTACCAGTACACGACGTGAAGTGTGGAAGGAATGCGGCGGAGTTGCGTCTTGTATCTATGTGCACTCGCACAAATGCAAAGCACAGTTTACGCAGAGCGGACATCAATATCGCTTGATATCGGAATTGATTGATCATTAACCTGTGATCCAAACAAGGAACGCGGGTTTTAATTAAAAAAAAACGCTTTTTCTTGCAGTAGTGGTCAATCAATTCCAGGAGGAAGTGCAAAGTAGCGTCCACTATAATATGTAATGATGGATTTCCGCAAAGTAACGAATTCTCCAATCAAATATTTTCAAACCACTTCTCTATGCTTCTTCCACATGTGCAACTTCCATTTACTCCTTGCCGCATATTTGATATCGCAACGATCGCACTTATGCCGTTTGATGCCGTAATGGGACCGCATATGCTGACTCAGGCAACACTTAGTCCCGAAGCGTTTGTCGCATATGTCGCATTGGAACTCTTTAGTCTTCGTATGGGTCACCATATGCGTGTTCAATTCCATCCTCGAATAGAAACCCATGTCGCATAGCGTACACTTATGCGGTCTCAGCATCAGATGATAGCGTTTCTTATGATCGTTCAACGATCTAGAATTATTGTAAGTCTTCTCGCAGGCTCCACATTTGAAAACTAAAGGTTCAGCCCCGTGAACTTTCACCATATGCTTCTGAACTTGCGGACTGGATGTGAACTTCTCGTTGCAGACGTGGCATTTCCTCGTCTTCCCTCGATATAGATGGATCCTTCTGACGTGCGCTGATCTCTTGTGTCGCGTATCGAACACCTTCGAGCAATGCGAACATTTAAACTCGCCGACGTTTTTCTGGTGACGGTAACTGTGCGTGCTCAAAGATTGTTTATTTATGAAGCCCCGACCACAGACCGGGCACTCGAAATTCGTATAATGCTCGTTCATATGCTCCGATAGAACTTTGAAATAGTGAAACTGTTTCGCGCAAACCACGCACTCTAGTTTATCGGTGTCGAATCTGAAAGGTATTATATAGTTCTTGACATCCTTGTGGATGGGTTTATTATGGGTCCTTTTCAAATGGTCCATAAACGTCTCCAGGGTAGTGTCCTTTGTACCACAGATGATGCAACGTAATCCGGTGATATCCAGTTTGATTATCAGGTCTGATACGTATTTCACGTGTATAGCTTTCGCGCTGGCATCTTCGTGCGTCTCAAAATTATGACGCTTTAAATCAGCCGCTTGTGGGAAAGTTTCGATGCAGAAACAACAATTGTAACCTTTAGAACCGTGGGCTTTCAACATCGTGGCGTTCGAACACTGCAGTATAGATTTTATATTATCTCTGTGTTTGTTCATCTCTTCCAACAATCCGTTCACTACCGTACGACATTTAGATGGTGCGGATTCCGTGTCTGCTTTTTTTATATCTTTTATCTTTTCACCACATTCACTATCTTCTTTATTGATTAACTTTGTCTCGTTTTCATCCGGACCATCTACAAAGAAGTTAATTCATTCACTTTCAATATTTCACAACATACAAGTCTATAGTTTTAAAAGGGATCTGGAACGAATCCGATGTTACTGAGTAATGACGTCATATCTCTAAGCTTTGCAAAACGATTCGAAATTTTGCGAAATCATTGAAAATAAACGAACTAACTTCTAATGACCATAATATAAAAGAGTCTCAGCTTAGTCTGTGCCAATTTCGAAGCGTCGCCTCCAAACACAGATTATCACTTTAATACTATATAATTTAAGTTAGTGTACTCAGATATGTTTGCCTGATTATATTTTATTATACATACATATCAATTTGAATAATATAGCAGACAAAATTAATAGTAATTGTAAACATTTGAACTTATTATCTGTAATTAGCAATTTGAATTTACAATATATTGGAATGTTACTGTTATTGGAATGGGTTACTACCCAAACTAGTGTTGTGTTGTGTTATTAGTGTTAGTGCTATTAGTGTTGAAGCACTGAGTCTGTTTAAGTTACTGAGTCGTCATTAGTGATGCTCTCGTTTACCTTAGTTTTCATAACCTGTATTATTCGGCCAGTACATAAGTTAAGGTTACTATGGCGCTAATTCGCCTGGTGATCGCGACCACCGTACACCAGGTGGAACACCCGCCATAGTGATAAGTTTGGGCGTGTCGCGTTCCGGGATCAGCCGGTGTATATCCAGCAACCGGGGGGGGCTGTCCCTGACTGGGTCGCTTTCAGGCCGGCATGACAGCGGCTACCAGCGATAGATAGTATGTCTTTCGGTGGTCGCCATTGTTTTTGGATTGTACTGTGCTTACCATCAGGCACAGTACAGTCACTTTGCCGAGCTACAATAAAAAAAAAAAATTTAGCCATAATAGCCCCTAAAAAAATATATTTAAAAAAATCTGTAATGAGTGTCTTGTAAATAAATATACAGACACATTCATCTTCCTAATATATGCATGTCGGTGCAAATGCCCGTTCTACCGTCAAAAAGTATTTGTAAATATTACGTATTACGCGCTACCCTCTAATACGAAGTAAGCTTATAAAACGCGTAGCGAAAACGGAGCGAGGATCAGTCTCTCTCCCTACTACTCGACTTGTTTCGGTATAAAAGGAGCGGAGCGACCGCCGTTGAGGCATGGACTCGCTCCATCGTCGTACGCGCGCGAAGACGTTTCGGAGTCTCACGGCTACGCTTGTCTTGCGCGACGATGCGCCGCACTAGCGCCTTCGCTTCTCGGCCGGCGACGGCCTCGAGAAGCAACAAAAAAGGCCCTTCTCAGGGCCAATCAGTTGCCGCCACGTCATCAAGACACGAAACACACAGCATGCCTACGGAACCCGCCGTCTCTCCAACGATTACCCCCGCTACCCCTACTGGACTCCGCACTATCTCACCGACGTCTCAAACGTCCCGTTTGAAGACCATCGAGGATTTCCTCGCATCGTGGTATAGTGAATCCCAAGAAGAACCTTACATGGGACCGTCACCCTATCCAGCGCCTAAGGAAGCGCCACAGACGCCGTCCGGCGCTGAACCGACGCCGATGGAGCTCTACGAGAGCGACTGCCTCGCTTTCGCCCAGTTCATTGCAACTGGGGCTCCATCGGATAAGTTAAAGCGCTGGATAGCGCTGTATTTGCGCATCCAAAAGGATGAAGCTAGAGAGGTCGACCTACTAGATCAGGATAAGGAGGCACTAACCTCCCCTCTAGAAGGATTCCTTACTCTCCCGGAGATCTCCCCGTCAGAACGGGAAAAGCTCGAACCACTCGTGGAAGCAGCCCGTCGCAAGCGCGACTTCCTACGGGAACAACCCGACACGCCTCACATCGTGCACAAATTGCCGCCATCCTCGCCAGGCGTCCAAACGCCTGTGAAAAAGAAGATCAAACTACAACAAGAAGCTAAACCCGTCGAGAGCCGCGAGGCGCCACCGGCGCCTTCAGTATCGCACTCGGCGGCTCCGAAACCAGTAGTACCTGTTATACCCGCTGAGAGCCGCGGGGCGCCACTAGCACCTGCAGCCTCGCAATCGAAGCCTACGGAACCCCGAAATCTCACCGTATGCCAAGCGGCGGGGGGGCCCGCACCCACCCCCTTGCCTGCTTCGCCGCGAAGGGCTGACCGCGAGCAACCGTCGCGCGCAGCAAATGCCGATCGCCCGCCGGCGAAATCCGCGTCGCGTGGGGCTGCCCGCGAGCTGTCCTTCTCGTACGCGTCGATCGCGTCACCACCGCTCGAGACAGCCGCGCAACAGAACCCCGAGGAGAGCTCCACGGAAGCCGAACCGCAGCCCCGACAGCGTTACCCGCCGATAGTCGTTGAGAGGCTCCCCAACTGGGTGAGCCACTTCCGGCAGTTGGCGGCAACGCTGGGGCGCACGCCGAACGCACGCCCCTATGCGAATGGGGTGCGTTTCTTCCCGCTGGATACCCAGGAAGATAAAACCATAAGAGAATACCTCACCACAGTGGAAGCCAATGGAGTGAGTTGGTTCGCCTACTCACCCTACACAGAAAGAAGCCTGAAGATCGCTATACGCGGCCTACCTATAGACACCTCCCCGGAGGACATAGCCGGAGCCCTCAAGGAAGAGGGCTTCCAGCCGGATTATGTCCGAGGGATACATGCACGCAGCGGAAGACACGGGTGCATCTACCACTGCGCACTCAAACGGACTCCTGGCTTGACACCGGCCATATACAATGTAAGCAAGCTACTCCTCATGGATGTTAGCATAGAAGCGTGGCGTGGGAAGCGAGGGCCGGTACAATGCCACCGGTGTCAGCAGTTCCGGCACTCCTCCCACCAATGTCACCGCCCTATCGCTTGCGTGAGGTGTGGCGGACCGCATCCGGCACACCAATGCACACGCCCCCTGGAAGAACCGGCGACATGCATTACCTGCAGAGAGTCGCACCCCGCAAACGACGCCCGACGATGCCCTGTGTACCGTCGTGAATTTAGAAACCGCCGTGCCGGAACCGTCGCCCGGACTGGTGACGTCGGAGCCAAGCGACAGATCCCACCACAGGCCCCCACGATGGTCGAGGAGTCGGCGGCAGCGAGCCTGATGGCCCCCGCCAACGACCCCACCCCGAGGAAAGCCCAGAAGACCAGACAACCCGGCTGCACTCGCACTGCAACCCGCCCAGCCACCAAAACGAAGCACTGATGTGCACCCCAACGACGTGCCCGTATTCACGAGCAGCGATGGAATTGCCACTGAAGAAGGCAATACGCCTTGAGCAGTCACCTCACCCGCCCTTAAGGGTAGGTTGAGAATGCCACGAGAGAGCGTTGAGGCATTCTTGGTTCTGGCGCTGTGCGGGACACTTGTTGTAATGTCGAGTCGCATATCCTAGACTCTGGATAATTAATTTGTGCAAACGAATTAGTTATTATTTGTAACTAATTAATTATAATTTATATCTAATTAATTAACATTTGTCACTAATTAATTACTATTTGTTACTAATTAATTAGTTACCTACTGTTCCAAATAGTCTGAATTACTATTTATTTTATTTACTAAAGTCATTAGCACAAAATAATTACAGTACAGATTCTCATTGAAGCAATATGTTTAAAATCCTATACTCTTATTAAACACCAACCAGTGGCGGATTTACCAGTAGGCTGGAGTCTAGGGCGGCAGATTTCAGAGGCGACAAATTTGGGGCTAATTTTTTTTTATTTCCTGCAGAAATTAGAAAATTTTGCATTTATAATTCTAGAAAGTGACCCATCGACACCATAGTTTACAATCATAGTAGTTACGGGAAGAGGGTGTTGTAATTATGTCGATAGAGCACAAACAATAATGTTGCCAACTCACTGGCAGAAAAAATGTAATTAATATGATGAACTAGAATTGTAGAGGTCCTGGGGATGGCAAAATTTGAATAGCCTAGAGGCAGCAGACTTGTAAACCGGCCGCTGACACCAACCCGTATTGCCCAACACAATATTTATAAATAGACCATATATGTCAATGTGTAACATACAAAGAATGTGTGCAGTCAGGAACCCGGGAACGAGTACTTTACGGAGATTTACATTACTTATATTTGAATATTTTCGGAGTACTTTACGGAGATTTACATGTGTTATGCTGTTTCATGTGCCAAGTTTCATAATGTTTTTTTTTGTTCTTAAGGCATTTTAAGTGGAAAAAAAATCTTTAAAAAATCATATGTATATATCTTAATTAATTACAATGAAAAAAATAAATATTTGTAATTCGGTTTTATATTCCGCCTCTGTACGAAGATGCTAATCAGGAGCAAAAATGAATATAACATAGATACATGTCTTTTGAACCTACTAAGACGTGATTGGGAACAATATAAACCATAAATCATAGAGCAATGACGTCCCACCTTCCGAAACATTGTTCTGACATTTACACTTTGAAATATTCACACAGAGAAAAGAATAGTGTTTTTAAGAAAGGTTTGAACGTCATGAATGTTTCAGATGCGAATGTTTAAAAGTTTTAATGAGAATATGAGAGTGAAGTTACGATATATTATAGACAAACACGTCATATATTAAAAGAAATATTTGCATAGCTATAGCATATTTAAAATAAGCTTTAAGTTACACACAAAAAAATTGCTATAGACTGCAGTTTATCAATGAACTACGCTTTTTTCAGTTAGACCTAATATTAAAGTTTAAAAAAAAACTAAAACTGGCAGAATGTAAACAAATATTGAAATTATGTGAAACTAGCGGACACGGCAGACGTTGTCCCGCCCCGATTATAAAAAAAATCCCTGACAAATTATATACCAAAACCTTCCTCATGACTCACTTTATCCACTGGTGAAAACAGCATAAACATCCGTTCGGTAGTTTTCGAGTTTATCGCGAACAGACAGACAGACGCGGTGGGGGACTTTGTTTTATACTATGTAATGATAACTTTACTTTTGATTCTATACTTAAATAAAGAAAATGTTGTATTTATTTTTATTGAAATCCTATTACATTTTTTTTAGTCATGTTATAAAGTAGTGTTCGAACTGGAGTTAACTTATTTAGACTCTCTATAGGTTTTAGCATGTAACCACAATCTAATCTGATGTTCTAACCTAACCTAACCTAGAGAGGGACTAACTCTTAAATGTAGCTGCCGGAATACACCAACAGGT
The DNA here is from genome assembly GCA_036509395.1 of Antheraea yamamai. Taxonomy (NCBI): domain Eukaryota; kingdom Metazoa; phylum Arthropoda; class Insecta; order Lepidoptera; family Saturniidae; genus Antheraea; species Antheraea yamamai. Next base: position 2,364,717 of record AP028454.1, read on the forward strand.
GCTTGCCGACAGATTTTCAACATGAAGATAGTAGCTAGCGAAGCGGTCTTAGAAAATTTCCTACCACTATTTTTTTTATGTCATAGGACACAAACGAACAGGCGGGTCACCTGATGTTAAGTGATCACCGCCGTCCATTGACACTAGCAACACCAGGGGAGTCGCAAGTGCGTTGTCAGCCTGTGTTCAGAGAGACTATGTCAAGCTTGTCTTAATATCTAAAGGCTATAGGGTGGATCAATATGTAAACGATGGAGACGTCTGGAAAAGACATCCATCTCTGTGCATCCACTAAAACCGAATGTAACTCTCTATGTTTGTATAAATATGTATTATGAAAAGATAAACCAGATCGAGTCTGTTGACGGTTCTTCTCGATGAGTGGGTTGTTTGTCCGAACCGGTGGTAGTTTTGAAGTTCATAAGCGCCTCTCGGGGCCTATATTGAATAAAGTATTTTTGTATTTGTTTCTTTACAATGCTATCGTTTAGCAAAAAGTCAGATGAATCACATCCATTAATTATTATCACAAAAACTCTGTAATATATCTACTCACCCTTTTTCACATTCCTCGGTTTTCTTCCTAGAGTTTTCCTCTGTATTTTAGAAAGCTGTGACGCTTCGAGGGGCGTCATCTTTTTAGCGCGTCTCATTACTTTCACTTTACTGATGTCATCCTTCGTGCAATTTGTATGTGGCTTGTTTCTGTCATTGGGCATTATTTTGCATTTTAATTTTTTTCGTCGTTTCTTTTCAAGGCTCGATGGCAACGATTCTGTTGAAATATAACCAAATTTATATAAGGTTTTAATTTTTTTTTTTTCTATCGACTCAACATTTTTCGTCCATCTATCGCATGTCGCATTACAGCCGGCGCGCGGCCGCGGATTAGGGGTAAAGTGAAAAGCGCTAAGCGCAGTCAACGCCTATATGGCAGCGCCCATGGTTCAATTCAAAATTATTTCAATATATATTGTGCTCAGTTTTTGACATGCGTCTATCATTTGAATGATTATATTTATCATGTAATCCGTATTAAATTAAAATGTATAATTGGATATCTTGTCTACTATTGACTTCCCATTATCATTCACATTGCCCAATTATTAAGTTAAGATTAAAATCGCGAATAATTTTCCGAAAATATTCAGTCAAAAATTTCCAATTTGACAAACAGGCTTAAACTAGAACTAGTGACAGCACACATTTACTGTTAATGGGACAGAAACAAACATAAATATCTATACATATAATAAGAATGTAAATCTAACGTGTCTATTTTTTTTATTTATGTGAACTAAATTTTTAGAAATGTCAGTCTGTCCGTCTTTTTATTTGAACATGCATCACCGCTAAAGTACAGTGTTCACTTACCGTGTATGTGTGTATCAAAAGTTATTGCAATTTGAATGACAACGCGACTTAAGTACGAGAGAAAAGTAGATAAGTAAATGGACTTAATACATTCAGATGACTTTTAGCCACTCGTATTTCTACATTAGGTTCCACACATAAAGTAAAATAAAATAGATTGTTAAAGTTAAATAGAAAAATTACCTTTGATATCATTTTTTGTATCCCCTGTTACTTCATCCTCCAAATACTCAATGTCTTCATAGAAAACACCCTCTTTCTCAACGCTGTCCATATCATGTGCATCCACTTCAAATGAAGCATCTTCCTCATACATTACATCGATAGATTCAATTTCTTTATCATCAACTGCTTCTATTTTGACTACTTCTAGCTTCAATTTTGGTTCTGTTATTTTATCTGTATCAAAATAAGAAGTGAAGACGATTAAACAATTTAAACCTGTGCGATTGTGATTTTGGATCTATGTATTCAAATTACTGTATCTGTGTAATTAAAAATAATAATTGTTTGGATACTAAAATATTCGTATGAGTTTTTGGCGGGATCTTGGTCTGTCATGTAGTGGATTTTATATTTTATTCATAATCTTGTGTTACTTGACTCTCTATATTGTGTAAAATTGATGGTGTTTTATGTAATATAGTTTGTTTATTGTGCATAAGTGAAGTGAATGGAAAATAATACCACGGACCATGAATTCTGAGATGCCACAAAAACTCCATGGAAAGTTCTAACAAGATGTCCGCCATCTTGTTAGTTCATTGAAATTATATCAAGAGACTTGTAATATCGATACTCACTTGACAATGGCAGTAATAGTCTACTAGAAGACTGGTTGCCAAAAATGGAACGGAAGAAGAATTTGTAATACTATTAACTACTCGACAATGGCAGCAATAATCTAAAAGATTGTTTGCCAAAAATAAAGTTTAAAAAAAAAAATATTCGTATTTTGTTCATTAGAAAGGCACACAGGAATGTTAAAACTCAACTATGGGTTCAGACAAACAACCCAGTAATGGAGACAAACAACCTAGTAATGGAGAAGAACAGCCAAAAAACTTGATCAGTTTTATTCATTTCTTTATCAAAACAATGACTTAACTACAAATTCTTTGAGAATTCTACACTTAATATAATAAAGCTGGAGGGTTTGTTTGTATGGTTGAACACGCTAATCTAAGGAACTACTGATCCAATTTGAAAAATTCTTTCAGTGTTAGATAGATCATTTAACAAGGAAGGCTATAAGCTATATATCATCACGCTAAGACCAATAGCAGAGCACCTATGAAGAATGTTTCAAAATCGTTTTTTTTCCTTTTGAGAAATTCCGCTGCCTTTTAGTGCTAGCCCAAAGTAACTATTCCATGTGGACGAATATGCAGACAGAAGCTTGTGAATTTATAAGAATAACTAGCGGACCCGGCAGACGTTGTCGCGCCCTGATTATGAAAAAAATCTTGACAAACTATATACTAAAACGTTCCTCATCAATCGCTCTATCCACCGGTGAAAACCGCATGAAAATCCGTTCGGTAGTTTTTGACTTTATCGCGAACAGACAGACAGACAGACGTAGTAGAGGACTTTGTTTTATACTATGTAATGATAAGGAAAAATAAGTATATGGTTTTTGGTTATTTAAATTACTAATTTATGCTGTGTACATGTGTAAATGTGTACCTCCTTAGTAATTAAGTTTTATGCCTTTCCTCAAGACTAAGTCTTCAGTAACGAGGCATTTTCACACTATTACCTATATAATAGTTATGAAGAGAATATGTTTCGCAGTATTCAAACTAGCTTTTGGTTTTCGTTTCAATTAATGTAGTTTTATCCTGTCCATCTGGCCGTTTTTTCTCATTAGATTGGTAATATGTTTTTTTTTTTCGAACTAACTACGTTATTGGCCTAGCAAGGCCTTAACAGCTGCACAGGAATACAAAAGCGAGAGTTTAAGGCAGTCAACTGATTTTATTTTGATAACTAGCTCAAGGGTGCACGGCACACCTCAGCTTGGGCTGTTGCCTAGTTTCCTTCTGCGAGGACGTCATCTCGCAGAAGGAGACAGCGGAGAGGGTTCGCGAGGATGACCCTCTCCGTCAACGGAGGACCGGAGGGAGGAGGCGGCGATTCGCCCGCCTCCTCCCGCTACCGTAGTCGAACCTGAAGGGATGGACCGGGGGGCCCATCTCCTCATCGCACAGGTCCGGCGGACGAGCGGAGGCAGCTGGTGTGTACCCAGTTTGTCTCCCTATTAGGAAGGAGCTCGGCGGCCACCTTCCGGCGAGCGCACCACTTGGGGCGGCTATCCAAGGGGACTAGCATAGTTCGATCCCTTGCCGCCCCAACAATACGGTCGGAAGATACACCGTGTGGGGTTTTAGTCCATGTGAGTCGACATAACCCATCCTCTCACCGAGAGGGTGGCATATCCATAAGGGATTTCCCCATGTTAATAAAAAACAAAAAAAAAGGGCTGTTGTTTAGTTCATGCAATGTGCAACCTAGCTGTGCTAATCTAAGCTAAGCATCTATATTCATACTTACATGAGTTATTGAAACATATATGTGTACCAAGCATGTATACCTCAATAACTCGTATACGTATTTCATATCGGGCAATTTGTTAATGTGTGAGAGTGTAACAAAGTACAAAAATACACACAATTGCACTTATAGTATCAGTAAGGAATACCATAAATGAAGTTCGAAGTCACAGGTTCTCTAGTAATTTATAGTTCAATGAGGTGATTAGTCCTATTGGGTATAGCCATCTCCTAAGTAATCCAAACAATTAAGTATTACACTAAATTTTATTCATGGCAGTATAAACTAATTTTTTTTCAATACAGAACAAAAATAGCAGCATGCTGTAATGGCCATTTTGACTTTTGTCAGTAATATATAAAAAATAAAAATTAGGGGCTTTTATTCCTCCGAACATATCAGTCCCATTGTTCCCCAATCCTTCTAGCTCTATCATGATAATCGCTGATGAGGTATCATTACCAGGTCATACAGCATCATAGCTTTTTTTTTTTTTTTTTATCGTAGTTCGGCAAAATGACTGTACTGTGCCTGATGGTAAGCACAGTACAATCCAAAAACAATGGCGACTACCGAGAGACATACTATCCATCGCCGGTCGCCACTGTCATGCTGGCCTGCGTAAGTATCTGTTCACGTTGCGCTTGAAGGACCCCATGTCATAGGAAGGAGGAAACACACTGGCTGGGAGATTGTTCCACAGCTTCACGGTACGGCAAAGATAAGATGTTGCGAACTTTTTAGTTCGTGCCCAGATAGGGTTTACCGTAAAACTGTGGCTCCGAAGACCAGCGCGCGTGGTGTGGTTATGAAAAGGAGAGGAAGGGATCAAGTTGAATAACTCTAAAAAGGTTGAAGATGCTAAGCCAAGATGCTGTGGCAAATACCTATGTTCTGGAAACTACTTCTCATACAATCATCAACTCCCTTTCGATGCGGTTCTTAGCACACTCCACCATCAAGTGATTCACATTCTCAATTTTTCTGCGTACATCGCAGTAGGGAGATTCCGCTTTCTTCTTTAGGTAAGCAAAACTTAAAGCTACCTTAATATATTGTTGACTTAGGTTATAATCATTAAACCATGGTATATGAACAAGCCGACACTGTATTGTTTTATACCAGATACCTTTTTCCTTACTTCTTTCATCAAAATATTCTTTCCAGTAATAAAAAACCTAAATAATTAAATAACAATAAACAACAGTTGAATAATATAATCATTACATAGTATAAAACAAAGTCCCCTACTGTGTCTGTCTGTCTGTCTGTTCGCGATAAACTCAAAAACTACCAAACGGATCTCCATGCTGTTTACACCAGTGGATAAAGAGATTCATGGGGAACGCTTTAGTATATAATTTGTCAAAGATTTTTTTATAGTCAGGGCGGGACAACGTCTGACGGGCCTGCTAGTAATATCTATGATAATTTGTTACCTTTGCAAAGTAATGCATTACATAATTACTTGTCTATAGAAATTACAATCTCAAATAATAATTAACGTCACCTACCATTCTCAATCTCCTGCATCAACTCAGTCTGTGACTTGATCACCAGTTTCCGGAAGTCATAAGCACTTCTGAGTTTTTGTACACATGTGTCACATATTTGATCATGTTCTACTGATTCAGGATGCTCCCACTGGAATTAAAGCAAGGGATTTTGTAAATTTTCTATATCACAAAACTGTCAGATATTTGATAAAGGACCTATCAGATTTTTTGTAAATAAACCTCTTACGCGAGGGCTTTAAAATTCTGATCTGCACTTTTTGTGTGATGAAAAGTGGTAGGGGATAAGCACTGTGTTGGGTAGAGTTGTAGCAGTGTCCCGCTTGCCTTCGGGTATTGGAGAACAGTGACACATATGCTCTTCTGCAACATCTTCTGGTTATATCTAAATAGATATAGGCGTTGTCACTAAACATTCCTCCACATGTGGTCCCTACCCAAAACTCTAAAGAGAATTTTAAGGTTCAAAAGGGCAACCACATGAAATAAAACAATAAATTGAATGGTATACACTTATAGTTATTCGGGTAACATGATAAAGTATAACTTCAAACAGATATATACAAGAAGGCTAATTTATACTAATATTATAATGCTGGAGGGTTTGTTTGTTTGGTTGAACACGCTAATCTCAGGAACTACTGGTCCGATTTGAAAAATTCTTTCAGTGTTATATAGCTCATTTATCGAAGAAGGATATAGGCTATATTTCATCACGCTAACACCAATAGGAGCGGAGCAGCAATGAAGAATGTTTCGATATCGGAGTATTTTTTCTTTTTGAGAGCTTCCGCTACATGTTAGCCCAAAGTATGTTAGCGTTTTATATTCGTAGATAAAGTTTACAAACTCTATGAAACACTATGAACGTGAATACATCGTTATATTATAAACAAGCCTATTTACCGACAAAGCGTAACACTTGGTGAGCATTTCACCGTATATCTCGACCTCCTCGCCGTTATGATACTTCTCCCACATGTTATTCAGATACCCATAACCAAGACAACATCTGCATCTACCGAAATATGTTTTAATTTCTCTCTTTTCTCTAGACATAATAGAGTTAATGCAACCAAATATTTCTAAAACTGAAATTCTAAAGCTTTCGATGTTATAAAACAAGAAGATAAAAACACATGATATTATTTTAAATAAACTCGAAGTTCATTGATTATATAGAAAGACATAAGAAAATTATAAATAAAATCGGTAAAATGAAATAATTTCTGTTTCACTTCCAAGTCCACAGAATAATAATTATAAATGACAGCAAACCAGACCAGAGACAATTTTTTTGTTTCTGTTCTTCCATCGTAAAGCAAATCAAAAACCAAAGGTACCATGCAGCCAAGTTACACGTAATTTAATAACTTATATTAATTTGAAAAGTAAAGCCATACCTTTAGTAATATAGATGCAAAAGGCCGCCGTCAGGTCTAAAAAAAATCCATCTCCGTAATATTCTTAAGTTAGTAAGTGCTTCCTTATCTGCAGTTCTCTTTTTTTTCGTAAATGAAAATCATACCCGTGTTCTTTATCATTAAAAAAATTATTCATCATCCCTCTTTCATAGTAATATTAAAAGTCACCGATAGTTGACCAATCAAAGATGAAAATGAAATAATGAAATCGCTAGTTCTTTAAAATTTCTTGAAGATAGCGCGAGATATAAATTTGATTAAATTAAACAAAGAATTAAATAAAATAATTAGCACGGTAATTTGCTAAATATACATATACAAAGAAACCATAAATACATGAAGGTATACAATTAATTTCAACAACATTAATATTTATACTGCTGCCAGCAATTGATCATGTTTTATTTTCGTTCCTTTTGACTATACTTCCAGTTATGGAAACACTTGTAACTTATTAGCATCACTTTAGAAAATAAACTTAAACAAGAATAACTACTTAATCGGGGTAAATAGTTTTATTAAGATATTATAATTTTTTTTTTCAAACTGACTACGCTATTGACCTGGCGAGGTCTTAACAGCTTCACCGGAAACATATTATACCTTCGATCAACAATAACTAGATAAAGGGTCACGTACAAAATCGAAGCTAACTACTGTCCGCGTAAATATATACTTATGTAGGTAGCTATTTGTTTACTAAGAAAGGGAGAAAAAAAGTTTTAATACAGTTTTAAGTTCAACCTAATTACAACCATGACACCTAGTAATAAAGTCACAAATGTTGAAAATATTATCTAATACTTACGATAAAACGATCAAAGCAATAAATTACTCCCGTCACTTACAAAAAAGAAACGACAACATAAACAACATTTAGTATGAATTCAACCTTAACACGTAATGAATAAAGTACTTTTCCCCGTTATTGTGCGTGTTTGTGTGTGGTTGTGCGTGCTTGGCGAGCCTTGGCCAAACATTTGTACCATCGTTCAGGTTTAAAATCTGTAATTTAGTTCAAAAATTGATATTATTTGTTAGTTTAAAGCTTAAAATTTAACTTATTCAACATATATTTAACGAAAGTAAGATACTCCGGCCGTTAAATTGCTTTTTCGGGTATTATTTTTGAATCTTTTGAATACACTGTGGCATTGTGAAACGTAATTACATTGGCTGTGTTTCAAATAAACTAAACAAAATAAAAGCTCACATTTCAAGTGAGCTGTTATTTACCGAGACATATTTTTCGCGCCGACCGGATATCTAGTTATTGTTGATCGAAGAACAAAATATAATCTATTAAATAAAATAAACGATCGAATCTTATTCTTGTCGTTATTAGTTACATTTTTAATATAGTTGTATTTTCGTACAGCACACTGAGATAATATAATTATCAAATAAATTTTATGACACGTGATATGAAATATTTATAGAATAGTGAGAAATTTTTTCACTTTAAATGCAAGGTTAATTGGTCGTCGCCAGATCAAACCAAAAAGTCATTAACACTATTATTGGTCACTGATCTACTGAGTTTTCTATATATGTCTAGTGATTAAAAACATTTCATGTTTCACTAGTGATAAAACATATCACATGACACTAACGCATTAACATTAATTAAGGTGTACTAAATGACATTACACTTTATTACCGATCTTTCTGATAAAATAACAACAACGATCAATAGGTACCTCTCTCTCTTGTTACAAACAACGTACAACGTATAGTTTAAAAGAAATCCCTTACGTTTTATAGATTTTCATCGTGTGATGCCAAAACTAAACTCAGGAAAGATATATTCAATAATATTACAGCGAAGTGTGAAGTAATTTTATGATTGATTTTCTTGAAAATTTGTTATAATCCTCCATTGACTTTATAAGTGAAATAATAACCACATAAATTATATTATTTAATACCACGAAGCATGAATTCTGAAATGCTACAAAACTCCATGGAAAGTTTTATCAAGGATGCCACCATTTTCTTAGAACATTGGAATTATCACAAGGCATTTACTCCATAATAGGCAATTATGAAATTACATCTGACTTGGCTGCATGGTCTAGATACCATTGCCTTTTCCTCACAATGAAAAAAACACACACTGTGGTCCACTATGTTTTATCATGAAAAACTTCGATCAACAATATTGTTGTAGATGAAAAATCACTTGTGTTACAATGAACATGATAAATAAAAATAACTTTACGACGCGACGTTTTAGTTAACAATAGGTTTACTCTGTGGTGATACTAGGGCTGTTGATATTTTTAAAAATATCGGATTTTCGATATATCGATATTTATAAAAATATCAATATCGGGCTTCGATATATCAAAAAAAAATTGATATTTCGATATATCAGCTTTATTAAAAAAAACTATTGTAAATCTACATAAAATTAATTTACAGTTTTTAATCCAGTCTATTTTTCAGTCCATCGGACACCAAGTTTTTTAAGTAGGGGTGGTCTACTGATTTGGCCGGTGGAATATCATTTCGATGTCTGCAGATTCGAACCCCGTCGTGACTACAACTATTTTTTAAAAATTCGCGTACATTTACTAATTTAAATTGGTAACACTACCAGTTGACGGTGAAAGAAAACATCGTAAGGAAACCTAAAACTGAGAAATGTTCTCATAGTACTACTATATGTGAGAAAACATACAACTGTGGATTACTCAGTTTGAAATCGCCAATACGTCGTGGGCTGATGTTATGATTACGCCCATACCTTCTTTCGGGAAGAGGCCTATGGCCCTGCAGTGGGTCTCTTACAGGCCGATGTTGAATATTTTTCAGTAAGATTTTTTTTTTAATACTCATTACTTTATATGTTCAGCTGTTTCACTACTAAGATTACTATAACCAACCTGTTCCAAACGCCGGTACCTCGGTTCATTGATCCAAAACGACGGCAGCGTAGACAATAACGGAAGGAATAGGATAAATACAGGATGCACGAAATGGCGAAAGATGTTTAGGGTTATCTTGCGTTCCACGAATGCACTTCAAACTCGTGGGGAAGGTGTATAAAACTATTATAAGTCATAGTCTACTGCTTGCATCTGAGTGCTGGGTTATGAAAGAAACGGATGAGGAAAAACTGTACGCGGTAAAGATGCGATTGTTAATATGTGTGGTGTAACTAGAATTGATAAAATAAAAATGTATCAGATAAAGTTTGAAAACATCATCAGTGACAGAGAAGTATAGGTATAATAGGTTAGCATGATACGGGCATGTCATAAAGAGAGATGAAAGACTTATAACTAGAATAGTTAAGTATGAAGGTGAAGATATATAAAAGTAGAGGAGACCAAAAAAGGTATGGATACAGTGTGTGAAAAGTAGCAGGGGTATAAAAGGTGTGAATTTTGAGATTATATCTGACACAGGAGAGTGGAAAAGGAAAACATATTGTATCGACCCAACCTAGGTGGGATAGCGGTAAGAAGATGATGATGTATATAATAAATAATATCGACCACCGATATCTATATTTTAATGTCGAAATATCGATATATCGTTCAAAAAAGTATTACTAAAAAATATCGATATGTTAAAATTAAAATGTCGATATTTCGATATTTTATCAACACTCCTAGGTGATACTAGAAGTACTTGTACGACTAATAGTCTGTGACTAGAAGTATTAAATCTAATCGGTGAAATATAGGCCTAGTTAACAATATGGCGTAATATTTGTTTAATTTGATATAATTTAGATTTAGAATTTCAATTTCGATCAAAGGGACATATGTTTCATTATTATTATTTTCATTTAATAATTATTAAAATATATTAGAAGATAAGTTTTCGTCACTGGCGAAAAATGTCGCAGGAGTGCTGGAAAATCGAGGACTATCTTTGCCGCTGCTGTCATTCGGAGGGAGATTTTGTAAACTTGAACGAAAATTATGATTTTTGTGGAAATAACATAACATTGGTTGATCTTTTGCGTGAAACGTTTAACATTGATGTAAGTAAAAACTATCTAAAGGTTTTGTATATAATGTTTCTAACCCCTACATACAAAGGTTATATATAGTTTTAATTGGTACTTGTGTATTAAATGCACCGCGCTCGCCGACCGCTGACGCGGCCAGCTCGTGTTATTTTTTTCGCAAGTCTAACTTAACCTAACCAAACCAAAAAAAAGCAAGTAGTCGAGAAAAAAAAAAGGAAATTCTATCTAAAACTCTATATAAACCCATTTTCCACCCAAATTTTATTGAATACTTTGTTTTTAAATAAAATATTTTGGAATCTAAAGGTGTTTTAAAAGGCTATATTTGAAATTCGCATCTTGATATAATATATTGAAGGGGATGGGAGCAGCGGGGGAAAGGGGTGATTTCCCCTCCCTGCGGAAAGTCATGGTTACTAAGATATTTATGTTCAAAATTTTGAAGTTACGTGTCATTTCCAAACAATCATTGATAATTTTGTATATACCAACTTGATGATTTTTAAGTTAAAACAAAACATTTCTCTCTTTTTGGTTTGGTTAGATTAGACTTGGAAGAAAATAACACGAGCCGGCCGTGGTAACGGTCGGTGAGCACAGTGCATTTAATACAAAAGTACCGTTTTATTTTATGTTATACTAGCAGGCACGGCAGACATTGTCCCGTCCTGATAATAAAAAAATTCTTGAAGTTAGATATATGCTGTCACTGACTTTGTCACTGTCACAGGCATTGTCAAGCTCTAGAACTCAATCATATATCTCTCATCTCTAAGGCAGAGTATGTAAGAAACATTTTCGTTCAACCGTTTTTTCTCTGACTTTGCAAATCCAACTACCACAAAGAATCTTTTCATTTTTGGGTTAATATATAGCCTATGACACTCACAAGTAATGTGGCTTTTTATTGGTAAAAGAATTTTGAAAATATGTTTAGTAGATCTAGATATTATCCCCTACAACCTTACAAACTTCACCTCTTTATAATATTACAAGCTTCTCCCCGCAGTCATTGCCAAACTTTTTGACTGTTCTGAATATAGCTTAAAATATTATAATATTTCAACAAATCCATCATCTTCAAAACATAAGTGTAACTTCAGATCTTTTGTTGATCCATTATCGTAGAAATTAAGCTTTATGTACATGACACTGGCAGAATTGCGGAATTTTCCACAAAGGCCAAAGAATAAGATAAAAAAAAAAAAAATATCACTATAACCAAATTTTTAGTAATTGAAATCCACTGTATTTCTGTGGTTCTTCTTATCCATATTCCACCTAAGTACAGTCAGTAGAACATGTTTTCCATGCTCCCCTATCAGATCTCATCTTAGTATTCACACCTTTTAAGGCGGCCACATACATACGGAATTCCGTTTCGGGTTTTTGATTCGAAATATCGATTCGGGATTCCGTACATGTTTGTCACACATATGTTTATTTCTGTTCGGAATAACAAGGCTCAGTTGAGATACGACGACCATTCAGTTAAGACATTTTAATAGCGATGGACAATGAATTGCAACTTGCGATTGCATTGTTGCTGTATTTTGCTAAGAAGTTGAAAAGTACGTACATCCACTTAACACTCAAAGATTGCAAGGCAGACAATATTATATATAAAGGGCCAAATTACGAGGCAATCTCAAAAACTGACTGACTGGCGTTCCGTACGGAATTAACGAATGTGTGATGCGACTCGTACAAAATCTATGAAAGAGATGCATTCGAAACAGTTTTTTTCCGTGCGAGATTCCGAACGCACAAGCTACCATACGGAATTCCGAATCGGACAAAACTATGTACGGAAAAGCGCTGCATGTTGTGATAGGTCCATAGATTTGTATGGATTTACTGCGTTCGATTCGATATATCGAGACGGAATTCCGTATGTATGTGGCCGCCTTCATACACATATAATTTTTCACACAATCCATCCTCACCTTTTTCGGGCTTCCTCTACTCCCATAACCATCTCAACTACACACTTAAAACTCTTTTAGTTACATGACTTTCATTTCTCATAACTTGTCTGTAACATACTAACCTATTTCTCCTTAACATTTCTATCATTGGTGCTATTTTTAAAGTCTAGTTCTGAAGTATTCACAATGTTATTCTTTTATCTCAGGTCTTTCCTATAGATAATGAGTCGCAAGCCGCATCATATGCTATATGTGAGGAATGTAAAATAAAACTTCAAGATGCTGCAGTATTCAGATTACAAGTACTTCACTGTGAGAAGAGATACAAAAATATGTATCAGAAGGCAGTTATACAAGGTATTTATTAATATAGTAGCTGACCTGCAGACTTACTTTGTGCACCAGATTAGGCCCCCCTCGGCAGCAGCTCAAGCCTAGGTCCGTTCCCTCGGCATGGAGCCCTTGAGTGCACTGCTCGCGCGATACAGTGACTCAAAATCTTACATCACTGCGACAACATTACACATGTCACCTCCACACACGTGCACGCATACACGCTTACACATGCAAGTGGAAGGTTTTTATTTTTTCCCTTATCAAACTGAAATAGTTTAGAAAATTATCCGATACGAAATATATATAAGAGTTGTTGAGGTATGTATGCTTGGTACACATATATGTTTCAACAACTCATATATGTATGAACAGTTAGCTCAGATAGGTCGCGAATTGCATGTATCAGGCAACAGCCCAAGCCGAGGTGTGCCGTGCACCTTTGAACTAGTTGTCAAGTAAAATCGGCTGAGTGCCTTTAGCGCTCGCCTTAGTAGTCCGGTGAAGCTGTTAAGACCTTGCTAGGTCAATAGCGGAGTCAGTTCGAAAAAAAAACAAACTTTGTGCCAAAAATTTAGAACCCTATTGCAGCGGAGCATACCTAAACCAGTGGTATTTTCAAACTATCCAGGGACCCACTCAAACATATACCTAGTTATAATGTGAATGAGCTTTATAGTAAACATTGAATGCAATTGCAGGGACACCTACCAAAACCAACTGAGATAACTGAAAAGTAACTTAAGACCAGAGATAACAAAACTTAATCCTTATCCATTTAAAAAATTTAGATACATTGAGCATATCATCTATACTATAATAAAACTGTAGCAAGGTCAAATCTGTACATTAAATATTTTTTGAAATTTTTTATCGGGGTAGACTTTGTTATCGATATAGAAGCCAAAAATAATCTTTTTACAATTTTTGTCTGTCTGTCTGTCTGTCTGTCTGTCTGTCTGTCTGTCTGTCTGTCTGTCTGTCTGTCTGTCTGTCTTTCTGTCCCTGTGAACACGCATCACGCTGAAAGTACTGAACCGATTTTAACGAAACTTGACACAGTAATAACTAATATTCCAAGGTTACATTTAGGATACTTTTTGTCCCATAAAACGCAAAGGCCTCTCCAGGAAAACGAAAAACAAAAAATTGTAGTTAACGTAACTAGACTTTTTTGCGACACCTTAGTACGAGAGCCAGCAACGTTGGAAGAACGAGAATTTTAGAAAAGCTGGTTCTTTAATATGAAGATATATTATGCCCTTCCCAACAGGATTCAGGATACCTGGTAGCCGGTTAACGTTGTGTTTTTTAATGCGCATCACACTTTTACAGGTCAAAATTTTGATTTATAATTAATATTAGGAAAAAAAATTCGATTACATTTAAACGCTATTAAAAACATGAGTTTATCACTGCCAGACAATTTTGTTATTGAAAATAATGTGCCCGATGATATTCTTTATAAATAAAATAGTTCATTTCAAACCATTTTATTTTTTCCATTGCAAACAACATATTTCATTTTATTAACCATTATGATATTAAGATTTTTCCGTGAACACTGAAAAACAACGATAAACGTAGACATACGACTTGAGACTGACGTTATCTTGAATACATGCGTCTATAACAGGCGCTTCCACAATTATCGCTATCTTTATCATACATAAAATGGGGTAAACATATTAATGCAGTTGCAGAATTTAGCTTTAAGTTTCTAAACGTTTTCAAAGCATTAGCCGGTTTTAATTGGGGTGTTCATCCATAACATTTAGTTCGTTTATACTTCAATATTACACGCAGTCGAATTGACTATGCGAGCTTTCTTTATGATAGTAGTGCTCAGGTTAACCTCTATAAACTTGAAAAAGTCCAAAACCAGGCCATGAGAATTATCGGGGGTTTCATTAAAAGTACTTCAATCTATGTTATGGAAAGCGAATTGAGCATATGTCCGTTACATCTTAGGATTCTATTTAAATTTAAGTCATTCGAAAAAAACGAACTAACCAATGTATCAGAAGAACTGTCCACCCCTTTCCAATTACTCTATTGGCGTAAAAGAAAAATACCATTATTAGTTTCAATTTTTTCTCAATATAAAAATACTCCAATTCAAATAAGTATAAAACATGAAATGTTCACTTTACACACCTGGGTCGATAACATTGATTTGCACAATATAATTAAAATAAATGTAGATGGCATTTGGAAGCCAAAGCGTCAATATGATGTTCTTAAAATAAAAGATATTTGTCTTCAATATATAAATAAATATTATCAAAATATTGATAAATATACAGTGACGGATCTAAAGCTGGTAATTATTTAGGAGCCGCATTTTTTGAGTCAAATTCCAAAACCTTTATGAAATTTCAAATTCATGAAAATATTTCAATTATGCACACTGAATTGATAGCAATTGCAGAGACTTTCTCATCTGCCCAATCAACTGAATCCATTAAGATTGTTATTTTATCCTATTCAAAAAGTGCTCTTCAACACGTAGCTCGATGTACCTCGACTTTTCGAGAAATACCGATAGCCTACACTATTTTGAAGCAATTACTAGATTTTAAAGCAAAGAACAAAATAATTGTTTTACAATGGATCCCTTCTCATATAGGTATAACTGGGAATAAAAGAGCTGATCTTTTAGCAAGAGAAGAATCCTCCGAAGGTGCTCCTATTAATATTTTACCAACTTACTTGGATGTATGCTCATTATTTAAAAATAGCTGTTACTCGCATTGGAAGGAATACTTTGATGAGCGTTCTAAAACAAAAGGAATATGGTACAGAACGATTCAGCCACATTCCTTACGGTCACCATGGATTGATGACAGTACGTTTTGCCGTCGGGAAGCAATCACAGGAATGAGATTACGCTCAGGACACATCCCATGTAAAAAGTTCGCCTATCTGATGCGTAAAGTACTATCACCACTCTGCCAGAGTTGTGAGCTCATCGATGATGTGCACCACATCATGGCAGAATGTGTTCGAAGTGAAGATATTAAATCTTGGCTTAATGCTTCTGGTTCGTTCCACACTGGTTTGTACAATTCGTTATTGTCTGACCCCATTTCGAAAGATGCTAAAGAATTGTACAAAATTAATATAAGCTATTGTTAAGTTTATTGTCATTCTTATTGTTATATAGTTGTATGTCATTTAGGCGATAAAGTCGTGCAGGTGACTAAGCCTTCATTAAAAAAAAATAATAATAATAATAAAATTACAGCTATCTTAACATGGTTAGAACATACTTATTTTATTTCCAAAAAAATAGCATCGGGCCAATTATTATTTATAACAAAAATGTCTGGCAATAATAATTTCATGTTTTAGTAGGGTTTCAAAGTTAGTAACAAACAATACATTCAAAAATTATATAAAAATCAATACGTTTGCCAGTAAAGGTGCAATATGCAGTAATAAACGCAACGTTTACCGGCAGCCAGGTAGCACGCACTCTGTTCGGAAGAACATAAAGACATATAAAAAACTGTCTTATAGAAAATTTGTCGAAACCGTTACTAGCTCTTAGACAAATAGTTACAGGCAAGTGACATTTGACGCGTCGTGCTCATATCTTTTTAACATATATATTTTTCTTCAATACAATGGAGTTTGAAAAAGTTTTAATACAAGTTAAAAATAGTTATGATATCATTCAGTGTTTCATTTATCATTATTTATTTTATTAATATATTTTATCGTTTAATTTACAATTTAACTCATCAACTTCATATTTTATAATGTAAACTCTACTGACTGTATAGTAACCGTCTACAAAAAAGGGAAAGGAACTTCTTTAGAAACTGGGGGTCCATAGACCTCTAAAGTTTTTTTTCACATTATCGCCAATATATGTAGGTTAGTTTTTATTTTTTATTGAACTCAGTAGATGATGCTACGAATGGGTTGTAGGCTTATTTTAAACGATTTCTTACATACCATCTGGGTATATGTTTGAGTGAGTCCCTTGATAGTTTGGATTCACAATTGGAAACCGTAGGTGTGGCTGCAATAAGGTTTTAGGTATATTACAATTTTTCGCGTTTAAAAATACAATCGACACCGGTGATAACCGATTTGGTGCAGACAAAGGTGCACGGGTCAGCTAGTTTAGAATATAATTACTTTAGAAGATATCTGCAAAAAAGTTGTTCATATGAGGATTTACATGTTTTTTATTTATGCCATAAGGCTACAAACGGACAGATGGTCCACATGATGGTAAATCTTTACGGTCGCCTATGGACAACGGCATCACTGAAATGTTTATGTCTTTGATGTTCTGGAAATACCTAAGGACCAAAAAATTATACATAATTTAGTCCCAATGATGCAATATCAGGATGTTGCATTAATTGGAAGCCGGAGCTAGTAACTTGTAAAATTTTAAAATGTTTATCACACATTTCAATTTCAGATGATTGGTCCGAGGCATATACGAATGTCGAAGTCAATGTTAAAATTGACATAGAAAGTGAAACACCAGACAAGGAAATAGTATATATAGAAGAGGGGAAAGCACTCCGCCCGAAGAAGTGGAAAGAAGAGGCAGCTTATGAGGATATTGAATATTTAGAGGAAGAAGTAGTAAGTGAGACAAGAGGGAATGTTAATGGTGAATATAATATATATATATATATATATCCCCATTTTATTGTTCTTCCAATATGAATGTCAAACCTACTACAGGCTGAGACAAACAACCCACTCATGAAGAAGAACTGGCAAGAAATTCTATTTGTTTTCTTTTGTTTTTTGGTAGAAGAAGGCGTTTCTCTGCTGGAATCTATCATTAAATATTATAGTGTATGTTATTTTTCACTTCCACCTATAATTGTGTGGTAGTTTGACGTTCATAAGCGCCTTCTCAGGGCCTAAATTGAATAAAGGATATTTTGATTTTTGATTTTGAATTGATTGACCACTAGGTGCTATTACTGCAACAAGAACTGTTTTTTTTTACTAAAACAACACATTTTTTCTCCATTTCCAATTTCCATTTAGTGGTGTAAAGTAATGTCCACTATAATATCTATGTGGTGTATCATTTCGTCATTTTCGTCACATTACAAAATGAGCTAAATCCAATTTACTACATTCATATAAAATGTTTCATTTTTTTATATTTACAGGTTTAGTACAAAGAAAATTAAAAAAAAATCACGGTTCATATGATTTTCAGTTTTTTTCTATGATTTTCATATTTTATATGTACAAAATTGGAAGATCTTGATAAATAATGTAAAATATTTGGAACGGTTAAGATTGAATTTAGCTTATTTTTAAATGTAACTACGACACACATGTATCATTTTAGAGCCACATTACTTAAAGTCACAATTGAAGAGCGAGCCCAAAAAGAAGAAACGTTCGAGTAAGGTGGGCAGGTATCAAAGATATCTACAGTATACGGAGGAGGACTTGAGGAACGCGATGCAAGCCGTCAAGGACAACAGGATGTCTAGATTGGAAGCTTCGGAGTTCTATAAGGTACCGAGGAAAACTATAGCGGCCCACTTACAAGCTGAAATTGAGAGTGAGTGCTTAATTAATCAACAATTTTCTTTTAAATAATATTTTTAAGGCTTTTTGAATGTGAGTCACATAATATCACCCTTCAATATTATAGGTTGCCAAAAGAGTCGGGCATTAGACTAAAATAAGATCAAAATTTTATTAAAATCGGTCCATCCCTCTCAGAGGAGTTCAGTCACATAGGTACATAAGAATTATATATTTGCCAGGTTAAAGGTTAAACACTCGCAGTATTTTAGGATATGACATTTCAAGGTCACATTTAACATATAAAATAACAATATCAAAACAAATCCTAATAAACAACAAAGAAAACCTAAGTTAAAGTTTGTTCTATGACTTTCAAAAGTATAAACAGTCATAATAAATCTAGGTGCAATGACCGGTGCCGAAAGCTATAATGGGCGACAAGGAGTTAATAACTTTCGATAAAAATACGGACAATAAGCCCTTTTGTTTTGTTCCCTTTCAAGTGAAGGTGAAATCACTAGACGGTCAATGACACTGTGCTTTAACATAGACGCGTAGAGGACTGCGTATAGTTTTTGTATTTTTCTAGATAATGAGTTCAAATATTAAGCACCTTTTTTTTTAATTGATTTAGAACGAGAATCGAGTGCAGAGCATCCTCCGTAAATATTGCTACTGTCTAAATACTCAGCCTGTATATTGTTTTAGCATTTCAGCATAATCTCGCCTGATGTTAAATGATGGTGCGGTCTACGATGGTAAACATGGTACATCTAGAGAGATACTAGCTCTCAAGTGCAGCTGCCGAATACTCTAACAGGTGTTTGGCGTTAGGTTTTCAACTTGAGTGTAGTTAGCGTATAGTGTAAAAGTCATAGTATCATTCGAGATCGTACATTCGAGAAAGGATACAACTGACATCGAAAATTTTTTTCCAACTAGCGGGCCCGGTGATCGTTGTTCCGCCCTGATAATAAAATAAAACCTAGACAAATTATACACCTAAACCTTCCTCGTGAATCAGACAGACAGACAGACGTAGCAGAGGACTTTGTTTTATAATATGTAAAGATAATTTTGACCATTGTTAGGAATTATGATACTTCAATTATTGTGAACAGAAAGACGATTTTTGTTATATAATTGTTTCTTTTCATTCTGTATGGCCCAAGTCGGTATATAATTACGCACATCGAATACTAGTTGTAAGCATGAAAAGTTAATAGAAGTTAGTAGTTTATGTAGAGAAACAAGTAGTCCGGTGAAGCTGTACAGCCTTTGTTAAAACAATTACGTATTCTAATGTGAGAAACGGAGTTTTATTAACGGAAGGACCAAGTTTGAAACAACATTACCACAACTTTTTTTTTTTAACTTTATTTTTGGTAACCAATATTTTAGATTATTACTGCCATTGTCGAGTAGTTAATAGTATTACAAGTTCTTCTTCTATTGCATTTTCGGCAACCAGTCTTCTAGTAGACCATTACCGCCATTGTCAAGTGAGTATCAATATTACAAGTTTCTTGATATAATTTCAATAAATGCCATTGTCAAGTAGTTAATAGTATTTCAAGTTCTTCTTCTATTCCATTTTGGCAACCAGTCTTCTAGTAGACTATTACTGCCATTGTCAAGTAAGTATCAATATTACAAGTTTGTTGATATAATTTCAATGAATTAACAAGATGGTGGCCATCTTGTTAGAACCTTCCATGGAATTTTTGTGGCATCTCAGAATTCATGGTCCGTGACATTATTTTCCATTCGCTTCACTTATGCACAATAAACAAACTGTATCACATAAAACACCACCAATTTTACACAATATAGAGTCAAGTAACACAAGATTATGAATAAAAAATAATATCCACTACATGACAGACCAAAATCCCGCCAAAAACTCTTTTCCAATGTTGTGGACTGTTCATATATTAAATACTTTAAAAACTCATTACCACAACTTACAACTCTCTATTTTATAGTTAATAGATTTGACCACAATATCACCTGATGTTAAATATTATAGGGGCACGTGAAATCTAAAGTGCAGTTGCAGGTGGCAATAAACACAAGCGGTAGTCCACATATTTTCAGATGTTTAAGAAAAATTCTTTCGACATGCCTATGATATGCCATGCATATTAATGTTTTCTTTCTCCAAAAGTTATGTTTCCTTGCCAGATTCCAACCTTTATCGCTACGCTACGAACTTAACTGTCATTGCTTCAAATATTTTGTTCCCCTTTTCCAGACCCCGAGACGAAACCGAACAGGGAACTAATGTACAATTTCCTCAAGGAGATAAAGACGATCCTAACGTTCACGAACGCTATACCGTTCAAGAGCAGACGGAATCGATACCTCTGTGCGTACTGTACCGAATTCTCAACGAACGATCCCGTCGAACTACGAAATCACACTAGGACGGCGCATATTAACGACAGGACGAAAAAAGTCGATATAATGATGCGGCCACACTGCATGAACGAGATCCTGAGGGTAGACGTGGAGAACTTACTCTGTGTTGTCTGTTGCTCCATTATCAACGACTGGAACGGCATGTTCCAGCATCTGAAGACCCACGATATCCAGCTGGAGCAAGCATACAAACGGGTCATCCCGTACTCGTTGAATTCGAGCAATCAGTGCACACTCTGCCAGGAGAAATTCATCACATACATGATTCTAGATGCTCACATGAACTCACATTACAGTAATTATGTGTGTGGGGATTGTGGTGATTTCTATTTAACGACTGCCCGGTTGAAGAAGCACATGGAATCTCACGCCCCTAACCCGTCGAAGGTCATATGGAATAGAGAGAGCCTGCTGAAGAAGTTGACGAGCTTCAAGTGTCCGTACTGCCCTGCGAGGTTTCCAAATGAAGGCGATAAACGGAGGCACTTACTCAACAGGCACGAGGATAAAGTGCAAGTGCTGACTTGCGAGGAATGCGGGAAGACGTTCAAATGGAACAGGAGTTACACCAGCCACTTGAGGAACGTTCATAGTGGAAAGTATCAGTGTTCGATGTGCGGGAAGATATTCGTTAAGGAACGTGATTTGAGAGTTCATGAGATGACGCAGCATTCGCAGTGACTTTATAGTGATAGTGTTGTGTTTGTGTTGTTAGAGTTATGAAGATATTCAACGGACATCGGTTTCTCTTATCAGAAGCAAATGGCGAACAGGTATGGAATGTACCCAATAATAAGTGCTCATACTGGAGCTGGACTGGAGTCCTAAACAATGTGTACTTCCAATTATTAATGCGGCTAATATTATAGTAATATAAGCCACATTATAAGCAGGTGTTGCCATAACACTGACATACTTTTGGTCCTTGTATGAATGCGATGACTGTATGACAAGTGATCAATGTTATATAAAATTAAATGCAAAAATGACATAAAATAAAAAAATAAAAATATAAAATGACATTACTTTTAAATTGGAATTATTTATTTCCTTTCTTTTTCTTCTTTTTAATTTTATATTTCCTGAAAATGAACATCTAATGTTGGTTAATAAATGATAAATTGAATGTGTTTTTATTAATTATTCCCGTTACACATTCAAATTTATATTTTGGAGTATTAAGTAAATAAATAGGATTCTTTTAGACTTTATTGTTACCTGCAAACTGTTTTTTTCTGATCTCTGAAATTTGAATTTTAAATCTTTTGCCGTTTTTTGATATATTGCGGATATCAAAGATAGAATAAAAACTTGAATGGCAGTTTTGTAGTTCTTTTGACGCTCTATACAAAATTCCTTAACGAATTTTCTGAATACAGGATAGGAACAAGAGAAAGAGTCTATGTTTTTAATATATGTAAGAAAAAACTATTTTCAAATATAATATTTTTTTATTAAATAAAGAATACCTTCCAGTTATAATTTATGTATTAAACGTTTGTCTCTTAAGCACTGGAATGGTCTAACGCACAATATCTCTCCTATGAATGGAACCAGGCTGTCTACCTAGTGTAGAATACATCAATTCTATTCGACTATTTCGCGACCTTAGGGATGGCGCGTTGCGAAAGAAACCAGGTTATACCTATATCCAGTAACTTTGCAGGGTAGTCGGATATTTTTGCCCGAATGGCTCGCGATTCCTAAACACATGATGGGTGAGGAACTCGTCAGTGTCTCGTATTCCTATTAGTACATCTCGAGACCAGCCAACGTCGGAGAGACTCGCAGGTCGTAGACAGCGATAACTGCCAATGGATTGGAATTTCTTAACGGTAGTCTTTCTTTTAAAGTTCAGCCGAGTAGAGCATCTACCTCTTTTTATTTATGTTTACTGTACTTCGTTAAATACCACTTCGTCATCTTTCCTATACATAAAGCGTACCTGATACCTCAATGATCTTATATGAGCAAGTGTCGAAAGGACGAATGAGTCCCTTTTTTTTATTTATATCTTGTTTGTATGTCTAAATATTTCTACATATCATATTCTCATGTAACTTTGAATTGTGCATAGTATCGTGTAAAAGTCTAGACAGTTATCATTATTATTGTATGATCATAACATGTTCCTAGGTGCACCGTTTACTAGTTGTAAGTACAAAACTGCCCAAGCGTCGTGACAAATTGTAGGAAGGCCCGGCTTATCAGAAACAATCCATTTCTTCGCCACAACGACAAGGTTAAAACCACATTCACAGACACACTAATAAATGCGATATGTTCTGGACAAGTCGCAAAACGGTTCTTTGGACGAGAGGTACTTTAACAAGTATCGAAATTAATGAAGTGTCATTGTCTCTAACACACCCAGAACAGTCCATACCACTCTTATCTGACCAATCACAATGACAGGTTTAAAACCACATTCACAGACACACTAATAAATGCGATATGGTCTGGACAAGTCGCAAAACGGTCCTTTGGACGAGAGGTACTTTAACAAGTATCGAAATTAATGAAGTGTCATTGCCTCTAACACACCCAGAACAGTCCATACCACTCTTATCTGACCAATCCTTTCCAAAAAGATTATTTCAACCGTTCCATTGACCAGATTCTGGAGAGCATATTATTCTATTAATGTTGGATGGTGTGCTTTAATATGTCCTTGCAAATTGCAATCTTGGACAAAGGTCTGCCTGCACTCACTACACGAAAAGAGCCCGTTATTCCCGTGTTCCTTCATATGGTCTTTGAATGGCTTCTGCCACGCGAACGTCTTCCCACAGACGGAACACTCATGACCCTTATCCCCCGAATGTTTCAACATATGAACCCTTAGTTCCCTCTTCGTGAAACACATGTACGGACAATGGTCACACTGAAAGTCCTTTTGCATCAGATGGCATCGCTTCATATGTCCCGATAGAGAGAACCGCCGATTGAAGCTCCTATCGCAGACCCTACACCGGTACAAAATCGGAGCATACCCATGCTTCTCCACCAGATGTTTCCGTCTCGAGAAATAATCGATAAACCTTTCCGGGCATTTCGGGCATTTGTTCTTCTTCTGCATATTGTGGACGACGTCGATATGTATCTTGTATTTGTTGTAAGTGGAGTAAATCTTCTTGCAAATATTACATGGGAAACTTCCATCCTTATGGACCGCTTGGTTGTGGATCTTCAAACGCTTCATCGTCACAAACCCCGCACCGCACTGTTCACATATATTGTTCCTGTAATGCACGTTCATGTGCCTCTCTATTGCACCGAACGTCTCAAAATTGAATTTACATATTTGGCACTCGAAATCACTGTCGCCTTTCAGTTTGAACGGTATCACTCTGTCTTCGAAGTCTGTGTAGATTCTCTTCCTGTGGATCTTGATCAGATGGGTCTTCAGCTCATTCAGACTTGGTACATCCTCGTCGCATATGGTACACTTTAGATCCGTCACGTCAGCGTAAACTACCAAAGCGTCTGCTCTATACTTGCTCAGGAGCTTGAAAAGGCTCGACTTTGAATGTTCCGACTGATGAGCCCTCAGGATATCCAGGTTATCGTAAATCTGCCGGCAATAGAAACACGGATATCCGGATTTGGTTTTCGTTTTGAAAGCCGTCGCGTTTGAGAACTCGAACAATGTGCAAGCGTTTATCGTGTTCGCGAGCTTCTCTGTAATATACATGTTTGTTGTCGGTCCCTTGGTATGTTTAGGTTCTGAGTGTTCTAGCAACTTCTTTATGGCTTTCGGTGTAATTATTTTATCTGGAAAGGAAATTATATAAATTAATGAATAATAATGAACACATTACCTATCCTAAATGCGAATGTGAGTATTTTAATTTGAAACTTCTTTTAGGACGATGTGAAGTGGATTTTATGAAACGAAAAAGAGACGGCTATAAATGTATACATAGGTTTTAGGCCGTAAGAGAATGAGATAGAATGCGTTTCTATATAGTTTCCGTAGCCTTCGTCTCCTATTTATGCGATGGTTTATAGCGGTCCATCACCAATACTCTATTCTCGTTTGGCCCCTACACTGATTCTGCATACTATGGAGACTCCATGCTGTATACTATATTTTAAATATACTCCAAATATATACGAAGAGAGGTAGAGAGAGAGAAACATTCAAATGTGTCAATTTACCTGATTCTGAATATATACCAGGTGAAAGTTTAAAAACTCGTAATATCCAAGGACATGATAGTTTATGGTCACATTTAACATATAAAATAATAATATCATAACAAACACTAATAAACTAAATAAATTTATTGATCCAAGGTAGTGAGTATTTTACTCTAAAACGCATATTTAAGCTCTCGCGTTCATACTAACAGCTGACCAATTTTCACGTCTGTGAAACGGGGTGTTTGCCCCTTACAATCTGTCTGGCTGGTGAAATGTAGTTTTGTAATAATTGTCTGAATAACATATTAAAAAATGGAACATTTAAAAACAAGCTAAGTTCACTCATTTTTTTTGTCTGCTTTAAAGTGTCCGGCAGAAGTAGTGTAACTGGTTATGTGTCTGGCGACACTGGTTCCTGCTTTAGAATGATATTATACACAACATATATAAAAATCAGCTATTTAAAATTAAGTAAATAGCACCTATTTTTGGTCACCTTTGTGTCCTGATATCTATACATCGCCCCCAGTCTCGAACTCTGTGAGTGCGAAAGCGTTATAAGTACATAAAAAACTACCCAAAACATAAGGTTTCCTCCACTTAAAAATAAGATAGGTCTGCCAGCTCTGGGATCTTGGTCTCTCAACTGTGGAAGGCAGAATAAACAATATATTTTTCTATAACATTAGCTATTTTTTAAAACCTTTTAGAGAGTCCAAATAACTGACAAAGATAGGACAGTAGCCCAGTAGAGTGCGTCTCGTCGGTAGAGGTTTCAATGATTTGGTGTTGAACCGAGCAAGAAACTTTGCTTCAGCCTCCGCAATTCCAGAGTCTTCATTATCTTCATCTGAAAACCGTAAATCGACACAGTTTAAAGACAATCCCCTTTAATACTTAATAGGTATCCAAATTTGAGGACAATTTCATCTGATCTTAAATCACGTTGTGGTATCAGATGGTACATATGTTAAGCCTAGAAGGAATGGCTCTCAACTGCTGCTCCCGGAACACACCAACACGTGCTTGGCGGCAGATTTCCAACTCGAGGGTAGTAGACAACCAGTCAGATTTAGAAAAAGCCCTACCACCATGCTACAGTTTTCCTTCACCGAAAGATACGCGTCATTGCAAGATTCGACTCTCCATCAACCAGCCCTATATACCGATATGATGCCAACTGAGTCATCATTTGTTACTCTTTATAATACTTATCCGCCAGTGAAAGTCTTGTCAAATCCGAACGATCAGTACCAGCCTGTCTCTCCAAATAGAGCGTGGTCTGGGGGTAAATTTCGCTCCCGAACACCAGATTAGGCCCCCGTCGGCAGCGGCTCAAGCCTAGGTCCGTTCCCTTGGCGTGGAGCCCTGGAGTGCGCTGGTCGCGCGATACAGTGACACAAAATCTTACATCACTGCGATAACATTACACATATCACCTCCACACACGTGCACGCATACACGCTTACACATGAAAGTGGAAGGATTTTATTTTTTTCCCTTATCAAACTGAAATCGTTTAGAAAATTATCCGATACGAAATATATATAAGAGTTGTTGAGGTATGTATACTTGGTACACATATATGTTTCAACAACTCATATATGTATGAATAGTTAGGTTAGCTCAGATAGGTCGCGAATTGCATGTATCCGGCAACAGCCCAATCCGAGGTGTGCCGTGCACCCTTGAGCTAGTTGTCAAGTAAAATCGGCTGAGTGCCTTAAGCGCTCGTCTTAGTAGTCCGGTGAAGCTGTTAAAACCTTGTTAGGTCAATAACATAGTCTGTTCGAAATAAAAAAATCATGTCAAATCGGTCCAAACATTTTGAAAATTAGCCATATCAACCAGAGAAAAATGTTAAAATTGGGTCTTTCTTGTAAGTATCGTATAATATACTAAAAGTATAGTATAGTATATATTATCTATTTAGTAAAAATAACTTTTATTTCGACAATAAAAATAGATACTTCAATTTTTTTGTGTTGTCAGTAACATACTTTTTGTTTTAGATGTGGTTATTTGTCAACTTGGATTTCAATCTAAGTTCTATCAGCAACTGTTCAAAATTTTCTTGTTTAATGCATTTATTACTTGGATTATCACATTCACCACATGATACTGGTTGAATCATGGATAAGGACCACAGATGACAATAAAATAAAAAATAAAGTTGCGATAGCTGATAATAAACAGAAATAAACACACAGCTGGAGTTTTTGGCAGGATCTTGAAATGCCATGTAGTGGTCTTTATATTTTATCCATAATCTTGTGTTATTTGGTTCTATATTGTATAATGTTGGTGGCGCTTTACATAATATAGTTCGGTTATTGTGCATAAGTGAAGTGGATCGGAAATATTAAGCGGAGCGTGGATTCTGAATTGGCGCAAAAACACCCAGGAAAGTTCTAACAAGATGGCCACCATCTTGCTATTTCATTGAAATTATATCAAGAAACTTGTCATATCGTTACTCCCTTGACAATGGCAGTAATAGTCTACTAGAAGACTGATTGCCATAAATAAAATAGACGAAGAAACACACAGCTGGTAGTTTTTTTGGCGGGATCTTGGAATGTCATATAGTGTACTTTATATTTTATTCATAATCTTGTGTTATTTGGCTCTATATTTAGTAATATTATTGGTGTTTTACGTAATATAATTTGGTTATTGTGCATAATTTATGGATGGGAAATAAATACCACTGAGCATGGATTCTGAATTGGCACAAAGACTGGTTTCAGCATGAATGAGTCGGCTCGGTCGGGGTAGTGTCACCCTCTCACAGAAAACTGACGTGAAGTAACAGTGCTTGCATTGTTGTGTTTCGTTCGGTCAGTGAAAGCGCCGGAGGACCACCTCCCCTCCTCCCATCTTCCCACAAACACAGGCTGAAAA
This sequence comes from Antheraea yamamai, assembly GCA_036509395.1. Classification (NCBI taxonomy): domain Eukaryota; kingdom Metazoa; phylum Arthropoda; class Insecta; order Lepidoptera; family Saturniidae; genus Antheraea; species Antheraea yamamai. The sequence continues at coordinate 2,392,831 of AP028454.1, forward strand.
CGCACTTGCGACTCCCCTGGTGTTGCAAGTGTTTATGGACGGTGGTGATCGCTTAACATCAGGTGACCCACCTGTTCGTTTGTATCTTATGATATAAAAAAAAAACAAGACTGCCACCATCTTGTTAGAACATTGAAATGATCGCAAGAAACTTGTAATATCATTCTCTCATCTAGACGATTGGTTGCTAAAAATAAACAGCTATGTATTAATATATTTACCAAAATCATCGCTTGTATATTGTATATCAAAATTTTTGTCATTCTCATCATCAGTGTTTCTAGGCTCCTTGACTAATTCCAGTTCTTGTGTTGCTACTGAAATGTGATATAGTTTTAGGATCTCACCAACTCTATTGGTTTTTTAGTCTATATTATTCCAAAATGAGTTATTTTGTAATCTACTAGAAATCTCATTCAGAACTATATTAACCTTTCATAGTGGTGCCAAAATGTGACATAGCTCTGTAGATATTTATTAACTAAAATCAACTTCAGATCTTTTGTTGATCCATTATCGTAGAAATTTAGCTTTATGTACATGACACTGGCAGAATTGCGGAATTTTCCACAAAGGCCAAAGACTAAGATAAAAAAAAAAAAAACTATGTATACTGAGTTCTAAAAAGGAGGGGTGCATCTCTGTTTTTTCAATATCGATTTTTTTAAATTTTATACTTTACTAGCTGACCCATGCCTACTTCATTGGGCGGTAATAGGCATTATCAAGCTACAACTTTTTTCTAGAACTCAATCATATATCTCTCATCTTTAAGGCAGCGTTCGTAAGAAACGTTTTCGTTTGACCACTTTTTCTCCGACTCCCTAAATATTACCCCCTACAACTTCACAACATTTACCTCTCTATTATATTATGATAATAATATAATTAGTTAATAACTTCTGCCCACGACTTCGTACGCGTGGAATAGTTATTTTGGGCTAACACACAGCGGAAGCTCTCAAAAAGAAAAAAATCCCGATTTTACAACATTCTTCATTGTTGCTCCGCTCCTATTGGTCTTGGCGTGATGATATATAGCCTATGACGTTCACAAATAACGTGGTTTTCTATTGGTAGAAAAATTTTCGAAATCGGTTTCGTACTTCCTGAGATTACCCCCTACAACGTCACGAACTTTACCTCTTTATAATATTACTATCGGCCCGCTCCGGCTTCGCACGGGTATAAAATATATAGCCTATGTCATTCACTGAAAAAATGATTAAAATCGATCCAGAGTAGTTTTGATTTATTCATTACTGCGAGTGGCCCGCCTGCGTTTGTTGTAATGTAAGCGGAAAAAATGTAATTATTTACAACATCACATTAGAAACCTCAAAAATAACAGTATTTCTCCACTATTTAATGGATGTTATTATAGATATAAACCTTCCTCTTCAATCACTCTATCTATTAAAAAAAACCGCATCAAAATCCGTTGCGTAGTTTTAAAGATTTAAGCATACATAGGGATATAGGGACAGAGAAAGCGACTTTGTTTTATACTATGTAGTGATAGTATATAGTATAATAGTATAGACTACTGGGCCCGGTGGACGATATCCTGATTGAAAATTTAAAAAAAACATGGCAAATTATATACCTAAACCTTCCTCATGAATCACTTTATCTATTGGTGAAAACCGCATGAAAATCCGTTCAGTGGTTTTAAAGTTTGTCGCAAATAGACAGAGAGAGAGAGCATGATTTCATCTGATGCCAAAGATGATACGGTCTTAGATGGTAAACACACTAAACATAGAGAGTGCCGTCTCCCAAGTACAACTACTGGAACACTCCAAAAGGTTTTCGGCAACAGATTTTCCACTTGAGGGTCGTAACTAGTGGGTGGCGAACATAGAAAAAAGCCGTGCTAGAGTTTTATCGTAATGATTTCCTTTACTGAAAGGTCCGACTCACAAAAGCGAGTTCACTCAGTTCGTAGCTACGTCCATTGGTATGGTGTCTGAACATGTTATCAATTAAGCCATCATCCCTTCAATTTTATATATATTTCGAATAAAAAAAAAGATGCATCTAAAGTAATATCTTGTTTCCTTCACCTAAGAGCTTCTATTCTCAAATTACGACTAAATTAAATTTTTATATTGACACTGGATATTTTGAAAATTAAATGTCTAAAAACTTTGCATGTAAGAGATCTCTGCAGAGATTAAGACCTCTGACTCTACACGAATTTCAGTTTTATTTTTTTATATCATAGGAGTCAAATGAACAGGCGGGTCACCTGATGTTAAGTGACCACGGCTGTCCATAGACACTAGCAACACCAGAGAAGTCGCAAATGCTTTCCCAACCTGTGTTTGGGGGAAGCGGAGGGGAGAGGTGGGATGTATACTGTAAATTGCTGTTTCATTTTATATATTTTTAAGGTGTACAATAAAGAGTTTATTATTGTTATTATAACATATAATCAAACAATTATTCTGGCATACTTCGGTAAAGGCACATGCCATAGACAATTCCACTATTCTCCAAATCATGTATTATTCCGATTCGCCCCTTTTCCTTATAACAACAGTCTACTAATGTATAATAAAATGTGGTATGTGTATACACTTACTATTTAAAAAAGATAATCATGAAAATTAGCTTAGTAGTTTCCGAATTCTAAATACTAAAGTATAGACAGATGCAAAAGGTTTTACCTTTTATAAAATAGACAAGTTTATTACATTAAAAAAATGTAACAGGAGTCTACAAACCATAACTGAAGGATGTCATTTCATTTTCTTTGTTTGGTATTGATGCTAGAAGCTGTTGTTCCACACTCAACACTGTCATCCTAAAGGCGTTTGCTTCTCGCAGACGAGATATGCATGATGAGCATATCAATGTGGTCAGATCTTTATTTTTTGATAGCTGAAAGTATTTGTTAAATCGACATTATAAGATTTTATTGAGACAAAAATAGTTTTAGCAAATATTGAAAAGAAAAATAATTTTAACTGTTATTAGTAGCTTGTATCCCATATTTTCTACAAGAACTATTAATATTGGCTTAAAAGGGACAGAGGTTCAACCTAGATTTCTGTCCCTTACTGATGAAATATGGAGAATTACAGGTCAAAAGGATGAGACAATTTTTAGTCAATCAAATGTATTTTCTTTGAAGTCCTTTATATAGATAAAAATTTGTACACATTATTTTTTAAAAAGAGGGCAATCTCTTAGAGTCTATTATATCTAGATGCAATATTAGACATAACAAATGTTTATATCTTTGTTTGGAAATAACTAGAAGAGATAATGTGTTCTGACTGTAAGAAGCTTGCTTACTTACAGGAAGAAATGTTGCTACTTGTATATCAGTACATAGTATAAAACAAAGTCCCCTACCGCGTCTGTCTGTCTGTTCGCAATAAACTCAAAAACCGCCAAACGGATTTTCATGCGGTTTTCACCGATGGATAGAGTGATTAACGAGGAACGTTTTAGTATAAAATTTGTCAAGGATTTTTTCATAATCAGGGCGGGACAACGTCTGCCGGGCCCGCTAGTATTGTATATTATCAACTTGATGATTTTTAAGTTAAAACAAAATATTTTCGTCTCGGGTTGGTTAGGTAAGACTTGCGAAAAATATTACACAAGCTGGTGACTGTAGCTGTGAGTGAGAGCGGTGCAATTAATACAGAAGTACCGAAATGTTCTATACAGCTGTCTTTAGAATACTTTCTTTGATCCAATGGCTTTAAAAACCATAATTGTTTGTAGCATGCTGGCCATTTATAATGTCTCTGGCCCTTTGGAAATCCTTTGAAATTGCAACATATTAGATTAAAAAAAATTTGGTAGCGTTGGTAAAGTGATCATTTAGATTCGACAGCTCAAAGCTGCGCCGGTCTTAACCTTTCACTGAGCAGTACCAGAGCAGTACAATACTGAAAAACTGATCGCCAAGTAACAGAAAGTTGTATTATGTTGTCTAAACTTAAAACAATATAACGAGGAAGGATCTGCTGTGAAGATGTAGTTCCAATTTTGAAACAATTGTAACCATTTCTCATGATACACATTTAATAAAATCATTTACTTACATATAAATTGAAACATTCCACGAAAATATCGAAAAACACTTCTCTTATTCCATTGTGGTAATATTCCTTATTTATATCTCTATGGTTCCCTTTTGTGGCACAACAACGACATACACCATAATCTCTAACTATAATTTGTGCTTGTACATCCATAATATTTATATTACGGCATAAATAAATTAAGAATCTAATATTTGTGTATCTTAGTTTAGGGATGTGAGGATTTTTAAAAACATCGATCTATTTTTCATGAACGTCGATGTTTTAAAATTGATGTGGAATTTTGTAATATAGATGATAAATCACTCTGTATAAGCGATGGTTTAAAAATGAAATTTCGTTAAGTCTAACGTCAACAAGGTATTGTCTTTACTACTCACTTGCTTCCTCAGTTACACGTATGCATGAAAATGATAAATCTATATTAACATTTTAACAGCCATGATGCTTAAAATTAACATACCTCCATGCATCCGCAAAAAATAATTGTAACTTTAATTTAATTTTATAAGAACATGTACGTTAAAAAAATAAACCCAATCAAGTTTCTTGCCGGCTCTTTTCGATGACTGCGTTGTTTTCCTAACGCGGTGGTTGTTTTGATGTTCATAAGCGCCTTCGTAATACCTAAACGAAAAAAATTAAAAAAATGTGTGCGTGTACTAGTGTACACACGTAAGAAGTGAAACTTGTTTAAGGCCTTATTTTTCGCAAAATGATCTATATGCAACTTTCCAGAAATTGGTTAAATAAAGTTAAATTAGATAAAGTTTAAACAAAAGAATTTTATTATCATAGACATGAATACAAATAAAGTTAAATTAGATAAAGTTTAAACAAAAGGATTTTATTATCATAGACATGAATACAAAAAAGATGGCGCGTAACGGAAAAATGTGACGCGTAACCGAAAAATGTGACGGTAAATTTTTTTCCAACGCCGATAAAGAAGTTTCACTTCAAAAAAAAAAAAAAAAACCCTTTCTTTCTTTATGGCAAACAATTTCATTAATATATTAAAAAATAAAGTTAAATTAGATAAAGTTTAAACAAAGGGATTTTATTATCATAGACATGAATACAAACAAGATGGCGCGTAACGGAAAAATGTGACGGTAAATTTTTTCCAACGCCGATAAAGAAGTTTCACTTCAATAATGTATTTATGATTTGATATGTTGAATCACCTGACATCAACGATACATCGCTCATTCTCAATGTTTCATCATGTACAGCACGATCTAATATATTCCTTAAAAAACATTGATATATCCTTCACAAACATCAGTGTAGTATTATCGATGTTTTTTATAAACTATGTGCATCCCTACATGTAAAATGACACCTAACTGACATTGACAGAAAGAAGATCCGACTTCGACATCATCGATTTCACTAACATGGTAAATGACCAGCTTCAATTTTAGGTATTGATGAAGTTTCTGTAAAAGTAAGTATTAACAAGTAACATTACTCACGTTTTCGTTGATTATTGAAGTGAAACTTCTTTATCGGCGTTGGAAAAAATTTACCGTCACATTTTTCCGTTACGCGCCATCTTTTTTGTATTCATGTCTATGATAATAAAATCCTTTTGTTTAAACTTTATCTAATTTAACTTTATTTTTTAATATATTAATGAAATTGTTTGCCATAAAGAAAGAAAGGGTTTTTTTTTTATTTTTTTATTTATTTTTTTTATTTTTATTTTTTTTTTTTTTAACCAATTTCTGGAAAGTTGCATATAGATCATTTTGCGAAAAATAAGGCCTTAAACAAGTTTCACTTCTTACGTGTGTACACTAGTACACGCACACATTTTTTTTTTTATCAAACATTTAAAACATACATTATCAGAACATACTGAAATATGCATATATTTACTAATTTTTGCGTAATGAATTGCAGGTAACCAAAAATAAAATTTCGAATTTGACCGCATTTTTCTCGAAACCGTAAACATGTTCTTTACTGGTAGTCCGGTGAAGTTGTTAAGAGCTTGCCAGGTCAATAGCGTAGTCAGTCTGAGAAAAATAAAATGTTTTTTACTACCTTTATAAATTGCCCGGCTGAATAAACCTTAAAGACCGTTATTAAAAAAAAGAATTGATAAATAACAAATTTCAGGTGGAATCCACTGAAGCAGACCAAATCAACTCTACGCCTGCGGAATCAAAAACCCAAATTATTGGTAAATTTCAAAAATAATCACATTCATAACTAGCTTTTGCTCTCAGCTTCACTCATTAATGCATGTTTGATCTATTATACCTAGGGAACAATATTTTTTTTTCTTTGTGGAAAATATCCTATGTCTTTTACTGTTCTACTGAAAATATCTTAAGTTTATTAAGGTGTGAAAGCGTAATGTGTTAGGAAATAAGGATATTTACAACTAGCTGTGCCTGCGACCTCTGTTGTCAACGTGTGGAGCCTAATGTAAAAAGTGGGATTAATAACATCATCTAAATGTATTAAATTAATTTACTTATCTACTTTTCTCTCATACTTAAGTCATTAAAATTACAATAACTCTTGATAGAGTGAACCAATTTTAGTAAAACCAAGACTAAATGTTACACGAGGATATGCTTTATGATCGTCTCAAGTGAGGTTTTATCATGAATACAGTACTTTAGGAGTGATGTGTGTTCATCGGTAGTCCGGTGAAGCTGTTAAGGCCTTGGAAGGCCAATAGACTGTGAGCAAGAGAATAAAAAGTATTCATCAATACAGACAGACATTTTCAAAAATGATTGAAATGTATTTTATTATGTATCCCTAGACACGGCAACAATTTTTTTCACAAAAATCTAAAAAGTACAGACACATTAGATTTACATTCTTATTATATGTATAGATAGAAGATTTAATTTCTCTATCTTAATTATTATATCTATAGATAGAAGATTGAATTGCTCTATCTTAATTATTATATGTATAGAAAGAAGATTTAATTGCTCTATCTTGTTTATTATATGTATAGACTAGCAGGCCCGGCAGACGTTGTCCCGCACTGATTATGCAAAAATCCTTTGACAAATTATACACTAAAACGTTCCTCATGAATCACCCTATCCACTCGTGAAAACCGCATGAAAATCCGTTCGGTAGTTTTTAAGTTTATCGCGAACAGACAGACAGACAGACGCGGTAAGGCACTTTGTTTTATACTATGTAATGATGGAAGATTTAATTGGTCTATTTTGTTAGAATAACAGTTACTTATTTAAGTGAAACAACACATTTCAAATTAATTTTGAACAATAATTGATCACTTAAAATAATGTTATATGCATTTGTACAATATTTTCATAGTAATTTATTTTTACAGGTGATGAAGATTGGAACACTTCCGAATCTGCAAAGGAGTCAAGAATAGTACAACAAATAAAAACGTCCGTCTCCTCACCAGGATCTATCACACCTAAGTCTATCTCGCCTCCTATGTCTCCTACAACCTTGCACACGGAAGATTTCCCACGATCCCCACCTGAGCGACAAAGAAAGCGGAAGTTAAGTACAGAGGATATTACGGAAAGCGAATGTTTATTTGTAGATTTAGAAAGGGAGAGGATTCGACAGAGAGAGATAGAGCTATGTCAACGAAATACACATTTACAATTGCAAGCTAAGTGGGAGGAATTCTTGAAAGAAGCATTAAGTGTCTTAGAAGCGTTTGTGAGTAGCAAGACATGGAAAAAAATGAAAGATATTAAATAGACATGAAAGTATTATTAAGTATTGTGCTTATGCTTATGTACGGAGTGGAAACCTGAACAACATACGCAAAACAAGAACGCCGACTGAACGCATTTAACTTGCTATGTCTTTGAAGCATACTGGGCATAATGTGGAAGATCACGTGACAAGTTAGTCTGTTCTGAATGAATGAATGTTTCCCCCTTTCTATAACATGGGGTCCTTCAAGTGTAACGTGAAGAGATATTTGCGCAGGCCGGCATGACAACGACGACCAACGGAGGACGGCGTATCTCTCGGTGGTCGCCGTTGTTTTTGGATTGTACTGTGCTTACCATAAGGCATAGTTCTTTGCCATGTTACAATAAAAAAAATGAAGCACAGCGTCCTAACATAACTGCCATTCTCAAAAAGAGATGACTGCGTTGGCTAGGGTATGTGCATAATATGGAATGAACTCATATGCCAAAACAAACTCGGGCTCGAAGAGGTTGCACAAGCAAAGAGGTCTGTCTGGCATCCTATGCTCCGCTTTAAGAATTGCATTAAATGTGATGTGGTTGTATTTAACATCTCAAGCAGTCAATGGCAGGAGCTAGCCATCGACCATGCTAAATTGTATCACCTTATCCACCAAGGTCACTCAAAGCACGACATCGCCTGGTTTCAACTACTCAAAGAAAAACGCATGAGTTACAAAACATTCCTAATTCTGTGAATATGTGGTCCGCAATTGTAAAAATATGAATAAATAAATGATAACACACTAAACGTTTATAAAAATTGGTTCATAATTAAAAGTGACGTCGACATTATATGCTAATGCCACACAATCACTATTATAAAATAGTTTATTAAGTTTAAATTAGATTTTTTTTATCGTATCGCGGCTATATGACTGCACTCTGCTTGATGGTAAGCACAGTACAATCCAAAAATAATGGCGAGTGACACACTATCCGTCGCCGGTCACCGCTGTCATGCCGGCCTGCGAAAAGCTGGATATACACAGACTGATCCCGAAACGCGACCCGCAGAAGCGAACCCCTGTGACGGGCTTTTTCGCCATATATAATAAAGTATCAAATAATAATATGTAGTAGGTAAATGAAAAAATATGATAAATATAGAAAAAAAAATTGAAGTATATAAAAAAAGAAATGGAAATTATATGTATATACTTGGTAATCTCATGATCGCTAAACACTACTGACACATACTAAGATTTTTGTTACGTCTTCTTGTATGTATACCCTATATAGGCTGCAACTACAATAGGTACAGCCCAACCAAATAAAATAAAATAAGCTGATGCCACCACTCCTCCCCACGCTGCAAAATGTCTCTGACTTGTGTCAGAGGGAAGAATGTAGGGAACATAAAATAACGTATGAGGCGTCATGAGCAGGCCTCCAACGTCCGTCTCTTTGGGGTTACACATACTTGCCAGATGTGCGGCCGAGGGATCCTTTCCCGGATCGGCCTCGCTAGCCACCTACGAAAGTGTCTTCAGAATACTACTTCAATCATCTGTTACGAGATGAAAAGGCCTACTGTATAGTACAGTATGAAAGTAAGATTTTGGAAGCATAAAGGATATATATAACAGAATGTAGAACTAATTAGAGCAACCGAGTGACCAGGCTGAGCTTGGTTGGTGGATATTAACGTATAGCGCCATCTATCAATATTTAGAGAAGTACTAGTAAGTTTTTATCCATCGACAAGAATTGAAATACCATCAAAATGTACGAAATAGCGCTACATAACATAGGCCCTAATATGAAGTTGCAATTTTTTTAATGCAAGTTCGTTTTGTCAGGGAAAACACTTATATAGATATACTTAGAAAGTAAAACGCTATCTAAAGACAAACTTTAATCCAAATCCTTAGAGCCGTTTCCGTGATACACGAAATAAGTTTATAGTTGTTGTGTAAAGTTACAATATATGTAACTTGAATGATAATAAAATGTAAAAATATGTAAGAATTCATTCAATTTGTTGAGGATTTAAATAATTAGCATGTCTGTGTTCTAGCTTAGTCTATGGTTTTGTTTATAAACCGCCTTTCTGTGTATAAATATGTCGTAATAACTGATATTTTATTTATTATAATACGCCCTACCATTATCGACAACAAATCTTCAATGCACGGTCGGTCGGAAGGGGATAACCGCACTTTAAAGGAAGGAAAATTGAACGTTATATTGGAAGGAAATTAGGGTGTCACATCGTTAAACATAACCGTCGCAGTCTACAGTCGAAATTCGCCAATACTATTCCGACACTAGTACGACGCTAGTACAACTTCTTAAACCTATCATATTCAGCTGAAGATTATTTGTAAACACGAATATCAAACATCAGTGCAGTGTCGTTAGGTATGTGTCTAAAAACTTTCAAATATTTGTGATAAACTCATTGTGAGCCACAGTTTCAGCTGCGTTTAATTTTGTTATAGGCTCGGTTCAGCCGATAAAACCTGACGTAAAATCCTTAAAATTATAGTTTATGACACTCGATAAGCGGATCTGTAATGTTAAAACATTCCAAATGGAATTGGTAGTCCATGATATTGAAGTAAAGAGGCACTTGAAAAAATTACATGTACATACATATGTGTGTACTCAAATACTTTCAGAATATGAAATAACAGAAAATGTGATTCTTATCGAGATAAGACTCCGACTAAATTTTAAGCTAATTCGCGGTGTATTAACGATATCGAACAATATGAAAACTACAGTCGTGTTATTTTTCTTTAGGTACATTGTTTTATTACTAAGCATGTTTGTTCCCTCATGATATTTTCTTATAAAATTTTCTTATAAAATATTCATTGGAACCCACATTTTAAAATTCCAGAATGCAAATATCATATAGTCACTAGTCTAATCATTTGAACCGTCTTACCATGGTATTATAAGATAGTATACTTCCATTGTACAACAATTATTCAAAAACCGTTTAGTGGCTCTATTATGATCTAAACATACATTGTAATTTGTCTCGGTTTTTGTAAAATTATAAAATTAGTAATATACATATCAATAATAAATAGATATACTAATTATTCAGCACCTGGCAATATTATATCTGTTAACGATACTCCTTTCATGAAAAAAAATACTATGGCAACCGAGTTTATGCGTTCATATTTTAAATGTATAAACGATATTCATTCTATTATGGCTCGTCCTGTTGCAAAGACTAAATATTACAAATATTAAATAATTATTCAAAGTCCGTCTCCTGATATAATTAACATCTTTTCAACCTAACCATCATTTTTGTCTTTGTTGACAATAATTAGAATACATCTACAATTTTAACCACAGGTTAATTTGATGAAAAGCTTAAAGAACAAGTTGTGTGATTTAAAGAATGTATTATATTATTATTTTCATTTTTATATTTGTTTTCCATCGTAATAAACGAGAAGATATATAACCAGGAAAATTGAAGAGATCATATCTAGCAACCCTGCGTTCATTGACATTTCGCTTTCCACAATGGCGGTGTTTATATTTTAGAATAAGCAAAAAATAATAATACTTCCCAAAAATGAAACACAATTACCAAAAATTATGACTGTAAATGATACTTAAAATACCTTTTATTCATTCCTTTAATGTGTGGTCATCGTACAAAATGGGTACTACTAAAAATAACAGTCCTTTATTAGATCCAGGGCTTTGTAGACTGTGCCGAACTATAAAAAAATGCAGGATTCTAACTGCTGAATATACTTGGAGTGAGAATAAAGAAGTTTATGCTGATATGGTTATGGACTGCTTTGGAATTTTGGTATGTTTTAAGTTTTATTCATCATAATTTATATAATTCAGAAGCAATATTTTTCCAATGTTTTTTTTTCTTAATTATTGCAAGGCGTTTTTCCAATGTTTTTTTTTTAACTTTATTTTTGGCAACCAATCTTTTAGATTATTACTGCCATTATCGAGTAGTTAATAGTATTACAAATTCTTCTTCTATTCCATTTTCGGCAACCAGTCTTCTAGTAGACCATTACTGCCATTGTCAAATGAGTATCGATATTACAAGTGTCTTGATATAATTTCAATGAATGCCATTGTCGAGTACTGAATAGTATTTCAAGTTCTTCTTCTATTCCATTTTGGCAACCAGTCTTCTAGTAGACTATTACTGCCATTGTCAAGTGAGTATCAATATTACAAGTTTCTAGATATAATTTCAATGAACTAACAAGATGGTGGCCATCTTGTTAGAACCTTCCATGGAATTTTTGTGGCATCTCAGAATTCATGGTCCGTGGTATTAAATTTCCATTCAGTTCACTTATGTACAACAAACAAACTATATTACATAAAACACCACCAATTTTACACAATATAGAGTCAAGTAACACAAGATTATGAATAAAAAATAATATCCACTACATGACAGACCAAGATCCCACCAAAAACTCACCTTTTCCAATGTTGTGGACTGTTCATATATTAAATGCTTTAAAAAAAAATTTGGTTCTTGTTGTCCTTATCTACAATTCAGCCAGTGTCATGTGGTAAGTTGTAATCCAAGTAACATATGTACTAAAGAGAAAAAAAATTGAATGGTAGATAGATAAGATATTTAGAGTTCGGTTTTAGTAGATCTTCATTATTTTCATCCTAAGTGTCATGGATTATTCTCATTACTCAAATACCAAGTAAGTGGCTCTATAATTTCTAATTAGTAATAGAATATATTTTCGATAGTATTAACAAAGTATAAAATCAAAGTCTTATCAAATTATCACTTTTCCTTATAATCTTATTTTAAGCAGAAATGTTTAGAACTTAAGTTTTTGTATAAACATTTCCAGTCTCGAAAAAGTTTACATACACTGTAAACTACATTTAACACAACTTTATTTAATGAGAAACTCCTTCAATATCAAAATAACTTGACTTTCCTTGGTTTACTCTAAAATAATATTGATTTTTCTTCTATCTTTTTTTTTTTATTGTAGCTCGGTGAAGTGACTGTACTATGCTTGATGGTAAGCACAGTACAATCCAAAAACAATGGCGACCACCGAAAGACATACTATCCATCGCCAGTTGCCGCTGTCATGCCGGCCTGAAAGCGACCCAGTCAGGGACAGCAACGCCCCCCCCCCCATTAGTTGCTGGATGTACACCGGCTGATCCCGGAACGCGACACGCCCAAACGTGCCCCACTATTGCGGGTGTTTCACCTGGTGTACGGTGGTCGCGATCCAGTCGGGTACAGACACCCTACCACCCAGCAATTATTATCTATTTAAATACAACTTTCAATAATGCCATAAAATGTGCAATATTTAAAATAGCTATGTACATGTATGGTGTTATTACAAAAAAGTTAAATACGTATTGAATACTTGCTGTAAAAAGGTTTCAAATTAAATGTACAGTGGTTGCTGAATGTTTGACATCTTGCTCTTTTCTCCCGCTTTAGTTAAGTTAGGTTGAACTTGCGAAAAAGGATAATGTGAACTTGCCTCAGGCGAGCGCGGTGCATTTAATTCGAAACCCTTTTAAAGCAAGTATTCAATACATTTTTAATTTTTTTTAAATAACACTGATACAGTTTTCACTATGAAATAAAAAATATATAATCATTCCATTCCAAACGAATTATTCTATCAGCTGGTGTGGCATACATATTTAGATACTAGCTTCGCCTGCAACTTTGTCCGCATGGAATTTAATGGAAACAAAAAACAGTCTTTTGTTAATTGTCTCTTTAATATTATTTTCACAGTATATAATATCTTGTTTTTGTTGTATTGTATTTACTTGCCTACTCTTTTCTACGTACTGAACTTGAGCTGTCATTCAAATTACAATAACTTTTGATAGAGTGGACCGAGTTTGATGAAACCAAGACTAAATGATACTTGAGGATATGCTTTATGATTTGAGGTGAATGCACTTTAACAGTGGTGTGTATACAAACAAACAGACAGACATTTCTAAAAAATTATTGAAATGTATTTTATTAGTTATTTTTTATTTTATTTCATTTGGATTAAATTTGGTAATTATACCAGGTTTTGTTTCTTAAATTAATCTGTGTAATTGTTTTACTTTTAAAAAACGTGATATAGCAACAATGCAATCGTGTCCTTAGATTTTGTCCTTAAATGAGCCAAGTGGGTTTTTAGTTTTTCCTATGTTATTAAATTTAAATTTGGATTGTATGCATCCATATATCTACCTTTGGCTCATTTGGAGGTCTGACATTCTTTATGACATGCAGTCATGATTAGTAGCTTCTCATTCAAACAAAAAGGCCAAGTAGTGTATATACCGTCTTGAACTGTATTGTCATTTTGATATAGATGTCCAAAACATTATATTTTAGGGAGCTTAATGAAACACAACCATACTGCGAGACGCCTATAATCGGAGAGAGGCTGGTACATGACGGCTTAAAACTACTTATAAAAATATTACATTATATAAATCTACTTACATTATCACACATTTATCGGAATTGGGATTGTGGTGTAATGGTAAAGCCTATAAAAAAGTTACTGTTCAAGACAAACCAGCCGTTGCTGTTGGTGACATATAACGAGCTGTTGCGATTAATCATTATTATTGTGATATTTATTATATATTATAAAACAAAGACCTTTGCCACATCTATCTGTCTGTCTGTCTGTCTGTCTGTTCGCGATAAACTCAAATGGATTTTCATGTGATTTTCACCAGTGGGTAAAGTGCTTCATGAGGAAAATTTTGGTATATAATTTGTCTTGATTTGTCTATTTTCAAATATAATAAAAGGATTTTTTTAATAGTCGGGACAGGACAGCGTCTGTTGCCCTTCTTGCTGGGCCCACTAGTTTATTTATATAGCTCAAAAACAGTACACAAATTAAATTTGTCTTCCTATTTTAATCTTGAGCACAAAATTTTACAAAATTACAGATAAAACAAGTAAAAAATGTGTGCGTGTACTAGTGTACACACGTAAGAAGTGAAACTTGTTTAAGGCCTTATTTTTCGCAAAATGATCTATATGCAACTAAAAAAAAAAAAAAAAAAAAAAAAAAAAAAAAAAACCCTTTCTTTCTTTATGGCAAACAATTTCATTAATATATTAAAAAATAAAGTTAAATTAGATAAAGTTTAAACAAAAGGATTTTATTATCATAGACATGAATACAAAAAAGATGGCGCGTAACGGAAAAATGTGACGGTAAATTTTTTTCCAACGCCGATAAAGAAGTTTCACTTCAAAAAAAAAATATGAAAGTTTTTTTTATAACTTTATTTTTTGCAACCAATCTTTTAGATTATTACTGCCATTGTCGAGTAGTTAATAGTATTACAAGTTCTTCTATTCCATTTTCGGCAACCAGACTTCTAGTAGACCATTACCGCCATTGTCAAGTGAGTATCGATATTACAAGTTTCTTGATATAATTTCAATGAATGCCATTGTTGAGTAGTTAATAGTATTTCAAGTTCTTCTTCTATTACATTTTGGCAACCAGTCTTCTAGTAGACTATTACTGCCATTGTCAAGTGAGTATCAATATTACAAGTTTCTTGATATCATTTCAATGAACTAACAAGATGGTGGCCATCTTGTTAGAACCTTTCATGGAATTTTTGTGGCATCTCAGAATTCATGGTCCTGGCATTATTTTCCATTCACTTCACTTATGCACAATAAACAAACTATATCACATAAAACGCCACCATTTTTACACAATATAGAGTCAAGTAACACAAGATTATGAATAAAAAATAAAATCCACTACATGACAGACCAAGATCCCGCCAAAAACTCAATATGAAAGTTACTACAACAAAAAACAATTAAGTGTATTATAAAAGTTACATGCAAGGATGGTGATTTCTATGGACACTCTATACAAAGATTGGACCTTTGAGAAATTTGAATTTATAGACATACCTATTTTTCGATATAGTATTTGATGATAGAAAGAGTCAGTCATTATTGTTTGTTTCAGCTGTCACATGTGGATGATAATGAAAAGGACTCGGGGGTTTGTGCGACCTGCGTAGTCAGGTTGAGAGACGCGTGCGCTTTTCGCCGGCAAGTGTTACAGTGCGAAGAGTTGTTTCTCAGTTCCAAACTGCGTGACAAGGATGTTGTAGGTAAATCTGATGTAATTTTGGTATATGATATTTTTAATTTTAATGAAATCTTTTCCACAGGGATGTGGAAAAAATTCTACAATTCTGCCAGTGTCATGTAGATTTTTGTGATAAATAAGGAAAATAAATCAATCAACAAGAGATTTTAAGTAGATTTAGATCACCACCCTATGTCTTAGAATAAAAAGACGGTTCGTCATTGGGAGTAGTAAGTTCCTAAACAACTATGTTAGTGAACATGCATATATGTATTACTAGCTTCTGCCCGCGACTTCGTCCGCGTGGTATAGTTATTTTGGGCTAACACGTAGCGGAATCTCTCAAAAGAAAAAAAAACGATTTTGAAACTTTCCACATTTTAGCTCCGCTCCTGTTCCTCGATAAATGAGCTGTAAACACTGAAGGATGTTTTTTTAAAGCAGACCAGTAGTTCCTGAGATTAGCGCGTTCCACCAAACAAACAAACCCTTCAGCTTTTTTAATAGCACGTATAGATTACTCTTCCCTTGTACTTAACTCCGGCTGTCTTTTAAACTACAATAACTTATGATAGAGTAGACAGATTTGAATGAAACCAAAACTAAGTTATTATCGAAGATATGCCTCGCAATTTTAGTAACTTAAGGCCCTTAAAATAAACTAAAGACAAATTGAGAAAAGAGGAAGTAAAAAATAAGTAATATGTATGTAGGTAATAAGAAAAAAATACAGTAACTAAAGTAACAGCTACACTGAAAACAAAATTTATAAAACGTATAAATTAAGAAATAAAAAAAGTATGTTTGTACGTAATAAGAAAATAATACAAACTTAAGTACCTGGAATAGGCAAGTGCTCAAGTGTCGAAAACTATTATAGTAACTAAACTAAATCAAAGAAGAATTGAGAAAATTTATTATTTTAGTCATGAGTTATAAAAAAAATAAAAGGAAAAAAAATTAAGAAAGTACGCAAGTATTCAAGGTGGTATCTAAACACATGCAAGAATATAGAAATCAATTAGAAAATCACAGCGAAATTTTTAATAATCGAATTAACAACGTCTGTCTGTCCGCGTTTGGGCTGCCATCTTGTCGACTACGTACGTCCCGCCCCCTTACCTCATGCACCACCGTGGCACATCAATGCGCACGCTGCTTGCTAAATAGAAGAGTTTCGACAGTTTCGAATCCGATACTTTAAACTCTGAGTAGGATATCGCCAATAATAATTATTAAGAGCTAATAACCTATATACAAAATTTCATTGAAATAATGTAGGTAAATACGAAAACTTTTTATACCTACTAAATTTGCATCCCTCTTTTACCCCCTTAGGTATTGAATTCACAAAAAGGGATATCGACTATAATCGTTATCAGGAACTTATAACCCAAATACAACATTTTACTGAAATTACTTTGAAAATCAGAGACCTTTCATACTAACTTTGCACCCCCCCCCTTTACCCTCTTAAGGAAAGATTTTCGAAAAAATATTTTACACATATTTCATGACTTTCAATGAAGAACCTTCATACTGAATTTCATTTGAATAACTTCAAAAACGGCAAAGTTTCATACTAACTTTGCGGCCCCATTTTACCACCTTGGAGGGTGAATTTTCAAAAATCCTTTCTTAGCACTCCCCTACATTATAAAAGGAACCCCTGTGCAAAATTTCAAGTTTATAACCCTTATAGTTTAGGCCCTGCGTTGATATGTCAGGCATTAAGTCAGTCAGCTTCTCCTTTTATATATATAGATTTGATTTATAGATTTAACGTTTGACAACAATTTTCAGATATTTTTAACGTACTGCCAAAGGAGGAACATTTAATTTCGGTTGAATTATTTTATGTTTCCTAAGCCCGCTTGGCTAGCTACCATCCTCAAGTTGAAAGTCTCTCTCCAAGCACTTGTTGGTGTGTTCCGGACCCCCATGTCATCAAAAATAAGCAAATCAAGGACGCCCCCATCCTCCATCACTGCTTACGTAATACTTTTTACTATTTTATACTGTACTAGCGAACCCCGCAGGCTTTATCTCGTCATGATAATAAGAAAAAATCTAAATAGGTGGTAGAGCCACGCAGGAAGCTATTACTGGTATCAGCATGAATGGAGCTAACAGAAAACCGACGTAATGTCAGTGAGAGCAAGTTTTTGAGTTTATCGCGAACAGACAGACAGACGTGTCAGAGGACTTTGTTTTATAATATGTAGTGATGTGTGCACTTTTACAGAACAAAAGAACGAAAAGCAGAACGAAGACATAGAGCTGAAGGTGGAACCTAAAGATGACGATGATCATCATTCGATTGGTGGCCCGGACGTTGATGATGGAATGTCCGTAGACTATTCAGCTGATGATCTACCTACAGGTAAGTTGTTTATTTCTTGTATTAAGTTGTTCGATGTGTCAGTAGTCTTTGGACACTGCATCGCCCAGTGTAGGTTTAAATCTTTGCGAATAAGCCGGCGCTTTCGGAGTAGGAAAACATGGTGGTGATAGCATTTTGGTAAGTACCTGTTGATGTGTTCCGGCAAAGCACTTGAGAGCCAGTCCCTCCTCTAAACTTACCGCGTTTAGCTTCTTTTAAAATTAGATAAGATTGTAGGCAAGCAATACAACCTATAGACCATCTATACTCAACCTGCGGCCCGCATGGTCTTTGTAGTTGGCCTACCCGATTATACTTTATTTTCAATTATGTTAAATTTTGTAGGTGGTAGAGGCACGCTGAAGCTATTACTGGTTTCAGCATGAATGTGTCGGCTCGCCCGCGGTACTACCACCCGACACACAGAAACACCCACCTCAACTAACAGTGCACGCATTGTTGCGTTTCGTTGTAGGTGGTAGAGGCACGCTGAAGCTATTACTGGTTTCAGCATGAATGTGTCGGCTCGCCCGCGGTACTACCACCCGACACACAGAAACACCCACCTCAACTAACAGTGCACGCATTGTTGCGTTTCGTTGTAGGTGGTAGAGGCACGCTGAAGCTAGTACTGGTTTCAGCATGAATGTGTCAGCTCGCCCGCGGTACTACCACCAGACACACAGAAACACCCACCTCTACTAACAGTGCTTGCATTGTTGCATTTCGTTCGGTCAGTGAGAGCGCCGGAGACCCACCTCCCCTCGACTTCCACTTTCCCATTCCCCTTCCCTTCCTTCCCCCCCTCAACACAGGCTGGCAACGCACTTGTGACTCCCCTGGTGTTGCAAGTGTCTATGGACGGTGGTGATCACTTACATCAGGTGACCCAATTGTTCGTTTGCCACCTATGACATAAAAAAAATTCGTGCCCATCAGAAAACCTATGAGTACGCTGAGTAAATTAAATAGATCCTAGATAACTTGACCGCGCAATGCGTTCCTTATGATATAAGGGTAATACGAAGCTTGTTTTATTGCAAGACCATTTTTAACTACATTAATACATTGTTAATTTGAAATTCAATTTTTTTATTTAAAACCCTAATATTTGTAGTTTGCTGCCCTCGACACCATGAGTGTAACGTGTTTGTGGTCCATTTAAAAAAAAAGGTTGAGTACCACTGCTATAGAGTATTAAAAAAATAAATATGCCAAAGTTCAGTGCAGTGAAGCATTAAAATGACCACAAAAAAGTTATAATATCATTTTACCTACTCGACAATGGCAGGAATAATCTACTAGAACTATAGTCCTCAGACTTTTTTTTTTCTTATAGGCCCCTTACAAATTTATACTGCATTAGGTAGACCCCCTATTGTTTGAATAGCTTTGTATACAACCACAAATCGAATAGCTTGCTGTAATTAAATTTAATATGTAATTACATAGGTGATAAAATAACTTTCTACTATGAAATTAATAATAATTCAATGCTTTCATTCAAATTACATTTCAACAATAGTACCTATAAAATATTTTTTAATTTCATCCCATCATCGATCAAGATTTTTTCCTGATTAACGTATACATGTAATCAGGAAATTGTCTGAATCTAGCTCCATATCTTCATCAATTACTATAAACACTTACCTTTTAGAAGTACAATCAAAACCGTTTATGGCGTCATCGTTTAAAACAACATACCGGTTATATTGACCCAGAACAAAGGTCCCGTCTGAATGACGTATCTCGAAAACATCACCGATTATTACGACTATCAGTTTTTACGACTGAATATGAGTAGTTCCTTCGATGTTGTTATAAAAGATTTTGACTGTACTGACTTCTATGTAAATAAATATTATTTAAGAACAAAGACATTGTAATTTTTTATTATTCTATTTGTAAAAAACTAGCCTCTGCCCGCGACTTCGTTCGCGTGGATTAGTTACTTTGGGCTAACGCTAACACGCAGCGGAAGCTCTCAAGAGGTAAAAACGCCCTGGTTTTGAAATATTATTCATTGGTGATCCGCTCCTATTTGTCTTAGCGTGATGATATGTAGTCTATAACCTTCCTCGAGAATATTTCAAATCGGACCAGTAGTTCCTGAGATTACCCCCAACCTACAACGTCACAAACTCACAAACTTTACCTCTTTATAATATTAGTATAGATTAAAATTTACGTCAAGAGTTGCTTAATTGGAATTCACTATTGTCGATTCCCAGAAATTCTTTTCGCTAGCATGGACCCCTCAAGAGTTTGAAATCGACCCCCAGCGGTCGATATGATCCTCTTTGGGAGCCTATGTACTAGAAGATCGGTTGCAAAAATTAAAATAAATAAAAAAGATGATGATATAAACAAAAAGAAAATCTTCCATATCTATCTTTATAACATTGGTATATATTACACCTTTCCAGATGCTAAACCGCCGTTGAAAGAAGAAGAGAAACCCGTAGTAGACTTAAAAGATGATGTCCCGAAGATCTTGAAGGGCGATGATGGCGGCGGAGCTAGCGACTGGACCGATTCCTCATCCAATTCCGATAAGCCGATACTGAGGAAACGGAAAGGGAAGAAGAAAAAGAAGACAGCGAACGGAGCACAGAAGAAGGAAAAAATCAAGTCGCCAAAGAAGAAAAAGTCTGGTAGGTAATTCATAGAAGTTTTTTTTAAGTTAAACTTCTTTTGGCAGGTTATTAGAAGTCTTTGAGTGGGGAATTTTAGTTTGATACGGAAGTTATATCCGCCGATGTATGAATAGATGAATAAATATAAGAAGTAAAATTATTTTATTTCAAAATCAAAAATTCTGTATTAAATTTAGACCCTGAGAAGGCATTTATGAACGTCAAAACCACCACCGGTTCGGACAAACAACCCACTCATTGAGAAGAACCACGGGAAAGAAACTCCATCTAGTTAATTTTTTCTTAGCCCTCTTCAAAAACAAAGCCATCCTACTGAGTTTGTACATTTTCGTCCCATCTGTATTCTACCCTTTTTGTCTAAAGTCCTCGAACGAGTTGTACACAGACAATTTACAGCTTTTTTAAATCAGTTTTCTGTCCTCAATCCTTTTCCATCTGGGTTTCATCCCGCACATAGTACATGCTCAGCATTGGTTAAAATTACAGATTATATACCCCGCGCTATGGACGACAGTAAACTTACTCTTCTAACTTTAATAGATTTTAGCAATGCTTTTAACTGTGTCGATCACGACATTTTATTAGCTGTTCTCTCTTCTCTTAATATCCCACAATCAGCTATTGGGTGGTTTACCTCTTAGCTCAAAGGGCGTCGACAACGCATTAAGGTTGATGATTTGTATTCTGATTGGTGTAATGTGGTTGCTGGCGTACCTCAGGGTGGTGTGTTGTCTCCTTTACTCTTCTCTGTTTTCATTAATCCCTTGGTTTCAAAGATAAATCTCAGTAGTTATCATCTATACGCAGATGATGTTCAGCTTTATCAGCACTTCGAGCCTTTTTTTTTATCGTAGCTCTGCAAAGTGACTGTACTGTGCCTGATGGTGAGCACAGTATAATCCAAAAACAACAGCGACCACCGAGAGACACGCTATCCCTCATCCCTCACCGGTCGCCGCTGTCATGCCGGCTTGCATAAATGTCACTTCACGTTACGCTTGAAGGACCCCATATTATAGGAAAGAGGGAACACACTGGCCGGGAGATTGTTCCATAGCTTCACGGTACGGTAGAGATAAGAAGTTGCGAACTTTTTAGTTCGTGCCCAAATAGGATTTACCGTAAAACTATGGCGCCCAACGCCCAACGCGCGTGGTTCGGGTATGAAAAGGAGAGGAAGGGATTAAATTAAATAGCTCTTCAGAACACTATGATGCCGTCTCTGAGTGCGTACAAAATATGAATGTTGAACTGAACCTGTTGAACTGAACCGTGTACACTCATGGAGTGAAGAATACGGATTATTAATTAACCCCAAGAAAACACAGGTCATAATTATAGGTCGTCGAGCCGCGTTAAGCAGACTAAATATTGAAACTCTGCCCAAAGTTATCTATAATAACTTTGAACTAGAGTATCATACTCAGGTCAAGAATTTAGGTCTGTATATTTCTCAAGACTTTTCATGTGCTCCAAATATTAATATAATTCAAGATTATATTGAAACGATCCATAACTTCAGAATCCAACTACACCGCTATTTATTTGAGAAACAGGAGGCAGAGTGTCTGTGATTTTATAATTAATTTTTGCTGTGTATATATGTATATGTATTATCTTTGTTTATTGTATATATTTGTATGTAAGTTTGTATATATGTTTTATCGTGTATGTACTAATATTTATTTTATTATTTACTAGCTGACCCGTGCAACTTCGTCTGCACCAAATCGGTTATCACCGGTGTCAATTGTATTTTTAAACACGAAAAATTTTAATATACCTAAAACCTTATTGCAGCCACACCTACGGTTTCCAATTGTGAATCCAAACTATCAAGGGACTCACTCAAACATATATCCATATGGTATGTGAGAAATCTTTTAAAATAAGCCTACAACCCGTTCGTAGCATCATCTACTGAGTTCAATAAAAAATAAAAACTAACCTACATATATTGGCGATAATGTAAAAAAAAGCTTTAGAGGTCTATGGACCCCCAGTTTCTAAAGAAGTTCCTTTCCCTTTTTTGTAGACGTTTACTATACAGTCAGTAGAGTTTACATTATAAAATATCAAGTTGATGAGTTAAATTGTAAATTAAACGATAAAATATATTCATAAAATAAATAATGATAAATGAAACACTGAATGATATCATAACTATTTTTAACTTGTATTAAAACTTTTTCACACTCCATTGTATTGAAGAAAAATATAAATATTAAAAAGATATGAGCACGACGCGTCAAATGTCACTTGCCTGTAACTATTTGTCTAAGAGCTAGTAACGGTTTCGACAAATTTTCTATAAGACAGTTTTTTATATATCTTTATGTTCTTCCGAACAGCGTACGGGCTACCTGGCTGCCGATAAACGTTGCGTTTATTACTGCATATCGCAACTTTACTGGCAAACATATTGATTTTTATATAATTTTTGAATGTTTTGTTTTTTACTAACTTTGAAACCCTACTAAAACATGAAATTATTATTGCCAGACATTTTTGTTATAAATAAAATAAAATAAAATAATATAATTTGCCCGATGCTATTTTTTGTAAATAAAATAAGTATGTTCTAACCATATTAAGATAGCTGTAATTTTAATATTATTATTTTAATGAACGTATAGTCGCCTAAGTGACATACAACTATATAACAATAAGAATGACAATAAACTTAACAATAGCTTATATTAATTTTGTACAATTCTTTAGCATCTTTCGAAATGGGGTCAGACAATAACGAATTGTACAAACCACTGTTGAACGAACCAGAAGCATTAAGCCGAGATTTAATATCTTCGCTTCGAACACATTCTGCCAGGATGTGGTGCACATCATCGATGAGCTCACAACTCTGGCAGAATGGTGATCGTACTTTACGCTTCAGGTAGGCGAACTTTTTACACGGGATGTGTTCTGAGCGTAATCTTATTCCTGTGATTGCTTCCCGACGGCAAATCGTACTGTCATCAATCCATGGTGACCTTAAGGGGGGTGGCTGAATCATTCTGTATCATATTCGTTTTATTTTAGAACGCTCATCAAAGTATTCCTTCCAATGCGTGTAAAAGCTATTTTTAAATACTGAGCATACATCCAAGTAAGTTGGTAAAATATTAATAGGAGCCCCTTCGGAGGATCCTTCTCTATGTAAAAGATCAGCGCTTTCATTCCCAGTTATACCTATATGAAAAGGGATCCATTGTAAAACACTTACTTTGTTCTTTGCTTTGAAATCTAGTAATTGCTTCAAAATAGTGTAGGCTATCGGTATTCCTCGAAAATTCGAGGTACATCAAGCTACGTGTTGAAGAGGACTTTTTGAATCGGAGAAAATAACAATCTTAATGGACTCAGTTGATTGTGCAAATGATAAGGCCTCTGTAATTGTTATCAATTCAGTGTGCATAATTTTCATCAATTTGAAATTTCATAAAAGTTTTGAAATTTGACTCAAAAAATGCGGCTCCTAAATAATTACCAGCTTTAGATCCGTCAGTGTATATTTTAACAAAATTTTGATAATATTTATTTATATATTGAAGACAAATATTTTTTATTTTAAGAATATCATATTGACGCTTTGGCTTCCAAATACCATCTACATTTATTTTAATTATATTGTGCAAATCAATGTTATCGACCCAGATGTGTAAAGTGAACATTTCATGTTTTATACTTGTTTGAATTGGAGTATTTTTATATTGAGAAAAAATAGAAACTAATAATTGTTTTTTCTGTTACGCCAATAGAGTGATTGGAAAGAGATGGACAGTTCTTTTAATACATTAGTTAGTTCGTTTTTTTCGAATGACTTAAATTTAAATAGAATTTTGCCAGCTAAATATTGTCTCCTAAAATGTAACGGACATATGCTCAATTCGCTTTCTATAACATGGATTGGAATACTTTTAATGAAACCCCCGATAATCCTCATGGCCTGGTTTTTGACTTTTTGAAGTTTATAGAGGTTAATCTGAGCACTACTATCATAAAGAAAGCTCACATAGTCAATTCGACTGCGTGTAATATTGAAGTATAAACGAACTAAATGTTATGGATGAACACCCCAATTAAAACCGGCTAATGCTTTGAAAACGTTTAGAAACTTAGAGCTAGATTCTGCAACTGCATTGATATGTTTACCCCATTTTATGTATGATAAAGATAGCGATAATTGTGGAAGCGCCTGTTATAGACGCATGTCTTCAAGATGACGTCAGTCTCAAGTCATATGCCTACGTTTATCGTTGTTTTTCAGTGTTTACGGTGAAATCTCAATATCATAATAGTTAATAAAATGAAATATGTTCTTTGCAATGGAAAAAATAAAATGGTTTGAAATGAATTATTTTGTTTATAAAGAATATCATCGGGCACATTATTGTCAATAACAAAATTGTCTGGCAGTGATAAACTCATGTTTTTAATGACGCTAAAAAGCAACCGAAATTTTTTTTCCCTAAAATTATTTATAAATCAACATTTTGACCTGTAATGCGCATTAAAAAACACTACGTTAACCGGCTACCAGGTATCCTGAATCCTGTTTGGAAGGGCATAATATATCTTCATATTAAAGAACCAGCTTTTCTAAAATTCTCCTTCTTCCAACGTTGCTGGCTCTTGTACTAAGGTGTCGCAAAAAAGTCTAGTTACATTAACTACAATTTTTTGTCTTTCGGTATCCTGGAGAACCCCTTGCGTTTTATGGGACAAAAAGTATCCTAAATGTAACCTTGTAATATTAGTTATTATTTTGTCAAGTTTCGTTAAAATCGGTTCAGTACTTTCAGCGTGATGCGTGTTCACAGGGACAGAAAGACAGACAGACAGACAGACAGACAGACAGACAGACAGACAGACAAAAATTGTAAAAAGATTATTTTTGGCTTCTATATCGATAACAAAGTCTACCCCCATAAAAAATTTCAAAAAATATTTAATGTACAGATTTGACCTTGCTACAGTTTTATTATAGTATAGATTTATTTTATTAAAGTGAAACATTTATTACATCGTCTCAAACTTTTTCGTCTGTGTGTTACATGTCGCGTGATGGTCGGCCGCGGAGTAGGGATAAAGTGAAAGGCGCCTATAGTTCGCAGCAGCTGACCGTGTAGTGTATTGACTATTATTAGTCTATACATAGTAAATGTCTATAGTGTGAAAAAAAGTTTCACTTTTACCGTGGTTTCATAAAACCACACAATCCTTTTTCGTATGTTTTTATGTATATATTTGACCTCTGTATATGCACTACCTACAAAACTATTTGTCTGACAACAATACCGCTGGTTAGCTGGAAGGAAATGCTTTATAGCATTAAGCTCGCCAGTATACAAACAAAAAGTGCAATAAAGTATTCATTCATTCATAAAATATAACATAGCACAACATATTTTGAGACATTACAGTTACATTCGTTTTTGTTGGATGCACAGAGAGAGGCGTCATTTCCAGACGTCTTCATCGTTCTCATATTGATCTACCCTATAATAGCCTTTATGTATTAAGACACTTGAACTTACTCCACTTACTTATTATTCCAGGAGTTTCGACAAAGAAGAAGAGAGTACCAAAACCAGAAGTAGAAAAGAAGAACACATACGACAGAGATCTGGACTGCATGTCGGAGGAGAATCTAATAACAATCATCCAATACTCATATGTCTGTCCGTTCAAGAACAGAAGGAACAACTACTATTGCTTCTACTGCAAGGACTATTACCCGAAGCCCGAAGACTTACGTGAACACACCACGACCCACGACACGAAGCCATTCCAACTCCTAATGGGATATAAGAAGATGCCAAAATTAGATATAACCCGAATAGATTGTAAATTGTGTTCAGTGAAAATTAACGATTTGAACGTATTCAAGCAACATATAGACGAAGTACACGGCAAGAAGATATACTTTGAAGCACCGGATAAAATGTTACTGTACCGGTTAACGTGGAACGATTTAGTGTGTGTTATGTGTAACGATGTGTTCGAAGACTTCAATACTTTGAACACTCATATGGTGGAACATTTTAGTAACTTTACATGTGATGTGTGCGGTGTGTGTTTCCTCGAAAAGCCACGGTTGGATGCTCATCTCAAGCGGCACAAGGATGAGGAACGCCATACTTGTGAAGTCTGCGGTAAAGTGTTCAGATCGAATCATTATAAAGACATGCACGTGGATATAGTTCATAAGAAGAAGGCGATAATACGTTGCCCGAAGTGCGATGAATGTTTCATGTCATACGCTCTGAAGAATAAGCATTTGACCGAAGCCCACGGACAGAAGAGAACGTATCCTTGTAATCTGTGTGATAAAGTGTATAATAGGCAGAAGACGTTAACGGAACACCAGCGGAGGAATCATCAGAAAGTATTGAAACACCAGTGCGAGTACTGTGAGCAGAGGTTCTATCTACCGTCTCGATTGAAGGAACATATGGCTATGCATACAGGCGAGAGGAACTTCCGTTGTGAGTACTGTGAGAAGAGTTATCCGAGGCTCAAGTCGCTACAATATCATATAAGGACACATACAAACGACAGGAGGTACCGTTGTCATATATGCGGTCAGGGGTTTATACAGAATGCGAGTTTAAAATCACATATTAAGAGCCATCATCCTGAGTGCGATATAGAGGGATGTTACTTTTAGGTAGTTAAGGTGACCGTGTAGTGTAGGTACATTAATTTTTTTTTTGGATACACGTTTGAATGTAATGTCAGTTAATGTCGATTGATAATGTAGTGAAAGGTTATAAGATTAGGAAAAAATTTGGGGTACTTATTAACGCCACCGCAGTGTGGTCACGGACCGCTACCAGGTCCTGCTCGCGCTGTCTTTGTTTCAAAAGCCTAACCAAACCAAACCAAGACGGGAAAATTAAAAAAAAATAAATAAATGCACCAATTAATACAAACGGCAAGATATCAATCACATTGTTAGGGGTATCGCACCGACGCTCAGGTAATTTCGAAGAAAACACAGTGGAAGTACTTCACAATTTACTTAATCATATTTAACTAGCAGATGACAAACGCATTTTTCCTAGTTTATATCTACAAAGTCATCCTTATAACTTCTTCTTTATCTTGTTTTGGCTCCGCAGAAACACATGCGCCGGACACCCACCTCCCCTCCCCTTCCACTTTCCCCTTCCCTTCCTCCCCCCCTCCCTACACAGGCTGGCAACGCACTTGCGACTCCTCTGGTGTTGCAAGTGTCTATGGACGGTGGTGATCACTTACATCATGACCCACCTGTTCGTTTGCCTCCTATGATATAAAAAAAAAAAAAAACATGCCAGTGTCAATGTTTTGTTTCAATGGAGATTACAACATATTTTACTTGATAAGTGTTGTGTAAAAAATTCCAACAAGATGGTAGCTCTCTTGTTAGAACTTTCCCGGGAGTTTTTGTGGCATCTCAGAATTCATGGTTCGTGGTATTATTTTCCATTCACTTCACTTATGTAGAATAACCGAACGATATTGAGTAAAACACCACCAATTTTACAAAATATAGAGTCAAATAACACAAGATTATGATTAAAATATAAAATCCAGTACATGACAGACCAAAATCCCGCCAAAAACTGCCATCCTTACATCTAGTATACCATGCGTGCCTTAATTGCGGCGCGTTTATCCATACATTAACATTTCACATACTACATTTTACTCGATATATAATAATAATAATAATCGCAGTTATATTCAATTTATTTTACATACATCGATCGGTATTTATAAACTCATCATATCAGACATAATAGAACATTAAATAGAGAAAAGGAAATACGAAATATGATAGCTCATCTGTCCGTAATACACATGGTCCAGGTGTAGATTGTCTGCATTTGACAAACTTCAGTTACGGTGGTGTTAATACGTAGTTCGTTCGGGACACTTGATATCGTCTATCGCGGTTCGGTTAGGTTAGGTTAGATTTGCGAAACAAGACAGCGCAAGCCGGCCGCGGTAGCGATTGTTGAGTGCACTGCCGTGGCATTAATACGTAAGAACCGAATTTCGTTATCGAGCATTACAGCTACAAAATAAACTGGAGCATTACTGCTACAAAGAAACTCGAGCATTATTGCTACAAAGAAACTAGAGCATTACTGCTACAAAGAAACTCGAGCATTACTGCTACAAAGAAACTCGAGCATTAATGCTACAAAGAAACTCGAGCATTACTGCTACAAAGAAACTCGAGCATTACTGCTACAAAGAAACTCGAGCATTATTGCAACAAAGAAACTAGAGCATTACTGCTACAAAGAAACTAACATACACAATCCAAAAAATCCCAACGATCTGCTAGCAGAGAGAAAAAGATTGTTTATTAGATATCCCTGAATCATTTTTTTTTTTCACTTAGACTATGGTCCCCTATACCTATACCTATAACTATACAGCAAATTTGGCAATGTCATGTCGATTTTTATCAATTACAAGGACAATAAATCAGCAAGAGGGTTATTTGGTTTACTGTCCTACTATGGCAGTATGTCTCCGGTTAAAATAAAAAAATTAAAGTACATTTTAGTGAAGCTTAGAATGATAAAAAACATCACTATAACAAAACATTCGAATTCAAGGGAGCTCTACGGAATCTCATATGTCGCTTTATTACATGTAAAAATAATTTAAAAAAAAACTTTCAGTAAACTATTTAGTTTTTATAAAAAAAAGTTTATAATGGTCAGAAACTTTTTATTATTTCCATGAAAAAGAAATGAACATTATCATTAATTTTTTTTTAAATTTTTGTACAGTCAATAATTTAAAATAGTTATTTATTTTTATTAAAAATCAGTATTAATATGTATTTAAAATTACGTAATCACAATACATGACGTTACATTATAGAAGTCATAAATTTATAGATGAGTTGTTTGTTTAATAGAAAATGTGGGCGATGGGCATTCAGCCAAGAATCTGTTGTTCAATTACTAATGATTTTTGTACACTTTCATGAGTTCATAATTTATTAGATAGAAATATTTTAAAAAGAGAAAAGATAAACATCACGTATACAGATAACACAGTTTTTTTTTAAATTGTATATAAGGAGTTGTCTTCGCTCAGTGTCATGTAAAGAAAATAAATCGCTTTCATACAGTAAGAATGTCGTTACTTCACAAAACTTAATTCAAAATTAGTTTGTTATCGGTTTATACGTTTCATTTTATTTTTGTCAACCAATCTTCTAGTAGATTATTACTGCCATTGTCAAGTAGGTAATTATTTTAGGTACAAGTTTATATGAACTCATAAGACGGTGGCCGTCTTGTTAGAACTTTCCGGGGAGTTTTTGTAGCAAGTCGAATCCACGTTCCATGCTATTATTTCGCATCCACTTCACTTGTGCACAATAACCGAACTATATTACGTAAAACACCACCAATATTACATAATATAGACCCAAATAACACAAGATTATGAATAAAATATAAAGTACACTACTTGACATTCTAAGATTCCGCCAAAAACACCCTTGGTTTATACATATAATTTGCTCAAATCTATGTAAACTTGTAAACTATGATTTTTTTTATATGATCCCATCAACAACATGGATATAAATGATTCTTGTTATATGAAAGCGATAATTGTTTCAAAGAAAAGTCACATCGCTGCCTTTAAAATGATTAGGGTTCTAATTCCGCCGAAATAAAGATCTACAACATTTATTCCGATGTGGAGTCACATAGGTGCGAGTTATTAGGTTAGTTTTTAAGAGATTTTTTGCTGCCACGGAACGCATGTTTTTAAATTGTGTGGAGCTATCTTATTTATGTTTTTGGATGAAGTATGTACTTAAAAATGGCTCTTACGTGTTAACGGCACCGCAGTGCGCTCGCTGACCGCTGCCGGCTCGCACTACTTGTACGACTAATAGTCTGTGGCTCGCACTGTCTTTGTGTCACACGTCTAACCTAACCTAATCGAGCTGGGAATATTGAGAAAAATAAATCGGTTAAGTTAGACTTTTTTTGTATATTAGCAACATGATGATTTTTAAGTTAAAACAGTTTCGTCTCGGTTTGTGACACATATATCTATCTATATATATATTAGAGATTCCCACCTATATATTGACTCATCACGATATCTCTGGAACCATAAGGCGTAGCGACTTGTAATATGGTAGGAATATTCCTTTCGCCGAGTAGAGGTCAGCTACGAACGGATTTTACGAAATGCCACTCATAAGGGGGGTTGCGGGGGGGAGTAATCAGGGCGGGACAACGTCAGCCGGGCCCGCTAGTCTTAATATACAATAATTCAATTCGATTCATAAAAGTATGCAATTTCTCATCGATGTTTTCTAATGACGTTACTACGTAAAATTATGGTCCGTAAACGGACTTTACAGACAACCAATTTTTTTAGATAAATTTAAGACCAATGTGTAAACATGGTTGAGTTTTAAACGTATTTTCCCACTAAATTGATTATTTGAGTCATTTTTTTTATTAAAGGAGCGATATATTGATTGGAATAAAGTTACATTTTTACCGATTGTTGGCATCCAGTATGGCCACAGATAATACACTAGTAGTGTATGATTAATGATACGTCAGGAAAAGCGATCCGTGGCAGATCTTGCATATTTAGTGTGTAATAAATCATTTTAATTTATATAGAATCACTTAAGAGATCACACATATTATATAAATAAATTATAGTAGTTATATTTAAGATAAATTATTTATTAAGTTTTATAAATAAATTGCATGGAAAAACATTATGTTTTTGTAATACTCCTTCAATATCCTTGTTTGATTTTCCTTTTACTGACTTTGTACCTTATAATACCAATGAACCATGTCTATAAATCAATCTCAATTTCTCGCTCTATTCAAAATGTACTTTATTCAATTTTGACCCTAAGACGTCAAAGCTACCACAGGTTCGGACAAACAGCCCACTCATCGAGAAGAACCAGCAACAAACTCAATTTGGTTTATCTTTTCATGATATATATTTTTACAAAACAAATAGTTACATTGACATTAGCATGAATCTTATATGATCTGCTCTCGAAATTTTAATTTGGCTACATTTGTCAAATGCTAGTTACGCAGATTTACACTATCCTCGACGATAGGTATATTAGTCGTTTTGCTAGTACTGCAATTTATTCTATCTGTTGTCTTTATTCAGGCCTCTTATGTCAGTATATTTATGTAATCTGAAAACGGATCGTAGATCTGAATATATAATATAGTGTAATATAAGATAGAATATTATTCTCACAGAACTTGAAATCAATAGTTTTTTTTTGTATGTAACAGTGAAAGGTGAAGTGAAACAGTTCATTCGGATGCAGTATTTGCTTGAAGGTTGGCGATTTTTTGAGCTAAGATATCAATGTCTTTGCCATATTTTCATTTTTTCATAAAATCTCCGACTGGTTAGTAGTTTTTTTTTTAAAGGACGCCCCTAATTTTGGATGGCGTTTCACCTCTGATAAGGTAGTCATAGACTTTGTTAGGGTGCGTAATATTAGCATCTTGATTTAATAATGTTAGAGGCATTTTATTTATTATTCTTATTTGGTTAGTAGTTAGTATCAAAGACAAGAACCAATATTTAATAAGAATAATTCATAATTCGTAAGAATATTTTAGTTTACAGTATATAGGAGCGGCTAAAAATGAAGATTTATATAAACTGCAGTAAGTACTTCACTGCTTTTTTATTGTTAAGAAAAATATTGTGGAACATATCTTCGCTCCTATTAAAATCGATCCTTTTTATTTTTTATAACTTCCTCAATCATTTGTCAGAGCCCGCAGCACTGGTTAATAATGAGGAAAGAAATCACTTAATATGTAAGTATTAGGGCTATTTACATATAATTATGTGATAGATTATCGCAGATAGCTTCAATATTAACTAATAATAAAAAAGTGTGTGTGTACGTATGTACATACGTTAGAAGTTATACTTCTTTGGCGTAACAAGATAAAAAAAATTTTTCAAAATTTTTATCTTTTGTCTTATTCTACGTTTGTAGAAAAAATGACACTAATAATAGAAAAAAGGTAACATTGAGAGTTTTAATACCAAGAAACAAAATGTTAACTATAGCTAACTTCAGGGTGTCGGTTTTTCATGACAGTGTGCGCGTGCATCGTAATAACTTCAGGTTGTCCGTTTTTCGTGACGGTGTGCGCGCGCATCGTAAAAATTTACTGTTATCATTTTTCCCTAACGCGCCAAAAGAAGTATAACTTCAAAAATTATCGTTCGATATTCATGGCACTACACTACGATAAGTGGTTGGTACTATACAATGAAGTATGACATTATTCATAATACATGCAAGGAATTTATAGTTGTTTACTTGTCCTAGAATACATGTTACCGAAAAAAATATAACACTTTATAGGCCGTTTTAACTTTCTTGAAATGTGATGTATCTTACATAAATTAAAAAATGTTCTCACTAACATGTTACATGAATACATAGTACCGTTATGTCGTGATGTTAAAATACGATTAAGTACCACAGAGTTACTTAAGGATTAAGTTCCAATAAGGAATCTGGTTAACTGCCCAAATTCATGAGTAAGGCGTCACGCCTACTTAGCACTTTCATTAAGTAGCATTGTAGTTTGTAAAAAAGGCGTTCAAAATCGAAAAGAAGTTTAATAAGAAATCAAATGCAATAATAAAACGCTACATGTTATGTTTCAAAGATTTTGATTGATTTTTGACAGTCAATAATTAAAGCTTAATTGTTTGGATATCATAGTCAAGTTCTTACATACAGAAAGAGATAGCAAACATTACCAATTGACTTGAGAGATATAAATGGAACGGTATTATTAAAATTTTTGTCGGAGAAATATTTTTATGTTTTTAATTTATGAAATCAATGTGTTAAGTATGTGAAATGGCTGCTCAAACAACAACGGGAAAAAGTAAAGGCCCAATAGTGGATCCGGCGCTGTGCCGCTGCTGTAGATCCATAAAGAAATGTCGACTTTTAACAGCCGAATATGAGTGGATGGGGAATAAAGAAATATATTCCGATATGTTTATGGATTGTTTTGGGTTACTTGTAAGTAAATTTTGTTCTTATTTTATGTAACTATTAGAAAACATAGCTTCTTATAGATTGTTTAAAATCATTAACGTAAAAATTAAAAAAAATATCTATGTTTACTGCCTCGTTTTCTCTGTGCTTGTTTGAAAATATTCTTTACGAAAAAAAATTATAATAAAATTTTTATGATTTGAAATAACAGCGGTTCCTAAAATTCTAAGGCTACAGAATATTATACAATGTTCTGTCATTATATAAAATGTTTTTGGAATTGATGACAAATAATTGCAATCTATACTATTTTAATATTTTGAAAAGGGAAAGTTTGTAATTTTGTGATGTTGTAGGGGGTAATATCTGGATCGACTACACCGATTTGGAAAATAGCCCTTTTACTCGCAAATATACAAATGTCTTTATTTTAAAATTCTTTACAAAGTATTGGCACTAGCTATGACCCCAAACTTGATAATACCTGTCTCATGGAAGCCTTATACCTGTATGGGAACACACACACATATATTCATAAGGTGTTATGATATAAGAAAGTTATATTGTAATAAATAGTCAGTTGGCTCTCGTGCCTATCATTTCATATCCTCATAGGGATCCTACATTGGTTCTTAGCCAACAACTTCTTATATCTATCACCTTATGAATATATGTGTGCATGTTCTCACACCTGATTATAGATTGCCTTAAACTTTAATTAACTTGTTCGGTACTTGTTTGTCCAACATAATATATTCGGTGACAGGACAATTGGTTATTAAAAAGACTGTGTCCTTATACTATGGTGTCTCTGCATTGTTTTCCTTCAAACATATTAATTGTAGTGACTGAAGTACAACAAATAAACCGTCATTGCTCCATAAAATAGGTCCCTAAGATTTGATAATCATTCTTACAGCTATCCCATTTGGATGGTGAAAGCAAAGGGTGTTGTGTTTGCGCAACATGTGTGGTTCGGTTACGAGACGCGTGTGCATTCCGTCAGCAAGTATTACAGTGCGAGGAGGCTTTCTTGAACGCGAGACTCGAAAATAAAGACGGTATGTGAATCCTTTAATAGGTAAAAAAAATCTTATGTTATAAATAAATAAATAAATAATAAATGTTCGGTCAGTGAAAATGCCGGAGGCTTAACTCCTTTCCACCTTTCCCTTCCTCTTTCTCCTTTCCCTACCCATCCCCCATACACAGGCTGGCAACACACTAGCGCCTCCCCTGGTGTTGCTAGTGTCTATGGACGGTGGTGAACACTTAACATCAGATGACCTACCTGTTCGTTTGCCTCCGTTTGACATAAAAAAAAAATTGGCTTGATCAATTTTTATGAAATTGTATGTATTGGGGTAATGCCATTCCAAATTTGCTAGTGTTTGGGTTTTTAATGATTGTCAGTAATACTTTAAGATAACATAAAATATAGCTATATTTTAATAAAATAATAAGCAGAACGATCACTGCATTAAAACTTGTGATGAGCGATGAGTAATTGTTAGTTTTTTAAAAGGTAGTACAATACAATTTTTATTCTAATTCATATATTTTTTTATTGTAGTTTTATTTTAGTTTGGAAGCTTCCCAACACTTCTTTAGCCCACCATTGAGTATAATCTTATCTGTTTGGCGGTTCGCGCTCACAGCGCATGGGCTATAGTTTATGTCGGTCTATAGTTAAGTTTGTGTTGGTCTATAGTTAAGTTGGTGTTGGTCTATAGTTCATTTTGAATCATTATATTTACAGATAGTGTGGGTAAAGTCGAAGTAACAGTGAAGAGTGAACCGGTCGCGACAAACGATTACGATTCTACGGTGGATGATAGAGATGACTTGCCAACTGATAGGGAACCCGGTGAGTTTGTAAATACAATAAAACTCTGTCATAGTTGACTGTGGTCAATAGTTATGCTGCGGCCTGGATAAGTGGAGAGTGTGATTTTTTTTAAATTAGTCCACCACGTCCAGACTGATGGTGACCTGTCTATGTTCTATCTATATAAAAAAAATAAGTTCTGTCGTTGTTTGTGCATCACACAAAAGCTATTGGGTATATTTCGAACATTTTCATTTTTTTTTTATTCTTAGATTATTCGCCCTTGGCTAAAAATATCAGGACAGCTTTATTTATACATATAATAAAATAAAATTATCTGTATTCAATATTAAAATAACAATTTTTTACTGATTGTATATGAAAGAAGTATACATGCTATTGATACAAGAATGCCATTTTCACAACTTTCTCGATCTGTCTGTCTGTTTGTTCCGGGTAACCTCTGAAACGGCTGGACCGATTTTGACGGGAATTTCACTGGCAGATAGCTGGAATTACAGCGGGTGATATGGGCTACTTTATTTTAGACTACCTGTTACCCGCCGCTTCATCCGTAGTGTTATCTCCAAAACGGTTGGACCGATTTTCACGGGACTTGCACTAGCAAATAGCTGACCTTATAAGAATTATTTACGATTTTTTAGACATACATGTGTACCATGCATGTG
This sequence comes from Antheraea yamamai, assembly GCA_036509395.1. NCBI lineage: Eukaryota > Metazoa > Arthropoda > Insecta > Lepidoptera > Saturniidae > Antheraea > Antheraea yamamai. The sequence goes on from AP028454.1 coordinate 2,429,357, forward strand.
TGCATGTATGCTTCATGTACTCGAATATGTATTTTGTATCTGTCAACTCAGTTTAGCTAAACTAAACTAGTTAAAACCTTGTGACTCTCCTGATGTTGCTAGTGTCTATGGACGGCGGTGATCACTTACCATCAGGTGACCTACCTGTTCGTTTGCCTCCGTTTGACATAAAAAAAAAGCAATAAACTCACTATCGCATTTATAATATTGATAAGGAGTTGTTTTTTACTTAAGCAGAAAATACTAATGATAATAAAATGTATTTCCAGAAGATTCCAAGTCATCATCAATTAAAGAACTAAACGATTGCATTGTTAACAAGAAGTGTAAGAGAGAGAGGAGAAGCAGATCGAAGGAGAAAACAAAATTGACTATGAGGAGGGATTTGTTAACAAAAATGAAGAAACTGAGAAACAAGTTGGATCATATGATCGAAAAACCAGGTATCCATTTATTGCATTACTCGATATATAGTACTAGTTTCTGCTCGCGACTTCGTCCCCATGGAATAGTTACTTTGGGCTAACTAACACGTAGCGGAAGCTCACAAAAAGAAAAAAAAAACGATTTTGAAACATTCTTCATTTGTGCTCAGCTCCTGTTGGTCTTAGCGTGATGATATATAGGCTCAGCCTTCCTCGATAAATGAGCTATCTACTACTGAAAGAATGTTTCAAATCGGACCAGTAGTTCCTGAGATTAGCGCGTTCAAGAAAACAAACAAACAAACCCTCCAGCTTTATAATATTAGTATAGATTTATTTGTGACATTACTTCATTAATTTTAAAGTATGAGGTCCCGTTACATTTGTCTATAGTCTGACCGCAACCGCTGTACCGCGCCTTAGGTATGCGCGGGGTGGCGGGGACTGGGAAGGAAAGAGCATCAACTCACATGAGATTCCTAGTGTCAGACAGATCTTATGATATCAAAGCACTATTTTTTGAAGCTGTATATTTACGAGTATAATTATATACAATCCCTGTTTATTTTCAATATGATTTTTAGATGAGTACAAATAAGGAACCAATATACATGAAATGAATCCTTAATTCTTGGAAGTATAAAATGTCAACGCATAACGCATGTTACCCATCTTTTTTTTTTTTTTATCTTATTCTTTGGCCTTTGTGGAAAATTCCGCAATTCTGCCAGTGTCATGTACATAAAGCTTAATTTCTACGATAATGGATCAACAAAGGATCTGAAGTTGATTTGGACCACCACCCTATGACTAACATAGAACATAGGGACAATACACAATTGGGTTAGTAAGTACCTAAACATATGATCATATAAGCATGTATAGCACAAGTAAGCATAATGTAACAAATAATTAGAGCTTAATTTTATTAATATAGATATATTTACACAGAACAGTAATAAAAGGAGTAAAGGAGAGGGAGAGTAGGAATTGCATGCAGGTGGGACGCAATATCTCCTGGGGGAGTAAATTATATAGAGAAACGCGCCGATTTGGACAATTAAAAAAAATATGGTTTATACTTCCTTCATCTAGCCCACATTCACATAGCGAGTGATCCCGGACTTTAATTTTTGCAAGATGGACAGGTGTGCAGGCATGATTCAAACGCATACGGCACACGACCGATATCGTACGCTTGTCTACGTTCGGAAACAATGAAAACCAGGGTTTAGTGGGGATGGTAGGTTGTAAATTGCCATAGAATTTGGCTTTAACCTTGTGTGATGTCTGCCACTCATCATTCCACGGTTTAAACAACTGGTGTTTCATGCTTACACAGAGATCCCCAGGAATGATTTGAAAATGTTCTAGAGAACCTATGTTGGCAGCTTGCTTTGCACATGAATCTGCGGTTTCATTGCCTGGAATGCCCGAGTGACCCGGAATCCAAGCCAAGACGACTTTTAAGTTTTGCTGTTGACACATATAAAGAGCTTCTTTGATTTTTAATATAATTGGGGATCTGTATTTACATTTGAAGGGATTAGCCAGTACGGCTTGTAAGCAGCTTTTTGAATCAGTTAAAATAATGGACTTTTTGATATCATGGGATAATACAAATTTTATAGACTCTAAAATTGCAATGGATTCACCAGTAAACACTGTTAAAACGGGAGGGCATTTAAAACTTAGTATAATTTTAAAAAAGGGAATCCACACGGCGGATCCCATGTTGTTGTTTTGGGTCAGTTTGGATGGGTCGGAGTAGATTGCTAGCCAGTTCGGAAATTGTGAAGCAAGCTTGTCTTTTAAAATTTTATCGGCATTAACTATGTCATTCTGAATGCCCAGATCTAGGATTATATTGGGCTGATGACACAACGCTTCATAAGGGAGAGAGAAAATAAGTTTACATGGAAATTGCAGAATGGGAATAGTTAAACGGGAAATTTTGATATAACTGCGGAGAATACAAGGCAAATCGAATAAAGAGCTGTAACCCTCGTTTTCAACTATACAAGCCAAATGTCTTAGCTTCTGTAGGAGAGGATGTTGGGAATTTTGATAGAGTTTGAAAAGGAACTTGTCCGAGAGGAATTGCCTGCGTAAATAGAGAGGGGGATCCACGCATTCCACTTGCAGAGCATTGATGGGCGAGGATTTCATGGCCCCTAGAATAATGCGAAGGCATTTTGATTGGATTTTCGAGAGTTTCTCCGAGGCCCCTTTATTACTGGGATCTAAAAGAAATCCTCCATAGTCTAGATGGCTGCGAATGATAGCATTATAAAGCATTTTTTGGGAAAAGGGTGAGCTCCCTACCAAGCTCCAGATAACGACCGCAGGATATTAATGTTCTTCTCGCATTTACCAGACACATAATCCGCATGCAAAGACCCAGACATTTTAGCATCCAGCCAAACGCCTAGAAATTTAATGTTAGTTGTCTGAGGAATAACTTCTTCACCCACTTTGATTTTAACTAATGGGATATTTCTCCGCTTGGAGAACACAACCACTGCTCACTTTGGAACTGACAAAGATAGACCATGATCTAGTAACCATGGTGAAAGATAGTGAAGGGCAGTGTTTAATCTGGAACAAGCATTGCTTGGTTCCGATACTGTAGTGTATAGAACCAGGTCGTCGGCGTATTGTAAAATGGAACAGTAAGGTTTCACAACTTGGTCTATATCATGTGTATAAAGACTGTACAGCAGCGGACTGAGTACAGAGCCTTGGGGAAGACCTTTCCACACAGTACGAGGAGAAGAAAAGAACCCTTGATATTTGATAATGACCTTTCTCTCCATCAAGATGTTGCATATAAAGAAAGCTAGCTTATCCGGGATCCTCAGCTGAATTAGCTTATTCCTGAGGACAGGAAGCATAACATTATCATATGCAGATGCGATGTCCAGGAAAACTCCAACCAAATACTCTTTTTTCCTAAATGCAACATGCACATCAGTTGTAAAGATCCCAAGACTATCAAGGGTGCTGCTGTCTCGTCTAAACGCGAATTGAGACTTGGATATTAAATTGTTGTTCTCAGCAAACCATTCCAAACGGTACTTAATCATGCGCTCCACTATCTTAACTAGGGCAGATGAAAGGGCGATAGGCCTTCGACTGTTAGGGTCAGCTGGGTTTTGACCATGTTTGAGGATAGGGATAATGACATGGGTTTTCCAGGGATCAGGGATTTGTTGGGAGTTGTATATACTATTAATTAAGCGAAGGAAGTACTGTTTATTTTTATTAGACGATTTTGATATAAAAGAATATGGAATTCCATCTAGACCAGGAGAAGAATCGGAGAGCCCATCTAGAGCCATTTCCAGTTCAATAAGAGAGAAGGAGTCATCCATCATCGTTGAACTGGTACATTGAACTGGGTTTACTGGGAGCATATCTGGAGATGGAACAGTGTCAGGGGATAATTTATTGATAAAGTCGTCCATCCACAAGTATAAGGGACGACCCCCGAGACACCCACGACCGGGCCCAGTCACAGGTGTCAGGGGTAGGAGGGGTAGGAGACTAGGGAGAGGGGAAGGGTAGAGGGTGAAGGGGAAAGGATCCGGGACGCTGGCGGGCAACACCAAACTGCACGATCACCGTAGGGGAATTTATTTAACACTTTACAGACAAGTGTCCTTACAACTGACGATACAATACGCGGATCGCGGATACAGCGGTCTCTGTACACGGGTACAGGTCGCAGATTACGCAGGCCAGTAGCAACGGATCAGACCAAACGCGGGTTCTTCCTGGCGAGGAGCGGCGCCTCGATGCGTAGCGACGGCTTGATGCGTAGCGATGGCTTGAACGCGGCGAACCACGGCGAACGATGATACTCGATGAACGATGAACACGATGAACCACGATGAACACGGTGAACACGATGAATTTTCTTGACTCGAAGACACTTACGAAGACACGATTGACACTCTGCTATAGATGGTCTGATTGCTATGAACCTGCCACGATTTTACGGGGCCTCTGTCGAGCTTAAGTAGTTCGAGGCTATACCGTAATGAGAGCCGCGGTGGCTCCCGCCATTTTCGTTTGTTTACATTTGATTTTTCACTATGATTTTATGATATTTTACAAAATATTTTACAAACTATAAATATAACCTAATTGTGTTATATACCGTTATTTTTGTCTCAAAAGGCTCTATATAATTCAATAATTGGCAAAACGTTACGATAATTAACTAAAAAGTTATTCACAAAAATGTTCGGTTTTTATGCAAGAATTTTGTTTTTACAATTTTTATTTAGGCCGTATTTTGCCTTTCTCGTTAGTTTTATTACTCACAAATGTTATATATTTCCATTTTACAATGTTTTAAATATAATTTATATCAAATTCACATAATTTAACACAAATTTCGAAATTTCACGTATTATGATTTACCAATGTTTACTTTTGCAATTATTGACATTTTACCCTAATTTTTGTGCCTACACATAGATTTTATATTAAAAACAATTAGTATACAAAAATTCTCTCAATATTTCAAATAATTACCATAAAAAATACAAATTAATTCTAAAAATTGGGTATACTAAGATTGTCCTTACAATGCCCTATATGGCGTCAGACCGATTCGGCGCGTGCGCGCCAACACATTTTACATATTTGTTACGTTTACGCTGCGTCGCTAACAGTCTCCCCCCCAGTGTACGCTCCGTCGTGCACTCCATCCCGTGGACGCGACGCTGCAGGCACGATGATGATGAGACGCGACGTGGGGCGCCTCAGGATTCCGCCTCTCGAAGTCCGGACATCCACCACTCTCGTCCTGCCGTCTGGTCCAGGGTGACACGCGATGACCTCTCCTCTGGGCCAGGTGTTGCGGGGTAGAGATGCGTCGGCGATGATCACGACATCGCCAGGCTGCGGCTGACGAGCTTCTTTTCCTTCTATCTTCCTGGGCATGAGAGTTGGCACATATTCTCTCAGCCACCTTTTCCAAAAATGGTCAGCCAAATGCTGCGTGGTCTTCCAATCTGCTTTCCCGATGAGGTTGTACTCGTTGAAGCTCCCTAGAATCGCAGAGCCACATGAACGCCCAATTAGAAAGTGATTGGGTGTTAGGCTTTCCTCGTCTTCTGGATTCACGCTCAAGTGGGTGAGTGGGCGTGAATTGACCGTGTGCTCGACCTCGGTCAGTAACGTGTGTAGGACTTCTTCTGGAGGACTCCTCTCGTTCAGTACGGCGGATAGTGCGGTCTTCACCGTGCGCACCATCCGTTCCCAGGCACCTCCCATGTTGGGTGCTCCAGGTGGTATAAACTTCCAGCGTATCCCCTCTTGATTCGCTGCGTCGATTAGCTCGCTTCTCTTGAGCTTTTCTATTTCCTCACGAAGCTCGTGGTTGGCGCCGATGAAGTTGGTCCCGTTGTCGCTGTACATCACCCGCGGAGTGCCTCTCCTTGCTGACATGCGACGCAGTGCCATGATCATGGAGCTGGTACTAAGTGATGGCACCAGCTCGAGATGCACTGCGCGCGTCGTGAGGCATGTGAAGAGAGCTCCCCATCTCTTCTCCTTTCTTCTCCCGATGGTGACGAACATGGGGCCGAAGTAGTCGACGGCCGTGCACGTGAACGGGTGCGATCCGTAGCGCAGTCGTTCCACGGGCAAGTCTCCTGTCGGCGGCATTTGAGGCTTCATCTTCCTGGTGCGGCACCATTGGCATTGGTACAGCACACGTTTCACGGCGTCGCGCAGAGATAAGATCCAATATGTCTGTCTCAATTCGTTGGCGACCGTTGCGTGGTTTGCGTGACAGAAGCGACGATGGTAGCGGTCGATGAGCAGACGAACCACATGATGGCGGCCGTCTAGGATCGCCAGATTCGTCGCGGAACCGTCCCATTTGAGCTTGGCGGTTCGGGCGTTTAGGCGAAGGATTCCCTGGTCGTCGAGTTGGACGTCGATCCTCTTCAGGCGACTGTTTGTTTTCAGCGGCATTTCTTTCTTCATTTTTTCGATCTCCTCTCCAAAGGAGTCTTCTTGGCTGTTTCGGATGATGTACTGTTCCGCTTTCTTCAATAATTCTTCTGGTATTGGTAACCAGCTTCTTTCTTCGATCTTCTTGTTGCAGATCTTCATCTTCTTTTCTTGTTTCCCCTTTCGATGGGGCTTCCAAGTTTCGTCGGTTTTCTTTACGGTGTTGACGGCGTGTTTCCGTCTACAATTCTCGATGAACTGGAAGACTCGTGCAGTGGCTCGCAGGAGTCTTATCCAGCTGGAGAAGCGTTCTGGTTTCGGTAGAACGCTCTCTTCTTTCTTCGTTGTCACCAGGACGGTTTCGGTTTTCTTCTCCTCACCGGACGGCTCGACCCGGTGGAAGCTCTTCTGAGGCCAGTCTGTATCTGGCCGGCGGAGGAAGTCTGGCCCGACGAACCATCGGCTGTCCTCGGCGAAGGTTCGCGGCACCTCCCGCGTGGCGATGTCGGCCGGGTTGTCTCTCGTAGGCACCCACCTCCACTCGTGTGGCTTGGAGAGGTCTTCGATCTCGGCGAGGCGGTGCGCGACGAAGGGTTTGAACCGACGGGGATCTGCCTTCAGCCACTGGAGAACTGTGCTAGAATCAGACCAGAAGTATCGGTCGGTTATAGTCATATCCAATTCCTCCGTCAACGTCCTCGCGAGTCTTGCCCCCAGTAGCGCCGCTTGCAGTTCCAGGCGAGGTATCGTCACTGGCTTCGTCGGTGACACCCGTGCCTTCCCTGCGATGAGTGCGACGTGTACGCCATCCGTCTCTGCCCTCCAGTAGCACGCCGCTGCGTACGCTGTTTCGCTGGCATCGACGAACGTGTGCAGCTGTCCCGCTCCCGCTGCCGGTGTCAGGCATCGGGGTATCTTCAATTCCCGTAGCGCGGACAGGCTGCTGATGTATTCGAGCCACTGGTGGTGCGCCTCTTCGGTGATGGTTTCGTCCCAATTTGTCCCAGCTCGCCATATATTCTGTAACAATCTTTTCCCTTTAATTAGCAAAGGTGCGACTAACCCCAATGGGTCAAATGTCGACATTACAGCGCTCGTTACTTCGCGCTTCGTAGGCACTCGATTGCCTTCCACAATTTCTTGTGGTGCGTTACGCAGGCCACCATTAAAGGCCAATGCGTCTTCTTTTATTAGCCACCGTAGTCCGAGCGTTTTCTCCTCATTGCTTCCGATGGCAATCTCGGTCGGTGATGCTTCTCCTTGTTGCAATCCGTCCAGTACTCGTTGTTCGTTGCTAGCCCACTGTCTGAGTTCGAAGCCAGCTTCCCTATGTATGGAGTCCACTGTCGCCGCGGTGTTGATAGCTTCTGCTGGTGTCGCGAAGCTCTGCAGGTAGTCGTCCATGTAGTGGTTTCGTATGATTGCCTCAACTGCTTCGGGATGACTTGCTCGATGTTCCTCGGCGTTGCGATTCTTTACGAAGATCGCGGTTGCTGGTGACGATGCTGCTCCGAAGATGACCGATGTCATCCTGTATTCCTTTGGCTTCGAAGATCGATCTTCACCTCTCCAAAGGAAGCGGAGGCTGTCACGATCCTGTTCCCGTATCTTGATGCGGAGGAACATCTCCTTGATGTCGGCGACCACTGCAACTGGCCCCTGCCGGAACCTCAACAGGACTCCGAACAGAGACTGCAGTAGGTCTGGTCCCGGTAGCAGTGCGTCGTTTAAACTCTTCCCTTCGTAACGTGAGGCTGCGTCGAAGACGATGCGTATCTTCTTCTTCATAGGGTGTACCACGGCGAAATGCGGCAGGTAGAATGTTCTTCCTGTCGTAGTACTGGACGGTGCCTCCTCAGCATATCCACTGTCCAGGAGATGCTGGATTTGTTTCCCATATTCATTCTTCAATGCGACGTCCCGGTCGAGCTTCTTCTCGATGCCCTTCAATCGGTGGTGAGCCAGGGTGTAGTTATTGGGCAATCCCTCGTTGTCCGACTTCCAAAGTAGCCCCGACTCGAACCTCCCGTCGGGTAGTCGCTTGGTGGTGCTCTCTAGGATCTTGAGAGCTCTATCATCCGCGTCGTTGCTGGGGCGCCGCTGCTGTATGCCGATTGATTCCAATTCGAAGTGTTGCTTTATAAGTTCTATGTTTGCTTCTTCATTCGGTTGTCGACAATGATTCACGAACTTCACTGGCGACATGTTGTTTGCGGTACAGCAGCCGTGCAGAACCCAGCCGAGACTGGTGAGGCTGGCAACTGGTTGGTTGGGCTTCCCTTTGATGACCCGTCGCGACACGATGAGTTCCCAGTTGTCCTGCCCGATGAGTAGAGCCGGCCTCTCCTTGCTGTAGACCAGCTCGCTCATCTTCTTCAGGTGTTCGCATTTCTCGATGACCTCCATGCCGACGTGCTGCGGTGCCAGCTTGAGGTTGCAGATGGTCCGGACTCCCTTCAATGTTCTTTTGTCCCGTCGGTGAACTCCTTTGATCTTGATGTTGATCTGTTGAGAATCTTGCTTCTCGATGAGCTTCCCCCCGACGGTCTCCAGGACGAGTAGGTCAGGCTTCCCTTTAGCCCCGATCCTGTGGGCCACCTCTTCATCCAGCAGGGACACGGTGGACCCCTCATCCAGGAGTGCGAGTACGCGTGTGGAGCCGGCTGGTCCGTAGACATCTACCGGTATCATCTTCAGGTAGACCTCTTTCCCATCAGCGGCGGCGTAGATGCTCTTCACTGCAGCATCTTCTTTGTTCATTGGTGAGTCACGGTGCGTGGACCTCTCGCCCGATGACTCCGATGGCTTTTCTCTCGTAGGCGGCGGCGCGTGTCTCTCCCCTGATGGACGCGGCGCTGGCCTCTCAGATGGCGATCGATTCGCCTCGGCGTGCAGCACGGTGTGATGCGGCTTCCCACACCTCTTGCACGGTGGTGCTCTGCAACTGTCTCGAGAATGCCTCTGCCCGAGACACTTGAAGCAGAGCCGGTTCTTCTTCACTATTGTCCACTTCCTATCGGTGGTTGCTTCTTTAAATTTGCGACATTCAATTAGCCGATGATCGCCTTCACATAATATACAATTTTTATTGTAGGAGACACTCACCTGGGACTGGGTTGTATGTACCTGCTTCGCGTTGTTGTACCTCTTGTTTACACCGGTGGCGGCCTCTATCGGTGCGAGCGTCGACCATAGATCCGCTTCATGTTCCAGAAACTTCCTCAGCTTCACAAGTTCTGGGTCTTCCTGGTTCCCAGCGGTGTAGTCCAACCATCTACACCGTAGTAGAGGCGACAGCTTCTGGATGACGTTGCGGCTGACTTCCGGTGAGTATAGGTACTGTGGTAACTGCAATGCGCTGATTGTAGCTACGGCGTTGCTGACACGGCTGGCGAAGAGGCAGATGTCCCTCGGTGAGTCCCCGATGCGAGGCAACTCCTTGATGCTTTCCAATTCGGCTAGCACGAGCCGGTCCGGCTTCCCGAACCTCCTTTCCAATGCGGCGATCACTTCCTCTGGATCGGCGGCGGCGAACATTAGACGGCGAACAGTCTCCTTTGCTGTCCCGTGTATGCAGTGGCGTAGGCGGGCCATATTCTGCACGTTGGTGAACATGGCTGCAGTATCCCGGTACGTCCTCATGAAAGGCAACCATTCTTCCGGCGCTCCAGTGAAGGCAGGCAAGTCGGCGTACTTCGACGGTGCGGCCGGTGCAGCTGATGTTCTTGATACGGTCGCGGCGATCAAGGCGTCCGCGAGTTCCTTGATGTCACTCTTCCTTGTGACCTCTTCCTGTTGTTGTTGTTTCCTATTGATGGTATCCTCTTTCAGATACGATGTGCTTTCGTTGACCCACTGCTCAATATGCGTGGATCGTTCCTGCTCCAATTCGTCTTCGATGTCTTCGTCGGACTGGCACTGGATCATTTCCAACTCGATTTGAGCCAGGGCAGCAGCAGACCTGGCGGCTTCCGACCTGGCGACTTCCAACTTCTTCATTGCTTCGAGCTCCAACATTCTTGATCTCGAAGACTTCACGGACCTGCTGGCAGCAGGGCGCGGTACCGCAGGAACGCACGGTGGAACCTCTTCCGGTCCTCCAATGTTCCTCGGTTTCGGAGCGGCAGCAGCAGCAGCAGCAGCAGCAGCAGCAGCAGCAGCAGCAGCAGCTCCCGACGTGGTGGGCACCGAAGCAGACGACGGTGGAACCTCTTCCGGTCCTCCAATGTTCTTCGGTGCAGGCATCTTCAATGCATCCTGGGCCGCGGCAGCGGCAGCCGAGCGGGTGCGGACCGATGCAGACGACGGTGCAGACTTCTTCGTCGACGTTGTTGCAGCGGTGCTTGACTCGGTCGGCGTGTACAACGACCAATCGGTGGTCGAAGTTTCGTCGGATTCCCCTTTACGACCGGGTTTCGGCGATCGTACGGTTGGCATTGTGGTGTCCCGATCCGGCTAGCGAAGGACCAACAAAAACTATAAGGGACGACCCCCGAGACACCCACGACCGGGCCCAGTCACAGGTGTCAGGGGTAGGAGGGGTAGGAGACTAGGGAGAGGGGAAGGGTAGAGGGTGAAGGGGAAAGGATCCGGGACGCTGGCGGGCAACACCAAACTGCACGATCACCGTAGGGGAATTTATTTAACACTTTACAGACAAGTGTCCTTACAACTGACGATACAATACGCGGATCGCGGATACAGCGGTCTCTGTACACGGGTACAGGTCGCAGATTACGCAGGCCAGTAGCAACGGATCAGACCAAACGCGGGTTCTTCCTGGCGAGGAGCGGCGCCTCGATGCGTAGCGACGGCTTGATGCGTAGCGATGGCTTGAACGCGGCGAACCACGGCGAACGATGATACTCGATGAACGATGAACACGATGAACCACGATGAACACGGTGAACACGATGAATTTTCTTGACTCGAAGACACTTACGAAGACACGATTGACACTCTGCTATAGATGGTCTGATTGCTATGAACCTGCCACGATTTTACGGGGCCTCTGTCGAGCTTAAGTAGTTCGAGGCTACACCGTAATGAGAGCCGCGGTGGCTCCCGCCATTTTCGTTTGTTTACATTTGATTTTTCACTATGATTTTATGATATTTTACAAAATATTTTACAAACTATAAATATAACCTAATTGTGTTATATACCGTTATTTTTGTCTCAAAAGGCTCTATATAATTCAATAATTGGCAAAACGTTACGATAATTAACTAAAAAGTTATTCACAAAAATGTTCGGTTTTTATGCAAGAATTTTGTTTTTACAATTTTTATTTAGGCCGTATTTTGCCTTTCTCGTTAGTTTTATTACTCACAAATGTTATATATTTCCATTTTACAATGTTTTAAATATAATTTATATCAAATTCACATAATTTAACACAAATTTCGAAATTTCACGTATTATGATTTACCAATGTTTACTTTTGCAATTATTGACATTTTACCCTAATTTTTGTGCCTACACATAGATTTTATATTAAAAACAATTAGTATACAAAAATTCTCTCAATATTTCAAATAATTACCATAAAAAATACAAATTAATTCTAAAAATTGGGTATACTAAGATTGTCCTTACAATGCCCTATATGGCGTCAGACCGATTCGGCGCGTGCGCGCCAACACATTTTACATATTTGTTACGTTTACGCTGCGTCGCTAACAACAAGCATTGGTCGTTATGGGAGACGTTATCATTATAAGAAGCACCACGGAACCGTTTGATTTTTCGCCACACTAAAGTAGAAGGAGTTTTAGGTGATAAAGATTCGCAGAATGAGTGCCACCCAAGTCTCTTTTTTAAACGTAATAATCTCTTTACTTTTGCAGAAACTTGTCGAAAACTAAGAAAATTTTCAGGGGTCATCGCATAGTTGAATCTCCGCTCTGCCTCTTTTCTTTCCTCAATAGCCACTGAACATTCAGAATCCCATCAAGGAGTAGGTATTTTGATTTTTGGTTGTGTAGACAAAGGAATATGATTATTTGCACTACTAGTAAGCGCTTCAATGTATTTAGAATAGGTAGGAAGTATATCATCGGGGCGGGGATCAGGAAGAGAGTCTATTATAATGTCAAGGTGATTAGAGTATGAACTCCAGTCAGCGCGGGATAATCTATATTTTAAGAGAGGAGAATAGCAAAAATTCGGATATACTCTACTGGGGATGGAAAGGATAATAGGGAAGTGATCACTACCGTACGTGGAGTTCAAAGTAGACCATGCTATGAGGGACGAGATGGAATTAGAGCAGACCGACAGATCTACGGCACTATTGGGATTCTGGTTAGGCAAAACTCTACGAGTTGGAGAGCCATCATTTAAGACACAGAGGTTAGTCTCATCAAAAGTGTCTATAAGACACCATGCAAAAGAATCATTGTGACTCCCTCCCCAGGATCGGTGGTGGGCGTTAAAGTCCCCCATTAGAAGAATGGGTGATGGTACAGACGATAAAACATGAAGGATGTCTGGAATTAAGGAGCCATTAGGGTGAGGGATGTACACTGATATAAATGATATGTCGAGGACTCTGACAGCCACGATATTGATACCAGTGGAGTGAGGAGGGATAGGGATTAGGGAAAAAGGGAGTGAGCGCTTTATAAAAAGAGCACAGCCAGCATACCCGTCAGTTCTGTCATCCCGGAAGCAAGAGTAACCTGAGACCGCAAAACGAGAGCCAGGCACGAACCATGTCTCCGAAATGGATACAACGGCAGGGTTGAATTTATCAATCAGGTGTACTAGTTCATGTTTCTTGGGGCGCAGACTCTGGCTATTCCATTGAAGGATTACGAGTGAATCCATATTGATGAACTAAAGAGGTTAAGGAGGCAAGTGAAGAGGCAACGTTGGACGGTAAGGAAGGATTGTTCTGGGTAAATAGGTCAATGAGAATCTGGAGAAGGAGCTTGACAAGAGTGTCAGTTTGTTCTGAAGTATGGGAGAGAGAAGAAGGATTTTGCAATGCACAACCATTAGGTAATGCAGGAGGCATAGTACCTACGATTGCCTGATGACCACTTTTATCATACGCCTTACCTAGTGGAGGCCTAGGGCGACGATTAGTAAAGATGGATTTAACATAGGAATGGGAAGTTTGGGTGGGACCAGAGTTAGAACTGTTTGCGGGAGTAGGATGGGTTTGAGGAGGAGTGGTGGAAGATGATAGGATGACGTCAGAAAAGGATCTAGGGACTAGAGGAAACTGTTGGGAAGCTTCCTCGTACGAGATTCCATTTAGAGCCATGGATTTCTTAATGTTGACTTGTCTATCATGTTCAGGGCAGCGCTGACTTGTAGCCAAATGCTGACCAGAACAAAACATACATGTAGATTTTTCAACTGAAACCTCACATGAAATGCCCTCATGGGGTTGAGCACACTTGTAGCAACGAGGTTTTGATCGGCATTGAGATTTCACATGTCCATAACGACAGCAGGCCATACATTGAATGGTCGGAAATTGGTACGTGTCCACGGGGAGAGATGTATGAAAGGAAAATATTCTTTCTGGGAGTATTTGGCCTCTAAATGTAAGAACAACCGTTTGAGTCGGAACCCAATCAATCTTTCCATCAGTGACGACCTTTCTGCTCAATCGTCTAGCTTTCAGAACCAGACCACAGTGATTAGGTACCACAAGACTCTCGACAAACTCATCCATCGAAAAGTCTACTGGTACATTCCGAACAAGTCCCATTCTGGTAACGTTATATGACGGGATAGTAGCTACATACTTGTGTTCCGCCAAGATAGGGTTACTTAAGAAATTATTGGCGTCCACCACTGAGGAGAACTCAACGGCTATTTTATTTCTCCCAATACGTTTTCACACCGTCTGGTGATATATTTTTTATGCTGTGTTTGAAAAGCAATTGACCAAATTTAATTGGCCGGATAGAAAGGCCAGCTGCAGGGTCTGGTTCAGAACGCGAAATTTGAATTATAAAGGGGCCTTTGTCAGAATCTGCATATGTATTAATACCTATGACAATGCTAGGGTGTAAGTATATCCGCTGAATAGACGCAGAGCCCATATCTAAGTCAGTGATAGCTTTTTTGCCAGTGGGGGCTTCATTATGGGAAACCGAACGGCGCTTGCTAGTAATTCCTATTGCTGAGGAAGAGGCTGAAATGTCCGGGGGGACAGGGGGATCAGGGGGGTCACCCTCCATAACGGAGAGTGTATTATATGAAGGGAGACAAGGAAAAAAACACAAACACTTACCACCACCACAAAACCAAAGAACAACACACTATAAACAAAAATCAACTTCGAAATCTATAATAATTTCTGTAAAATGGTATAAGTTACAAATAAACACGCCCGACGCTGACAGACGTAGGCCACAGAATCCGGTACCCATCTTTAGATATGTTATCTCATGTGCGACTGACACAGACTATAGTTGTGTGAATTACATAGACTATCTAATAGGGTTCGTTCATAAAATACGTTACGCAAAAAAATCTTTTTTTTAAGCTGCCTCTTCCCCTTCGTCACGTTATGTCATATCTTTTGCGAAATCCCCGACCCCCCGACCCCCCCCCCCCCCCAATATTGCGTCGCAAAATGTTTTTGAAAAAAAAAAAATTTTACGAATTATCTCATAGTTACATTTCTTAATAATTATATAAGAAATTAGCCGTGCCCGCGACTACGTCCGCTTGAAATTTCAATTATAAACACAGTGATTAATAAAATCATAAGATTGTATTGTGTATTAAAACTCGGCATCGACGATTTTGTTTGCCTCACTATTTGTGAACGATTTTGTTTTCCGAGACGCAGCGTGGCACTACAGCATCTAATTGTACATCGTATGTATTTGAAAAACATTATATCTACGTTCATTTTTGACGGTTGCACAGAGAGAAGTGTTAATTCCAGACATCAAAATCGTTCACATATTGATCCACCCTAAAATAAGGCTTTAGACACAAAAACCAGCTTAACATGCTGCTTCAACTTACTGTCCGGAAAATAGATAATATTCTTTGCGCGTTTGACTTAAAACCTAACACTATTTTTCTAAAAAAAAACTGTTACTGGTCTTACTGAGCCTAAAACACGAGATTACCAATTTGTCACAAAAATTTCTTTCTAGTATTTAGGTTATGTCTGTTCTTCATAAAATTCAGCTTTTTTAAGTTTTTATGAACATACATTTAATTATCACTAATTTATCGAGACAGCAAAGTAAAATTACCCAATTTTTACAAAAAGTAGTGAATGATTCGCGAGGCCCCATGTTGTAAATTGCGCGTACTGCTCTATTTATCACGCTTTTATTAGCTTCACCTGTATGTATGTATGTAACCGACCCCTTTGAGCTCGATTTTGTCCTACTTTGAACGATCAGATTTAATTCAAACTTTGCACACCTGTCAAAGGTCGATGACAATGAAATAATCCGAAAAAGAAAGTTAAAAAAAATTAACTAAAAAATGAAAAATAAATAATAGTTTAAAAAAACACGCTTTCATAAAAAATCCATCTAAAAAACAGAAAATAAAA